>JAVHYY010000063.1:0-383862 GCA_035221665.1 Okamejei kenojei
GACTTTTGAGTCAATCGATGCAGTGTGAACGCCGGATTTGGGTCTGCGGCATGAAATCACAGTGCTTTGAAGTCTTGGTTGAACTCGCTTTTCGCTTACATCGGTTGTTTCGACAATAATCGACCGGACAGCTGAGTTGGTTTAAACGTCCATTTATTCGGCAGGAGTCTTTACACAGGTCAGCAATCTAGCAAAGAGTCAAGCTCAATGCCTTTAGTCATAATGCCTTATATATTTTTAATGCTACGTTTATGTCTCACACATTTACGCAAATTAAGCAACAGACACATACGCAATGGTTTAAGATAACAGGCACATACACAATGGTCAAGATAAACAGGCACATACACATGAGGAGATGTTATTTAGTGGAACAATACTAGGGCTAAGACGGGTACATTCCTCAGACTTTCTGGCGCGGCTGTTTGTACATTCCGCAGCCGTCTGGTAGCCAGCCATCTCAGTCAGACTGGTGCGGGGAATACCAATGTTGCGAATATGCAGCAACAACAGGACAATGTGTATTTCTCATGACCACAACTTCCTGAAACTTGCAGCCACATAGTCAGCAACTTTGGTCAGCAGACATTTTATGCTTTTAATCCAGTACACCTGGCCAAAACAAACAATTTTTTTACCTTCATCGAACAATCTTACAGCGTTTATTCAAGATTTACATTCACATCTTTACGTAGTCACTCACGTGAGTCCGAAGTAAAATAGTAAGATTAAATGAGAACTTACCAGTTTGAAGATTGATCTTTATTTCATGAGGAGTTACGATGAGGGATTACGTGTCCTCCGCTCCCAACTCTCATAGATTTCATCTGGTAGTTCTAGTCTTTTTTATCTTATCATTATACTTCAGTCATTGTTACCTGTGATTGCACTGTGCTGCTTTGAAGATTGACGTACGGAGTTCTTCACGTAATCCCTCATCGTAACTCCTCATAAAATAAAGATCAAACTTCAAACTGCTAAGTTCTCATTTAATCTTACTATTTTACTTCGGAGTCACATGAGTGACTATGTGAAGATGCCACCGCCAGAGTGCCTGTGCGTCATTACGTCCGACGCGTTTGGTGCACCGACAGGCTGGAGAGCGCAGCTTCACCAGCGGTAAGTAAAACACCCGCAGGTAAGTGTTTTAAACTTGCTGTGGTTTACTAGGTCCTGTAAGGCTGGTTACAGGAGCCAGCAGGGACACTTTCCTAAAGGGAAAATGAAAATAAGGCGAATATGTCGCCTATAAATTAAAACCTACATGCGGCCAGTCCGCATGGGAAGGTGGATAGGGGTTGGATAGAAGGCATCCCGGGTCGTTCTGCTGCTACACCACCTGCGTGAGATGCAAGGATGGGAAGAAGAAGCCTGTCCCGACAGCAAGCTGACAGGGTAAGGGTTCACTGTGTCCCCTCAACAACGGGTCAGTGATATCACCGCAAGCCATCTGCTCCACCCCGGATCCGTAACCACTGAGCATTATTCCATGCTCACCAAGGAATTCTATTGCACTTTAGACTGCTGTAAAAATGTAAGAAAATGACACATTCTATGCAGAATTATTTCCAAACTCCCGAGCTATAACTGGGAGCCTGGTTCAAAAAACTGGAGTAATTGAGTGTTGTGCGGATGGTGCAAGGAGCCCAGTCTCACATCGAAAGACGAAGTCCCCTCTTGAAATATTTGCGTAGCCCAAGCACTGGCTTGGTAATTTGGTAAACAACCTGGGATCTGAAGTTAGCCCATTTCGCAATGCTTTAACTGCTATCGTTGCCCATCCAGCTAAATTTCAAACATCTCTGGTGAACCCTGTGAATGGGAACTGAATAGTATGCATCTTTGAGATCAAAGCAGCCATAAAGTACCCTATGGAAATCCATTGTTAGACAGTAACGAAGTTCCCCATTAAAAAGTCTATACTGCACATGTGAATGCGAGTTAATCAAGGGTGATCCGACATCATCCATCTTTTGCTTGTTTGGATATCTGCTTGTATACCCAAACCTTTTTGTTTGGAATGAATAGATGTTCAATTTGGTGTATATTGTATGGGTGTGCAGCATAAACTGATCTGATGTTATCACATCGATATTAGTGCAAAAACAGTGTCATCTATTACCACACTTAACTAGTCCACCACACCCCGTGTTTCGGAAAGAACCAGACCCACCTACCTCCATCGTTATCTGTGGTCTTATGGTAAGCCCAAAGGCCCCTGATGCGGTTTCTGTTTCCGTCCTCGGGTTCTCATTCAGCTTTCAAGCTGCGACCAGCTTCAGTGAACCACTTACTGCCGATGGGGGGCGTAGGGTAGTCGCCGCAACGATGAGGCTTTTGCTCATCATAGGTACCTTGACTGGTCCGACAGCTTTACTTCCTCATCCAGGTTTTTTGCCTGTTTGGCTAGGTCTTCTCCAAGGAGAAGATTCGGAGGCTGGACATTGCTGGCCTCGCCATCCATAGTCACCCCAGATAGAGCTGTTCACTGCCGGCAATTTGTTCCTGTAATGCACTCCCGTATGTTTCACAGACATACTTCCGAGTTTGGAGTCAGTCACACACTGACCCCTCGCACTCCCCTCCACAGAGAGTGAGATTTGTAAGCAGCTCTGCAACAGGCACTGCTGCAGTTACCGACATGACCTGCACTGACGTGGCCCTGTCCACGGATCATATCAGGATGGAGCATCTCCTCAGTGGGATGAATGCCCTGCGGATGCATCCATGCTCCACCTGGGTAAACGTCCGAGGACGTACCCATGGAGGGGAACCCTCCTTTTAACTTCAGCAGCTGGCGTGTCGTGGAATGTTTCCCCGACATACCACCGAACTGCGAGTCAACCTAAAACTGACTGCCTATGCTCCCCTCCTCAGAGAGGGAGATATAATGCAGCCCTGCACCAGGCACTGCCAGGGCCCCCGGGACCTGCGCTGATAAGACTCCACTGACTGCCTATGCTCCCCTCTTCAGAGAGGGAGATATAATGCAGCCCTGCACCAGGCATTACCGCGGGCCCCTGAGACCCGCACTGATATGACACCCCTCCTTGGAGTATATCATGGTGGAGCATCTTTCCCATGAGATGCTCTATCCGGGAAAGACGTCCGAAGACGCTCCCCACTGCAGGAGGCGAAACCCTCCTGGCCAGACTAGTCCAAAGTCAACCGGCTTGCCGTGCCGGGTCTCCCCACGGAGCCAGGATTCCCCACGGTCTCCGTATCCGGGTTTCTTCCCGAGCCGAGATTAGACCCCGGACTGTCATCCAGCAGGAACTCTTTAAAAGAGCTTCCTGCAAGAAAAAAGTACAACCTGAAAAATAAGTTCAAAACTTACCTTCAGGTTTTGACACTCACTGCTGGGGAGCGACGCGGCCTGCCAGCCAGTCGTGCGCCATGCGTTAGGCATAAATGACGTGCATGCGGGCTAGCGGGTTCTTCACGAAGTCATTCACATGAGTTCGAAGAAAAATCAATTATTAAACACCATAGCTGTAAAGTGGGAGTGCAACGTTTAAAGGACATGTTGTTGTAGCATTGTAGTTGAGCTTGGATGTATGAGGAATGTTATATTGTTAGTTTCAATTTGTTTAATCAATCGTTTATTATATTCCACCATTCCCCAACATTGTCATTAATGGTTGTTTATGTGGCAATTCATTTTTTAATAACTTTGATAGGCTACGAAAACCAGTGTAAGGACATGTATTAAGTAATTGATTGGTTGATACAAAGCAGAGACTGTGACTGTTTCATATAGTTCTGACATCTGGTTCCTGTGCAACCTAAATTAATTCTAGAATCCTGGAGATCATTAAATGCCCTCATCACATTCCTTCCCCATTTCTTTCCATTTCTTTCCCCCCTTCCTCCCAGAATTGTGACATTACCTCATTATCTACCAAGCATGGCTGATGCACAATGTTATGAAGCCTGCAGTTTATGGTGACCAATCTGTGCAAGATATTTGTTTCAGGTAGGCACCTCTAGATCATCCCATCCTCCTGAAGCTTATATTCAGCTTGATCAGATATCTGGTAGCCATTTGTCATTCAATATAAAATAAGTTAGCATTTCTAATGAGTATCAGCAGCCAAGTTTGAATCGTTATCCAACAACCATCTCTTGTATTTGCACCAATGAAGACAGCATCATGGAACATCAATTAAACACTTGCTCATACATGTGGATAATTTTTTGCATGGTTCCACATTAGATACACATTGACAGTGATAAATTGTGATTGATTTGGGCTATTCTGTGAGTGTTCAGATTGCAGTGAGTGTCTACATTTGCTGATTTAAGCATCTCTAAGCGCCAAGCCTGCAATTCAAAACTGAGTGTCTGTTTACTCTGACTGGTGTCATTGCAAACAAAATCATTTAATTGCCGACTTTGGAAAACAAGCTAATTTTGTCATCCATCCACACCCACGATCCTGACCTTCACCAGGTCAAAACTCCCCCTTGCATGTTTCGGACACCATTCTTCAACCCGATCAATTACACAGTCATATTGTTTGTTTGCCCCCATCAGCATGATCTCACACTTCCTCCAGAATGCATTGTGCTGTATCAAGTTGTGCAAATGTTCATAAAAACTTCTAAGGAAAGCTGTGAATTTTCTATAAACAATGGTGAACCTATGGTATGGCTGTGGGTGTCCAATGGGTGATATAATTTCCAGCTTGACTTCACATCAACCATCATATCTCCAGGTGCGTGTTCATATTTTAGGGGAAATGTTTCCAAATATATATTTTTAATACTGGGTTTAACATATCTACTTATTAATAAATGCAAAACTTGCTATTTCCAAATTTGACAAGAAAGTGAGTATACTGTATGTAAAGATAAAATCTCAAGGATTGACATTTTCTGATTGTACTGACAGAAATAACAAATGTATGAGTTATTAGTGCTGTATTAAACATGAACAAAACATAGATTAATTTTAGTTTTGAATAAATTTGTTGTGCAAATGTAACCCGACATGTAAATCGCAGTGTTGGGTCACAGATGGGGAACCCTGAGCTTCAATGCTGTGGTGATATTGAGGGTCTAGCACAGTTAGTTCTGTCTGTTCTGTTTGTCTGTTCTGAAGACAGAACTAGGATTAATGACTTGAAATCTTGTGTCTTTTTCATTTTAACAGCAGGGACAGAGGGTTGGTTTGATAAAGGATCTTAAAATGAGATAGGATAGATGCAAACACACAAGGGGCATTTTATCATTTTGGTAGACAGCTAGCATATTGTGTGGGTGGTTACCCGAGAAATTACACTGGGAGACCTGGATTTATCATTTTAATACAAACATCAACGTTTTAAATATCACAAGCTGGAAGATGGCAGGACTCAATTGAGGTAAATTCTAGGAGATTATGTCCTCAGAGAGGTGGAGGTCGGGAAGTCAGAACTGCACAAAGCTACAGTTTCTTGCTTGATTTTCCTGAAAAGACTATCTGCTGGTTGGATGACAGATCTGACTGAGTGAGACAGATCTGACCTTTGTGTTTGCTCCTCCAAACAGACAGACAAATTAGCTTTGTGGTCCTGTAGAAAATAATCTAATCTGGTTTCTGCTGATGGTTTCACACATACAAAGAAAAGCATTCAGGAGAAAGAGCCTTAGAGGATTTGTTTGTCACTTACTGTAGTTAAGGACCACTTAATTTTACGAAATACCATTGTGCCTGAGATAAACTAACACTGCATTGACCTAATACTCATCTGTGTTAATTAATAGACAATAGGTGCAGGAGAAGGCCATTCAGCCCTTCGAGCCAGCATCGCCATTCAATGTGATCATGGCTGATCATCCCCAATCAGTACCCCGTTCCTGCCTTCTCCCCGTATCCCCTGACTTCATTATTTTTAAGAGCCCTATCTAGCTCTCTCTTGAAAGCATCCAGAGAACCTGCCTCCACTGCCCTCTGAGGCAGAGAATTCTACAGACTCACCACTCTCCTCTCCGTTCTAAATGGCTTACCCCTTTATTCTTAAAACTGTGACCCCTGGTTCTGGACTCCCCCAACATCGGGAATTATGTTTCCTGCCTCTAGCGTGTCCAAGCCCAATCAACATCATCTTGATCAGAATTTTTACTGACTGATCTCTTAGAGCTACTCATGGCTGTCAGGGAAATCAATGGGCATGAAAGGGAAAATATTTCAAATGGTGAAGTTGTACCTTTTTATCAACACCTGCAGTGAGAGTGACTGGCTGTATTACAGTGTTTGGCAGCTGTACAATGGACCACTTACAGTCCACCATGTTAAAATTGATTAAATCCATAGTATTCTAGATGTCCCAGAGAGATCCAAAGTTTGGTGGACAATCCTTGGGAGCAGAATGACTGAGAAGGAGAGAGAATTGTGATTTGCTGGTTTAACTGTGGGTTTTTTTATTCTTCTCTGACCCTTTGGATTTTGATAGGTTTTGATCATTACATTCGACTATCAAGTGAGGAGCTGTTGGAACAAAACCCATCCCAAAAAGCATTGAATGTATGCAAACGAACAAAACTACTAATTTTGAAACTGTGCTTACGAGGCGAGAAGTGCAAATTGTGAATCCAGTGGAAACAACAATATAGGTGGAAGGGGGTGGTGGGCGAGGGAGGGGAGAAATCGGTGTGAATACGGGTGGGGCACAAGGAACAGAAGAGGACAAACAAGAAAGAAAACAAAGGGGGTTGTTTGTGGGTAGTTTCCTAAAATTGAAGAATTCAACATTTACACCCACAAATGCACTTGGCTTGGCTATTCCGGTCGAACAATTTTAAACGTGTAGACACTATCTCTCAGGTTGGTTCCAACCCACACCATCCTATCTTATGAATGGATCTCTGTTCCCTCACCATTGCAGGAAATTTCTGTTCAACATCATTGTGGAATTATTTTAACAGAAGGAGAGCTACATTTCAAAAAGGTGGCTCAACAATTACATTCCTAGGAGCTATTGTGGGATAGACTGATCACATCCCAACAAATAAGTTATATAAAAAGCACACCCTACCAAACAACCAACAATAGCATAACCAAACAAATAGCTGTGCGCCGTACCATATGTTTCTGTGGAAGAATTTATGTCCTATTGCACTGATCCTTCAGTATACCTGAATCAAATGCAAAGTTAAGGACCATGAACAATGGATCATACTCCTGATTATCTGTATAAACTGATGGGGCTGGAATCAAAGGATGTCGTAAACTTATCTGAAAGGGGACGAGGATTTTTTTTTCATTATTGAAGGAAAGCTCCTGCATTACATACTGTAGGTTTTCTGTCTGTTGGTAATGAGCTTGGTGACAGGAAGGAGGTGTTCACAATTAGGCTGTGTATTGTTAATGTTAGTAGTAATAGTCAATGCCACGCTCTCACTATTCCTGGTGTTCCCCAGATTCAGATGTTAAGTAAAGAGATACTTGTTGACTCCTAACCCTTGTTTTATTTAAATACATCTGGGTGATTAAGAATGTATATCCTCGTTTCTCACTCAGTAAGGACAATTTCAAATTCATCTGCCAGAGCTGAGTTTTCCCGACAAATGTCCCTTCAAAAATGACTGCTGCATAGTCTAATATCAATTATGTTTGTTAAGAAAATTTGCAAATATGGAAAATGCAATCAGATTTTTTCTTTACTTATCTATCTGTCTGTCTGTCTGTCTGTCTGTCTGTCTGTCTGTCTGTCTCCCTGTCTCCCTGTCTCTCTAACTCTCCAACTCTCTATCGCTCTATCTCTAAAACTCTCTCTCTAAAACTCTCTACCGTTCTACTCAAAAACTCTATCACTATTGCTAAAACTCTCAAAAACTCTCTATCACTATCTCTAAAACTCTCTAAAACTCTCTATCTCTAAAACTCTCATCTTGTCCTCTTCCAGTTGGCGTTGCTTTTAAATTTGCACAAAAATGGTACGCGATAGCACAACGATTTTTCGCCACCTTACTCGCCATTCTCCTATGTTGCAAGGGCACCACGTTTTGTTCTGATCGGTGGAGTATTTTATGAAGTTTTAAATATTGTCAAAACCGCCCCTTCCGGCACCCGCTGTCAATCACTGGCGGCACCCGCTGTCAATAGAATAAAGCTGAAGGAGCGGAGTGAGCAGATTGTGGAGAGCGAGCTGCGTCGTACATCACGACGAGCCTGGAGCCGCTGAGTGAGTGCGGCCGGCAAGCAGCTGGCCAGTGAGTGAGTGCGGCCAGCAGGCATCCGAGGATTGAGTACGGCCGTCAGGGAACCGGAGAATAAATGCGGCAGAGAGCCAGTGAGTTACTGCATCCAGGAGCCGCAGAGTGAGTGCGGCTGGGAGCCGATTAGTGAGTGTGGCCGGGAGTCTTTAAGTGAGTGCGGCCGGGAGCCGGGCAGTGAGTATGGTTGGGAGCCGAGGAGTGAGTTTGGCCGGGTGTCTTTGAGTGAGTGTGGCACTGAGCCGCTGAGTGAGTGTGGCCGAGAGCCAATGAGTGAGTGCGGCTGGGAGCCAGTGAGTGAGCTAGTGAGGCTGTACCTCCCCCTCCGCCGACACACACCCATCCCACACACACCCCTCCACCCCACATACACACACACGCACACACCCATGCACACACACACCCTTCCCCTCTCGCAAACGCCCCCTCCTCTCCCCCAACAAACCCCCATCCCCACCTCCCCACCCGCATACCGCTGCTCACACACCCCTCTCCTCCTCCACCTCCCCCTTCCCCCACACATCCCTCCCCCCACACACCCCTCCACCCCAACACACCTGCCCCTACACACCACTCCACCCACACACTCATCCCCCCACACAACCCTCCCCACACACCCCTCCCCAAACACCCCTCCCCACACACACCCCTCCCCACACATACCCCTCCCCACACATACCCCTCCCCCCATACCCCCACCCCCCACACCACACCTCCCCCCACACCCCTTCCCAACCAGACCCCCGACAGGCCATGCATGAAGCCGTTCCCTTTCACTGGCCACAGGACGCTCCCCGCCTGAAGCCTTCCCCATTCTTTGGCTACAGAACGCTCCCGCCAGCCCCCACCTAAAGCCGTCCCCATCCCCAAGTGAAGGATGCTAACCCCCCTCCCCCATCAGCCCCCGGCTGAAGATGCATACCTACGCAGCTGCAGGACGCTACCCCCTCAACACACCCCGTCCCCCCGCCAAACACCCACCCCACCACACAGCGCTAGGCAGCGCAAAGTAGGCAGTGGTAGGGGTAGGCCATGGCAGCGGTAGGCCACAGCAGTGCTCCCCCCCCACCCCTACCACCACCCGACAGGCCCTGCCTGAAGCCGTACCCATCCCCCAGCTAAAGGACATTCCCTACCTGAAGCCATCCCTATCCCCGGCTACAGAATGCTCTCGCCGGCCCCTGCCTCAAGCCGTCCCCGTCCCAAGGTGCAGGATGCTGCCCCCCCCCCACTGGCCCCCACCTGAAACTGTCCCATCCCCAGCTGCAACCCCCCCCCCACCCCCCCCCCCCGCCAAACACCCACCCCGCCACACAGTGATAGGCCACACGAACGGCAGCGGTAGGCCACGCCAGTAGCAGGGGTAGGTACGCAAGCAATAGGCAGTGGGCAGGGTTAGACAGCAGCAGAGGTAGGCCATTGCAGCTGTAGGCCACAGCAACGCTCCTCCCCCCCCCCCCCCATCACCGGTCCCAGACAGGCCCTTCCTGAAGCCATCCCCCTCCACTGGCTACATCATGCTTCCCGCCAGAAGTTTTTCCAGTCTCCTGGCTACAGAACACTCCCACAAGCCCCCACCGGAAGCCGATCTATCCCCAGCTGCAGGACGCTACAGAATGGCCCCGTCTGAAGCCGTTCCAGTACCCAGCTACAGGATGCTCCCGCTGGCCCCCGCCTGAAGCTGGCCACCTCCCCCAGCTGCAGAATGCAACAAGAGACACAACAAGAAAGAACTGATCTGAATAAATCTCATCTATAACATTTAAATAGTTGTTATATTGTAAGAGTTATTCACATTTTAAGCTTTACCATATACATTTTCCACTTACGGAGCCCGCCAGCTGTGCCTGCGCAGTAATGCCTGTGTGCCTACATCACAATGGGAACCCAATGGGCGGGAATGGCTGCGCCGCTGGAGAGCCGCTAAGAGTGGATGGGTGTGTTGAGGGGGGGGGGGTGGGTAGAGTTAGTACATCGGGGGGGAATGGCAAGGGGTAGTGGGGTGTCGGGTGAGGGAAGGAGGGGGGATCAGTAGCATCACAACGGGGATTCATCAGCCGCGCTTGTGCAGTTGGGGGCTATGGGTGAGTGGTGGAATATTGCATTGGGGGACCAGCCCTCCCGTGTGAGAATGGGACCCAACGGGACCCACTTAGTCTAGTATCTATAGTACTAAAAGTCTGATCCTGACCACTCCCTGTGGTTCTGTATATTAATTTTAGTTAAAAAAAATGCTGCCAATTTCGGCTGTGATTTTTGGCCATCTTACTCTGAGACCCCTCCGCTGCGCAGGACAAGGGGATTTTTCCCATCATTGAAAAATAAAAGAGTAATTAGTGTTTTAAAAATGTTGAGATTCTCTCTCCTGAAGGCCACGCCCCTCCGGGGGGACTATAATACCCGGAAGTGTTGAGTTCCTCAGTCAGTCTCTGCAAGATGGGGGAGCGAGAGGGTCACGCTTCTCAGTCTGAGCTGTGAATAACATTGAACACATGTCTACTAAACTGTGAGGGGTTTTACTGACCTGGCAGTGGTTTGAAAATATAGTTTGGAAATGCTAAAGCTGTGTTGCCTTTGGTTTGGAAATGCTACAGCTGTGTTGCCTAATTAAAGTTGCCTTGCCTAATTAAAGTTGCCTTGCCTAATTAAAATTGCCTTCTATAAAATTAAAAGTCTCATCTCGGCCACTTCCTGTTTGCGCTTTACATTGATTCTATAAAAAACGCTACCACGTATGGCTGTGATTTTTGGCCATCTCATTCAGACTCCCCTTCCGTTTATCAGGTGCCGATGATTTTTCCCATCGATGAAAAATAAACGTGTTATTAGTGTTTAAAAACTGTTGAGATTCTCACTCCTGTCAATCACGCCAGGAAGGCCACGTCACTTCTGGTGGCAGGGGGGAAGGACTATGAAACCCAAAAGTGTGGGCATGGCTCAGTCTCTGAGAGGTCACGATTTGCTGTCTTTAGTGGCCGTGCACCCTACTTGAAATGGTAAGAAGCTGCACTTGAATTTGGTGGCCTTGCACCCTGCTTGAAATTGAATTTCAAGGAATAGCCGTGAGTCAATTGCCAGCCCACCAGCCTTGAGTGAGTGAGTTGCCGGCACAACACGCTTGAGGGACTGAGCCACCAATAATCCATTCGGCCCACAATGTCCATACTAGCCCTCTGGAAACCAGTCCCTTCAGCCCACAACACTCAAACTAGCGTTCCAGAAAGCCCTTCCCACTGGTCACCAATATTGGAATTGGTGGAGAGGTGGAATATTGCATTGGGTGACCAGTCCTCCCTTGTGATGCTGGTATCCAACGGGTCCCACTTAGCCTAGTACTTATTAACAGTCTGATCTTCTACGTGTGTATATTTGTATATGTGTGTGTATATATGGTTTTCTTTACATCTTCGCAAAAATACTATGCGCTAACGGTTACATTTTTACATATTCTGATTGACATTTTCCCCCTCGAGGCTGAGAATACCTTCACTGAACATTTTATGCTTTATTTCTCGACGTATTACTGTTTAAAATTGAGGTTTAAAAACATCAAAAGTCTTTGAATTTAAAACATCCAGCTGATGATGTCACAATGGCTCGGCTAGCAGTGATCAGCTTCACTGAAGATTTCATCCTATATTTCACGTTATTCACAATAAAAGCTTTTATGCAGGTGAACTTTCACAAGATTTTTACATATTCTGATTCACATTTTCCCAACTAGACACAGTGCACCTTTACTGAACATTATATGATTTATTTCTCCACATAGCACTGATAAAAGTTTTAAAAATCAAAATACTTTAAATGACTAGCTTCAACTGATGATGTCACAATGGCTCGGCTAGCAGTGATCAGCTTCACTTACGTTCGGGAACGGCTTGAGTTCGAGGACCACGCCTCCCGTGGGGGCTACGGGAACAAGTGTGTTGGCGGAGCAGACCCAACGGTTCAGCACTTTGTCTGGTATAACTGTAAAACTGTCACCTTGTACCTGTGTTTATGAGTGTATCTGTACATCTTTGCAAAAACACATTCACTGAGCATTTTTGACTTTATTTCTCGACTTAGTGAAAAAGTTTAAAAACATCAAACGACTTTGAATTCAAAATGACCAGCTTTCACGTGACATAGAAATGGCTCAGCTCTTGAGCCTTCTCACACACAGAATATTTCACGTGCTTTGAGTGACGTCACCCCCGACCTCTCCCCCCCCCCCGAGTTATTCACACTCCCCCTCCCCCCCCGGGTTATTCACACCCTCCCACCCCTCCAGGTTATTCACACCCCCCACACCACTGTAAAAGACGCTGCCGGTGGAACAAAGGAAGAGCCCAGAGATGAAGTCGGGGCTATTGGAGAGTTTTTTTCCAGGCTTACGTTTCAGAGAAAATGAGTGAGATCAAGCAGCAAAGCAATGTTTCTGAGGAACTATGATGGCACAACAAATGAATAGGTCATGGCATGAGTTTCTCCCCGCAAAAGCAGAGCGGAACCCCAGCTTAAAAAGGCAGCAAACACACCCCAGGATATTCACACACCCAACCCCTCCCCCGGGTTATTCACACTCCCCCCCCCTGGGATATTCACAACCCCGCCTGGTTATTCACACACTCCCTTCCCCCCGAGTTAATCACACCTCCCCCCAGTTTATTCACACAACCCTCCCTCTCTAACCCCTCCCTCTCTAACCCCTCCCATTCACACCATCCACACATCCCCTTCCCCCCACCAGGTTATTCACACCACCCAACTCCCCCGGGTTATTCACACTCCCTCCTCCCCGCCTGGTTATACACACTCCACAACCACCCAGGTATGTTCACACCCCCCCCCCCCCAGGTTATTCAGAACCTTACCCAGGATATTCACACTCCCTCCAGGTTAATCACATCTGCCGCACCCTCCCCTGCCTCAAAAAGGCAGCCAACACCTCCCTCCCTCTCTACCCCCTCCCCACACTATCTACCCCTCCCTCCTTCTAAACCCCTCCCCTCTCTCTAGCCCCTCCCCCTCCCTCTCTACCCCCTCCCTCTCTACTCCCCTCTCTCTCTACCCATCTCCCTCTCTATCCCCACCCCTTCTGCCCCCTCCCTCTCCCTTTCTACCCCCTCATCTCTGCCCCCCCTCCTCTGCCCCCCTCTCTGCCCCATCTCTGCCCCCACCATCTCTGCCCCTCCCTCTCTGCCCCATCTTGCCCCCCTCCACCATCTCTGCCCACCTCCTCTCTACCCCTCCGTCTCCCTCTCCCTCTATACACCTTCCCTCTCTCCCCCTCCCTCTCTATCCCCACCCCTTCTGCCCCCTCCCTCTCCTCTACCCCCTCCCTCTCTGCCCCCCTCATTCTGTGTGTGTGTGTTATGCTGCAGGTTTGCCACCCCCCAAAAATGGCGCGTTGAGAAGACGGGACCCACCAGGCCCCCCTTAGTGTATTTTACTCTAATATTGGCAGAAACCTTTGAAAGATTATCTGCTTATCATTTGGATAAGATGGTAATTCAAATACTTCAAAACGTTCTGGAATTGCTACGACAACAGAGATCTGCATATTACAATCATTTTGGTAGCAAGTTGGTGATAAATCTGTTAATGCCATATTGTAGCGGCACCAAATGCAGTGAATAAAGGTGAGACGTCAAACCGGTTCTAACAGTTTTTTTATTCAGTCGTTACGTTAGGTTGGTGCGCTAACTATATTAACAATTTTGCTGTAGCTGAGCGAGGTTGTTCTCTCGGGCTCAGCTACCGGTTGACTTTCTACAAGGTTTCGAGGTGGGATGACTCCCTCTAGCCCATGACGTCACATGCCTGCCCTCATATCTCCTGATGAATGGTTTGAGCATAACTGGCCTGTGTATAGGCTGACACCACAATATTGTCATAAATTGAGCATTTCATCAACAAAATAATAAATTTACAATATGCATTAATATATTCCAGACTTTTTGCACTATAATGATCAAGCACTGTGCTTGGATAATTCAGTGTTACTTTGTCTGTTATTGCAGAAAATTCTTTAATTCTGCTTCTTTGTCTGAGTGCAGAAAAAATAAGAAAGGTTGTTCAGTTCCACACATGAATTACCTATTTGATGGATGATGCTTTAGGAACATTGCTTAAGTCACTGCTAGATCCTCAAAGAAAACTTTTCTGGAAAGGTTAAAGACCATAGTTTCTTTCATAGCTGTAGGTACGCTCAAATTGAAATCCCATATTAACCATGTTCCCGAATGTAAGAACGATGTATACATGTAATCCATGATATACATTTATACATGGTTAATTAACTGGTATATATCATGTATTACATGTATAAATCGTTCGACATTCGGGAACATGGTTAATGTGGGATTTCAATTTGAGCGCACTTGTTTGAATAGATGCAAGCGGCATGTCCAGCTTCTCTCCTGGGCGCACAATACACGAAGCCGATGAAATGACACATCTGTCAAACCAAAGATAGACACAAATTGCTGGAGTAACTGAGCTGAAGAGGCAGCATCTCTGGAGAGAAGGAATGGGTGGCGTTTCGGGTCGAGACCCTTCAGATGCACTCCGAAGAATGGTGTCGGCACGAAACGTCATGTGCGTGGGAGCTTGGGTGCATTCTGCAAACACCGAGACGGTAATATATAAACCATCTGTCCCTGGGGTAAATCACCCTGGTGTGGGTGTCAAAGACCAGGGGTCGGAGTGGGGGGGTCACCCTGGTGTGGAGGTTGGGGTCCGATGGCGATGCATCATGGTCAGTGACTGTGTGACGCTACCGCGTGTGGAGACGGAGGACTGAGAGAAGGGAGAGAGAAGGGAGAGAGAGCGGGGGTGGGGAAGAGAGAAGGGGAGAGAGAGAGGAGGGGGAGAGAGAGGAGGGGAGAGAGGAGGAGAGAGAGAGAAGATGCTAGAGAGAGGAGGAGAAAGCATGGGGTTCATTTTCCCACACAAGCCATAGGTGACTGGGCAATCTGAACCCATGCACCAAGTTGAAAGCGGCCGAAGGTGTGCATTCCTCTGGACAGCCCCCAATCTCCCACGGCCACCCTGTGGGTTGGGTGGAGCGGAGGTTTGGGGGAATGTTCATGCCTTCACGGTGATAGAAACATAGAAAATAGGTGCAGGAAGAGGCCATTCGGCCCTTCGAGCCCACACCGCCATTGATTGTGATCATGGCTGATCGTCCGCAATCAATAACCCGTGCCTGCCTGCTCCCCAAATCCCTTCTCCGCTAGCCCCTAGAGCTCTATCCAACTCTCTCTGTGATGTGATAGAAGCGGGGGTCTGGACAAATCGCTGACAAGTCCCGCCCCCTGGCAACGCCGTCCGTTATTGGACTTTTCTGTTGAGCCGGTGTCGGTCCTTTGGCCTGTAGGCGCCACCGCCTTTTGGATAGGTGGCATATCGACTGAGCGGCCATTCGGTAAGTTTGCTTTTAGACGACGCAACCTTTCGGTTCATAGGCATTTAGGTGTCCTGCGCTTTCGGTTAGCTTGCATCTAGGCGTCCCATCCTTTCAGTTAGTAGGCGTTTCGTCTTTGGAGTCTTTCGGTTCATTCGCGTTTCGGCATCGTTTTTCGGTTCTTTGGCTTCAGCTTTTTTGCTTCAGCTTCTTGTCTGTCGGCGACACGTCTGCACAAGCTAAGTATAGTAGCAACTGCAAATTGCCATTCCTTTCAAAATTCAAAACAATTGCCTTTTTTAATTTATTGAACTTTCTTTTGTTTATTGTGTTACCTATGATTACTGTGTTTACAGACCTTTCATATTTCTGCAAGCAACAATTTAAATGTTTCATTTTTGGTTAAAAAGACAAACAAATACTTAACCAATGTGGAGTAGATTTGCCTGTAAAGGGACATGGGAATTGGTTCAGCTGCTCAATTCAAGCATACTGTAGCTGATCTGTATCTTAACTCTGTTTATTTGCCTTACTACTCTTTCCTAACACAAACCTATCAATCTATGCTTCTGTTGCAGACCTAATCTCATCAGCCTTTTCAGAGAGAGCTCTAGACTTCACTTCTTTTGTATGGTGTTTCCTGAAATCACTCCCTGAAGGGTACTCCTGCTCCAATGTAGTTGCCGCTGACAGTCACTATCAGCTGAATGAGTTTGTCACTTAGTGAGTCAAACTAGGATTGCCATCAGGCAAATTGAAGGGCA
The DNA here is from genome assembly GCA_035221665.1 of Okamejei kenojei. Lineage (NCBI taxonomy): Eukaryota > Metazoa > Chordata > Chondrichthyes > Rajiformes > Rajidae > Okamejei > Okamejei kenojei. The sequence continues at coordinate 16,356 of JAVHYY010000063.1, forward strand.
TGGCTTTCTTGTTCTCAATACCATACTAATTGTACCTTTCCCACTTTAAATAGTCATGGACCGCAGATTCCCAAGAGTCAGTTAGGATATCCTATTTCTATAGGTCCATTTAGCACATCCCTGTCTCATTCCTGTCTGGTAACCTCGTTCCATGACAAAGTTTAGGCTGGGAATGTAGCTTAGTTAGTTCTGCTTTCCCCACATGCACATCTTTAAATGGAATCTTTTCATTTTCCATTAATATCCATTTTGCATCTTAATTTGTTAAGAATTCACCTACCGACCACTCTATTTTCAATCTTCCATTCTGTTTTTATGTTCTCTTTTCCACTTTCTATTTCTTGAAATTCGCTCACCTCTAATTGTTCTAGTTCTGATGAAAGTTCATCAGTCTAAAATATCAACTTTGATTCTCCACTATTTTACCTTTGACATCGCTGGCATTTACTGTTTTTCAGATTTTCAGCATCCATATAATTTGTTTTTTTGTAGATTTGTTCTGATAAGATTTACTAATAAATAGCCAACAGCAAAATGAAAGAATGTAGTATCATTTGCACTCCCTGAATGTGACATATTTATTGATTATTATATTAACTGTCATTTTATATATTCTTCAGTTTTATTTTGGAAAACTGTCCCATGGAACGATTTAAAATCAATATAACGGTCACTGGCCATTGTGAGGAGGCAGTTGTGAGAATCTTGACAATGGCGCTTCCTGTGGTGGATAGTGCAGAGTTACCGTGCCACAGTTATGGAATTATGGACTAGTCGTTAGAATCTCTCTCCCCCCTTACCCCAGATGTCTCCTGTGATCTTCCTTTTCTAGTAGGACCATTAATAAACGGTCAGCTCAGTTTTACTTGAGAATAGAAATATGTTAGATCAGTAAACATCAGATCCAGAACTAAATGTAAAATTCAGAAAAATATTTCAAATATTGTCCATTTGCATTGTTAATGTTGAATCCATACGTTCCATCTCCATTAAATGACTTGATTGGGTCATGGTAGTAATCACTTCCCTCTGGAAGGTGACTCCGGACTGTCAAAGCTGTCACAGCCAGACATAAAAACTTTTTTTTTTCCTCGAGTAGGAGCTCTACTCAATAACCAAAACTCTGTAGTCTCCTTTTGCTCTGGTATTTTATTTAATTCACATATTTAATCGATAATGTTTTATTATTAATGTTTTATGTGTCATTCCTAATGGTCACTGTATGTCATGGTCTCACTTGCGGGCGGAGCACCAAGGTAAATTCCTTGTAGGTGAATACATGGGCAATAAACGTATTCATTAATTCATTCATTCATGCATTCATTCATTCATGCATTCATTTATTCATTCATTCATGGTCCAGGAACACTTGGTCACTGTACAAGAGGGGACAGAGCAGGCTGTACAAAGGAAATTAGGAGAACATTTGCAGAAAATGCTGGCAGAGGGACAGAGCCACCAACAGTATTAACAAGCTCATCAGGAAGCCTGGCTCTGTCCAGGGGGTGGAGTTCGATTCATGGGAGCTGGTCTTGGAGGGGAGGATGCTCTACAAAATGTGGAGGATCTTGGACAATACAGCTCACCCCCTCCATGACACACTGGTCAACCTGGGGAGTTCCTTCTGCAACAGACAGATTCCACCAAGATGCAGTACAGAATACCACACAAGATCATTTTTCCCTGTGGCTATCAAACTGTACAACTCCTTCCGTCGTGGGGTAGACTGACTCCCCTCCCACCTCACCCCCTCCCAACCACAACCTTTGCACATCCCCAATCCTTTCCACTTGTTACTTTAATTTCATATTTCATGTATCGTATTGTGTTTGATGACTGTTGGCAGACTAATTTCCCTCCTGGGATAAATAAAGTTCTATTGTATCGTATATCTTCTACTGTACTGAGGTCATCTGTCACATGGACTTGGACTTTTTTTTTTCTTCTAGCACGCCCCAATACATCTATCTGCTCTGAAGACAGTACACAGGATAATATAATTGTGCAGCTCAGTTTCCTCGTGTGAGGAAAATGTGAGGCCCCAACCTGGGGTCACTGATTGTCAAAGCTGTTAACAAATATTCAGAAGCATCATGTAGCAAAAAATGTAAACACAATGTTAAAAAATATTTTTTTAATGTTATGCAAGTTTAAAACAAATGAACAGTGAAATAAATCAAATTTAAAAGTTTACTTCCACGGTTTAATAAAAAGGTTACCTGATTGTGATCTCTCCTATCAGGAGTTTCTTCCCATTTCGTTCTATGGGACCACTCCACTTGAACCAGGTTAACCTGGTGCAGGTGCAGAAGACACATTCAACAGCTGAAAAGCTGAGAAGCTGTGAAGAACACATTATTGCGTAGAGCTGGCCACCATCACAAATAGTAAAGAAAAACAATGTATGTAATTACCACCATCAAGTCCATAATAGCATATGATTCCTGTAGAGATACTAGAGCAAGTCCAGCAGATATGATGATGACCTGATAGAAGATTGGCCTCAATATACTTGATATTGTCCACCATGGAGGGGATGGCAAGGCTAGCATTTTCTGCAAATGTTCTCCTAATTTCCTTTGAGAAGGTTGTAGGGTCTTCTTGCATTAATACAGATATCGGATGTCATTCATTAAATCATTAGAAGACTTAAGTCTATAAAAGTCCAATGACCAAGTTACAATCGATTTTTCCCATGCAATTTTTAAAAGGAGACAGGTCAGTACTTTACGTTACCTACCCTTTCCTTTTGCTCTAATGCTTTTAGACTAATTTCTTAGCCTGCACCTTCTGCTCACAAGTGAGCTGCAACATCTAGCTATCAGCTTACAGGTCAAGTGTAGGACATTTCAGATCATGTCCAGCAGTCCCTACTCCTGGAAATATTATGAGAGCTGGGTAAGGCCTGCCCCCAGATTTAGCAGCCATCAAAGCTCTCAATGATATTGTATATTTGTGAATATCGTTGACATCCTAAAACACGCAAAATTGCAATTTGAAAATTCATTTTTTAAATGCTTACAAAAATGAAGAAGCAGAAAAAATGTGCAAGGAGACAAAGAAACAACAATGAAATGCATTTCACCAATCCCAGTAAATAACTAAAATGAAATTAGCTTGCATGTACCTTTTTCACTCTGGTCCATTTCTTGCCCATTGGCTGTGCCAAATTAAATGGTCACATTTAGCAATCAGACATACAGGACTTGCATCTTTGATTAAGAGGCTCAAATATCAGCACAATTTAAATGTGAATGCTGTTATTATTAAACAGACAATTTTGACCTTTATTTCCATTATATCTGCTTTCTTTCTTGGAACAATTTTATTTTCTTTGTGCAAATAACACTTTCATTAAAAATGATTTTGCAAGCCTTGAAAATTCCTTTAAAAAATTCTTACAAAAATGAAGAAACAGAAAAATTGTGTAAGGAGACAAAGAAACAAGTAACAACAATGAAATGCATTTCACCAACCCCAGTAATAAATAACTAAAATGAAATTAGCTTGCATGTACCTTTTTCACTTTGGTCCATTCCTTGCCCATTGGCTACGCCAAATTAAACGGCACATTCAATGACAAAACACAGTTTTACACATCAATTGTACAAGGCTGGAGAGGAAACTGCAGCACAACAGCATCAAAGAGGTGTGGAGAGGAATGAAGAACATCACTGCCTTCAAGGAGAATAAAAGCCTGCTGTCAGGAGATGTGGATAAGGCCAATGAATTTAACCTGTTCTATAACAGGTTTGATCTGGTATCCCCTCCCACCTCCACAGGTGCAGCCTCTCCCCCACCATCACCTCCACGAGGCAGCACCAATAACACCACATCTGCAGCACCTCCAATGCCGGCATCCCCTCAACTGTTCTCCACGGCGGATGAGGTGAGAGCTGAGCTGAGGAGGTTGCACCCTGGTAAAGCAGTTGGCCCTGATGGTGTATGTCCCAGGCTACTGAAAGAATGTGTGGCTCAGTTGGCGGAGCCTCTCCAGATCATTTTCAACCTGAGCCTCCAGTCAGGGAGAGTACCAGGTCTGTGGAAAACATCATGACTCGTGCCGGTTCCCAAAGCTGGGCGGCCGATCGAGATCAACGACTACAGACCGATGGACCTCACATCCCATATCATGAAGACAATGGAGCGGCTACTCATTCGTCTCCTGAGACCACAAGTCGAGCATGCACTAGACCCACTACAGTTTGCATACCAGGAGAACACTGGGGTGGATGACGCTGTCCTCCATATGCTGCACTGGATCTACTTTTTGAACAAACCAGGTGGTTATGTGAGGATTATGTTCTTCGACTTCTCAAGTGCATTCAACACCATTGATGGGTCGACTACCTGATGGGTCGACCACAGTTTGTTAAGCTGGGGGACAGTGTCTCTGGCACAGTGGTGTGCAATGTTGGAGCCCCACAGGGAACGGTTCTGGCCCCGTTCCTCTTCACCCTGTATACTGCAGACTTTAACTATAAGTCTGACACATGCCACATACAGAAATATTCAGATGACACAGCGATTGTGGCATGTGTAAGGAACGGGCATGAGGAGGAATACACGGACTTGACCAGTGCCTTCTGTGCCTGGAGTAAAGAGAACTGTCCCATCCTGAATACAACTAAGACTAAAGAGATGGAGGTGAACTTTGGCAGGTCCAAGCTCCCCCTTCAGCCAGTCAACGCAGCAGGGGCTGACATTGAGGTGGTGCAGACATGTAAATACATTGGAGTGCACCAAATTGGAGTGGTCTGTCAACTCTGACGCCCTCTACAAAAAAGGTCAGAGCAGACTATTTTTCCTCAGAAGGCTCAAATCCTTCAATGTGCGTAATGATATGCTGCACGTTTTAAAACACTGTGGTTGCTAGTGTCATTTTCTATGCTGTTGTCTGATGGCGCCACAGCATTAATGCAAAAAACAGCAAGAAGCTGGACACACTGGTTAAACGAGCTAGCTCAGTGCTGGAAGGGTGAGTGGACTCTGGGATGGATGTGCTTGATAGGGGTATAAGGCGCAAGGTGCAGGTCATCCTGAAAAACCCGGGGAATCCCCTCCATGTAATTCTGGAGAGTCAAAAGAGCACTCGGAACATCAATCAGCTCCTCTCGCTGTCCTGTAGAACGGAGCAGTTCAGGAGATCCTTCACCCCTGCAGCTATTATGTTTTATAATTCGGACCACTAGGCTGAAGGGGGATGCATTTTTGCATTTTTTAATTTTTAATTGTTAATTATTGATCCTTTTAAGTATTTATTGCTCTCCAGGGGTGGGAGATTGCAACCTTCACGTGGTTCGCCCTGTTTCGACTAATGCAATCAAATCGACGTGCACAAACGGAAGATCAAATAGAACAAGCTGTCCAACAACTTTAGGCTGTGCACGCTACACGAAAGAAGAAGAAGGTAGTGTCCACATTGTATTTTACTTCGGAGTCACGTGAGTGAAGAACCACGTACAGCCGTTCGTGCATCATTGCGTCAGACTATTTTGTGCAGGCGACCGTGGAGCAGCGCAACTCCTCCAACGGTAAGTCTAAACTTCAGGTAAGTGCTATTCCTTACCTGTTTTAGGTCTCCTGCAGGAACATCCAAGGTTTTTGCGAGATGTTCGCGATGGCCAACAAGGGAACCAGCCTAGGGCTTTGGGGGGAAACCCTGGTTGGACCGCAGAAGCGGGGAGCTGGCAAATGTCGGGTTCGCGATCGGAGTCACTGATAAAATGGTCAGTGACTCCACACGTTGGGTTCCCGGGGAGAGGATACCCAAGAATAGTGCGGTTCCAGACCGTAGTAGTCCCTAGAGTATGGGGCTAAACTGACCTGAACGGTCAGCCTGGGTTCCCGGTGGAGGGAAAACCCAAGTATATGCAGTTCTAGACCGCAGTAGTCCACAGGACATGGGGTTAAAACTAACCTAAACGGTTCGACTGGTTTCCTGGGGAAGGGGAAACCCAAGTATATGCGGTTCCCAGAACGCAGTAGTTCCCAGAACGCAGTAGTCCCCAGGAAATGGGGTTAAACTCACATATGTATATATATATATATATATTTATATTGATTCCTGGGGAGGGGAAATTCACCTGTGGGGTTCCCAAACCATAGTAATCCCTGGGATATGGGGACAACTGACAAAAATAGTCAGTACAATTAGGAGGTTTCCTCTCTGGGAATGAAGTTAGAGACACTCCTTCAGCAGGAGTTGGGTCAGTGCGGCTTAATGTGAGAGCCGTGTCAGCAGTAAAGTTTATGCCGGCAGCACCTTTGCGTAGGGCTGCTTCATGGGGATGCCAAGTTATGGCAGTGCCAGCCTATGGGAAATTTGTGCCAGCAGTACCTTTGTTCAGGTCTGCTCATGGGGATGCCAAGCCATGGCAGGCTAGCCTATTGGAGAGGCTGTGCCAGCATGACCATTGCTCAGGACTGCTCATGGGGATGCCAAGCTATGGCAGGCTAGCCTATTGGAGAGGCTGTGCCAGCAGCACCTTTGCTCAGGGCTGCTCATGGGGATGCCATGCCTAGGCAGGCAAGCCTATTGCAGAGGCGGTGCCAGCAGTATCTTTGCTCAGGACTGATCCAAGGGAATGCCAAGTTATGGCAGGCTAGCCTATTGGAGAGGTTACCTTTGCACCTTTGCTCAGGGCTGCTTCATGAGAACGCCAAATCTTTGGCAAATACTGGCTTATGGGAAAGGCTGCGCCAGCAGCACCTTTGTTCAGGGCTGCTTCATGGGCGCCAGCGGTTTCTTGTTCAGGGCTGCTTTATGGGAATAGCTGTTTAGTAGGGTATTCCTATTTACAGTGATCATGGGGGGTGACGAGGCATTGCTAGGATAAGGCAATATAACAGAATGATGACAAAAAAGCATTCAAAGAGAACTATTCACAGGTCAAAAGCATTGGTTATGTATGTGCTAAAATCCACTGTTAAGTCTCAATCTATATTTGAGAAATTAGACTCCTCTATCCAGTTAGATGAAGTTTCTATCAAATAGACTTGTAGGACATTGGGATTCACTTTTAGGTATTCAATTGGCCGTGACACCGGCCTGGGCAACAGATTGCAGTCAATAGACTCTGGTAACAGTTTTGTTGTTATAAAACAGCTTTTCTAGTCGTTAGATTAGTTGTTAATAGTATAGATGCGATTCAGCTGTGCAAGTAGGACAACTGTTATCTTGCTAAATAGTTAACTATTAAGTGCCATATAGGTCATTGTTAACACACCTTGTTTCACCAGCTGAAATTAATAAAGTCACAATGATGGACAAACAGTATTCATTACTTCTCCAGTAGTTGTTAAGTAAATCTTTAATTATATTGCAAAATGGTGCTAATGGCCCTAAATGGGAAATTGTGTCTGCAGCGCTTTTTAGCAGGCCTGCTTAATGTCTCCCTCATGTAGGAGGAGAGCATGCTGCATCATATTAGTCTGACGCTGGGGCCATGGCAAAGTCGGTGTATTGCTGAAGCCATGCCAGCAGCACCTTGTAACAGGGCTGCTTAATGGCTCCCTCTTGTAAGAGGAGAGCATGTGAGATTGGTTAACGCTGAGTCTGATGGTATAGCCGTAGAGCATGCCCAAGGGATGTAGGGCATGCGCCAGAGGTCTATGCCTGGCAGAAAAGTTGACATCCCAAACAAATATGCAGTGAACACCGCTCTCAGGGGGCCATTACAGTTGGACGCCGAATCTTCTATTTAGTTAAGACCTTTCCATAGGCGAAACCTGGAGGACAAAGCACAAGCTATTGGAACGAGCAAGGTTTCATAGTTTCGGCGACAACGCACCCCACGTCTTCTTCGGCAATGGTTCACTGAAGTTATTGGCAGCATGAAAGCTGGCCAGGGGTTCCACGCACTGTACCTGTGCTACTCTGCAATTAAGGGACCACTTACAGCTTGATAAGGTGTACACTTAGTTATACATTACAAATGATTGAGACATTATCAGCTACTTTGAAGAATCTAACCATGTAAAATGGACAATATTAGCTTTTCAAGCAGGTTAGAATTGGGCAGGTTCAATAGAAGGACCAGGATTGTCTTGCAAGACTGGATCGGAAATCGGGCCACAGTTGCTGTTTACAGTAGATACCATGTTGCAAATATCATCTCGAGTTTGGAGGTGGAGCAGGCTTGCATGATTTGCCAAATGTTCTGTTATTGGTATCAACTATCTATGGACCCTTTGTATGGGTTAAAGAGTGATTGGACAAAATATGCATATTGTCATGCTCATGTTCAGGTGATACATTATGATGATGGCATATGTTAGTCACGAGGGTGCAATCAGTTAAAGGCCCCTGGAACGGTTACATAATCTTGTTGCCACAGGAGAATCATCAAGTATAGGTTAATGGCAACACAGAATTGGTGTTGAATCACACTGTATTATGAAATTCTGGTTAAATGGAACCAATATATATATATTGGTTTCAAGTTTATTTCACTGGTTGCAAAATATGTGGCATAACAGTGGCAAAAGATACATTATCACTAAAAGGAAAAGGAAGGTCTTTTATGGTTCCCTCCATATTGTTTCATCATTTGAGGCTTCAAATAAAGTTATTAAGAGGCCGCTTAAGGATCCTATTGTGTGATTATGCAAATTGATTCCCGATTTTTCGCAAATAATAATATAACCTTATTTGGTTATTTTAAACGTAATTTGCTGGTTCAGCCTGAGGCTTGGGAAATCAGTTGTTGCATGATAAACTCAAATTATGTTCTGCAGGTTTAATAAACTGCCCTAAGGTTTGGGTTGTTGCATCTATCCTTCTATGTGTTCAAAGTGCAAAGATAGCACCAAACCGCATAATTTTTCTTTTCCAGGAGATGAAAGAGTTTGTTTATGCTCATGTTCCATTGAAAATGGTATAAATTGCTAATGTTTGGAGTTCATGTTAAATGATCATTTGTTAATAATTCAGTTATACGGCCATTTATTGGGTCAATGAGATTTCTCATTGAGTTGGCTGTAGCAAACAAGACTCACTCTGTCGGGTCCACACCGGATATCAAGTGGTAGGATATCTTCAACATAGGTCTCCCAGGACCAGTATAATGCCATATGCGATGTTGACATTTGTGAACACTATTTCACCAGGAGGCTCCATCTATATCCTTAAATTAGGCTGGAGTTTAATAGGTAGTTATCCTTCTGGCAATGGTTTAGTGCAGCAGGTTCAGTCGCGACATAATTGTGATGGTACAGGATGATTACGACTGTAAATTATAAAATTATGTTATAAATACTTGAGCAGACCAGAAGGGAGTCAGGTCTCAAAATAGTCACGGGCATGCCAGGGGACCTTTGATAAGGTAAGCACACATATATACAACAATATGTCAAGGTCATCAAGAGCCTTGGAGTTCTGGACTAGCAATGTTGTTAGTCACAAAAGATTTGGGAGATTGTATTTGTTCAGGCCATTCCAGATGATAAAAACGGAGTTGTGTTATGTAATAATGGATTCTGATTCCAGATTTAATTTCACCAGGGCTGCTACAACATCAGCAGCAAGGGTATTTATGTTCCGCTGTTTCGCATTGTTATGGCTGCAGTATGGTCCAACGAAAGAATCTCCAAACATCTACAATAACCCTTTGCTGAACCAGGGATATTTGTTAACTCTATTTATGTTCTGGTTATATTTTCCATCTGGGTGAGAGATGGAAATATTATTGTTTCATTTAAACCGTATCAAAGTGTTTTACATCTGTCATGACTATGCATTATGAATGTTTTCCCTTCATTTGTCAATGAAGCAGCTGTGGTTGTGTATACTTGTTTAACACGGCATGAAATAACAGAGCTTTAAAATCATCACATAGTCACTCACGTGACCGAAGTAAAATAATAAGATTAAACGAGAACTTACCAGTTTGAAGTATGATCTTTATTTTATGAGGAGTTAAGATGAGGGACTACGTGCCCTCCACTCCCAACCCTCATAAATGTCATCTGGTAGTTCTAGTCTTTTGTTCTTACTATTATACTTCAGTCACTATTAGCTGTGATTTCACACCATTGCTTTGAAGATCGACGCATGAACGTCTGTACGGGGTTTTTCACGTAGTCCCTCATCTTAACTCCTCATAAAATAAAGATCAAACTTCAAACTGGTAAGTTCTCATTTAATCTTACTGTTTTACTTTGGAGTCACGTGAGTGATTCCATGAATAACCCCGCCAGTCAGCATGCATGTCATTACGTCTGATGCATGGCGCAGTGACCGGCTGGGGGGAGCAGCACTTCTCCAGCGGTAAGTTTTTAAAAGCCTCAGGTAAATGTAAAACTTGGTGGAGGTCGATTTTCTGCGCTTGTTAATTCTTGTTACAGGAGGGCAAGTTCAAGCATGCAGAAGTCGTTAGCAGCAAGGCGAGCCATAGCAAAAGTGTCTAATGCCCGCAGGAGTGCGGGTAGCGGGCGGCCGCCTAGCTCATCTACGGAGTCGCTGGTAGTGAGACCAGCGACTACAGACTTGGTGTTAGAGAGCACCATGGTTATGCCGGAGGGGCGTAAGGCCACTCAAAAGTCTGTCCGGCTGATAGACTTGGATGAGTCTGGTCGGGAGGGTTCTCCCTCAAGAATGGATACCGTAGAACGGGTATCCAGGATGGAGCTCCTATTGGAGAGGATGCTCCATCAAGAGCGCCAGCCTCTCCAAGAGCCCGTGCCAGCAACACCTACCGGGCTGCCTAGTGTCTCCATCTTGGAGGAGGATAGTATACTGGGTCAGTATGATTCTGACACTGACTCTGACGGCTTAGCATTGGAGGCTGCCCACGGGATGAAGGGCACCAGCCAGAGGTCCCATTCCAGGCGGCCAGGTTTGCCATCCCAATAGACTCTGGAGAGCCACTGGGGGAAGAGCTGGCTGCCAGTATAAATTATTTGGCTTCGCACCAGCTTCAGGAACTGGCCATGGATACAACGGCCAAATAAATATCACCCCCCAGAAAATTGTATTCTGCTCAAATTGCCGGCCGTTAACCATGCCATTTGGGGCCATATGGGACTAGGCATCCGAGCGCAGGAGTTGAAACTGCAATGGGTGCTGAAAATGCTCGCAGCTGACATTACGGCTTTTGGTAGGTCGGTGGATGGCGGGCTCCTGACTGAAGTTTAGCAGGATGCCCTGGCTCTCATGTGCAATGTGCACTTTGAAATTAACTGTCTTAGAAAGAGCGCCATCCACCCTACCATTAACCCAAGGTTCATTGCCCTGTGCAAGCCTAGCAACATCCAGGGCCCCAACGTATTGTTAGGGGAAGACCTCGCAAAGAAGGTAAAGGAGCTAGATGTAGAGGCAAAAACCGTTGGGCTCATCAAGGCGCCAGTCACCAACAGAACCCTTCGGCGACAGTACCCTTACAAACGGTTTGCTGAAACCGGGTCCAGACAAGGACCAAGCCGGCCATTCAATGTGCGCAGCTGGTGCACTCCAGCAGGAGTACGGGCAAACATGCCTTTTACATCCAGAGCCAGGGGACAGTGAGAATTACCTACCAGTTGAGGGGTTTCAAATTGAATTTATTCCCAACCTATGTCCACCCTGCCAGCATAAGCCAGAGCAGGCACTCATTTTCTCACAACGGGAGAATTTGGAGATTCAAGCTGAAATAGCAAAATTATATTTTAAAGGTATAATTGAGAAAACAGTTTATCAAACCTATCAATTTGTGTCTAATGTGTTTCCTAGACCAAAGAAAGATGGTGGGTGTCGGATTATTTTGGGCCTGACAAGCTACTGCCAAGCAATTGTTTTCCAGAGGGCGTTATATGACATGTATAGATCTTCAATATGCATGTTATTCAGTGCCTGTTCATAAAGAGTATCGGAGATATTTGAAATTTAGCTGGATGGGGCAATTATGGCAGTTTAGAGCACTGCCTAATGGGTTAACCTCAGCCCCTTGCTTATTTACCAAATTGCTAAAAACCAGTACTATTATGGTCACAGGGCCACATTGTAATGGCCTATTTGGATGACATCTTAATAATTGGAAACACCTTTGTGCCAGCCAAATTATCAGTTTCAGCTGTTAAATCATAGTTGAGAGGTTGGGGTTCATTATTCACCCAGCTAAATCCAAATTGGTGCCGGGTAACACAATTGACTATTTGGGATTCACAATAGATTCAATTAACATGTGTGTGACTCTCCACAAGGGTAAGAGATTAGATTTAATTGGAGGCTGTATCAAGCTCTTGGGGGAGCACTCACCTTCAATTAAACAGGTGGCCAGCTTAATTTGTGAATTGGTAGCTACCTTTCCAGCTGTGCATTATGGAACTTTGCATTACCAACATTTACAGAGGGCAAAGGTACAGGCACTGAGAATACATGCAGGTCATTTCAATCGGCCCATGCACTTACCATCTGCAGTCATTACTGAAGTATAGTGGTGGATTAGAAACATTTCAAATTGTTCTAGCAAAATTTCGATTGAAACACCTTCAGTTGTTTTGCAGACTGATGTTAATGCCCTAGGTTGGGGTGTTACTGACACCAGGTCTAGCTGTGGAGGCAGATGGAATATGCATGAGGCGTTGATTCTCCAATCGCATGGAATTAATTATTTAGAGCTTTTAGGAGCATTTTATGGGCTCAAAGCTTACTGTACCACTAATCATCACTTACATGTTCAGCTTCAGATTGACAACACCATGGCAGTGGTGTATGTCAATCACATGGGTCGAATCAAATGAAAATCTTGTGATGGCTTGGCTAACCTTATTTGGCACTGGTGCACTAAAAATAATATTTGGATTTCAGCTGTCTACTTGCCAGGCAAATTCAATATGGTGGCAGACACCAGGTCATGCAAATTCAACGACAACACTGAGTGGATGTTGAATTATGATGTATTTAAATAAATTGTTCTCCGGTATGGGGTCCCATATATCGATTTGTTTGCATCCAGACTTAATCACCAGGTACCGAAATATGTTTCATGGGAACCAGACCCAGGGGCAGTTGCAGTGAATGCATTCTTGCTGCACTGGGGCGGAATGTTTTTATATGCATTTCCCCCCTTCTGTCTCATCAGTCGGTGCTTGACTAAGATCAAACAGGACTCTGCTTCAGTGGTTTTGGTGGTACCCGACTGGCCTACACAGCCATGGTCCCCTCTGATTTTGTATTAGTACACAGCCTATCATGGTGCTTCCAAAATGTTATAATCTGTTAGTGCACCATGTGACTGGAGGTCAACACCCATTGTATGATCGTCTAAATGTGTTGATTTGCAGATTTTAAGAAGGCCATATGGGGGTCTGGGACTATCCAATCAGACCGTGGATGTCATTACAACATCCTGGAGGGATAGTATGAAAAGGCAGTACATCTCTCATGTCAGGAAATGGGAGGGATTTTGTTTACAGGGGAACAATACATACCACACAGCTTCCATCCTTGATGTGCTCAAATTTTTGTCCAACTTACATTTTGATGAAGGGTTGAGCTATAGTGCCATCAACAGTGCCAGGAGCGCTTTGTCCTCGTACCTATGCTAAGGGTCAGGCCTTCTGTCTATGGGATCTCATCTGTTAATTTCCAGATTTATGAAGGGTGTTTTTAACTCTAATCCTCCCAGGCCTAGCTATTCTGAAATCTGGGATGTAAACATGGTACTGACGCTGCTTCGTCAATAGGGTACAGCCACATCTTTGCCCTTAACAAAGATTACCCTTAAGTTGGTTATGATCATGGTGCTCGTATCAGCGCAAAGGGTTCAGACCTTGCATAAACTGCGCCTGGAAAGGATGGTGTCCTCACAGAATGATGTTAAATTTTACATCTATGACCTAATTAAACAAAGCAGGCCAGGGATGTCCGGTTTCAAGCTTGTACTGTCAGCTTATCCCATGGATTTACGGCTGTGTGTAGAGGCGCACTTGCGGCGTTACGTTGAAATCACGAAGAGCCTTAGAGGCTCTGAGCAAGCATTGTTTATTAGCCACAAAAAGCCACATATGAAAGTGTCAGCTCAGACCATTTCACAATGGCTGAAGCAAGTGTTGGGGTGTGCAGAAGTTAATACTGACAATTTTAAATCTCACTCCATCAATGTCAGCGGCGAGGGCAATGGACGTCCCTCTAGACCATATCCTCGCAGCCGCAGGATGGTCAAATGAATTGACTTTTCAAAGGTTTTATAATAAGCCGCTTGTTGAAGCTGGGGTGTTCGCCCATTCTGTTTTAAGTTTCACAGCTTCTCCCTGGGAGAGAGGAGTCGCTATTGTATATTTGTTTATTTGTGACTTAAAGCTTTAACACGTTAATCAGTATCATGTTTTGCTATATTCACTCCTCCTGAGTCAACTGATTGCAGTGTGAGACGCCTGGATTTGAATTGGCGTGAAATCACAGACCTTTGAAATCTTCATGGAATCACTCACATCTCCGATGTAAAATAGTACGATTAAACGACAACTTACCAGTTTGAAGTTTGATCTTTATTTTATGAGTTACGATGAGCGATTACGTGCCTACCGCTCCCAACCCTCATATCACGAAGCTCATAGAATCATAGAAAATAGGTGCAGGAGTAGGCCATTCAGCCCTTCGATCCTGCACCGCCATTCAATATGATCATGGCTGATCATCCAACTCGGTATCCTGTACCTGCCTTCTCTCCATACCCCCTGATCCCTTTAGCCACAAGGGCCACATCTAACTCCCTCTTAAATATAGTCAATTAACTGGCCTCAACTACCTTCTGTGGCAGAGAATTCTACAGACTCACCACTCTGTGTGAAAAAAAAATCTTCTCATCTCGGCCTAAAAAGACTTCCACCTTATCCTTATCAGGTAGTTCTAGGTTTATAATCTTACTATAATACTTCAATTGTTGCTCTTCTGTGATTTCACACCACTGCTTTGAAGATTGACACGGCTGCCGATTGGTGGGGTTCTTCACATAATCGCTCATCGTAACTCCTCATAAAATAAAGATCAAACTTCACACTGGCAAGTTCTCGTTTAATCTTACTATTTTATGTATTTTCTGTCTGCGTTCGTTTTGAATGTGTGGGTTTGTTGGTTGGGGGCTTCTGGACATCTGAATTTCCCTGAGGGGATTAATAAAGTATTTATTATTATTATTGTTGTATTTTATTACTTGCATCTTTGATTAAGAGGCTCAAATATCAGCACAATTTAATTGGGAATGCTGCTTTTATTAAACAGACGATTTTGAACTTTATTTTCATTATTATCTGCTTTCTTCTTGGAACAATTTTATTTTCTTTGTGCAAATAACACTTTCATTAAAAATGATTTTGCAAGCCTTGAAATCAAGAAATTATCTTAGGCTAGTCTTAACCAGTGAAGTACATTGCTATTGAATCATTTGCGCGAGGCAGTTGTTCAGGTTTCAGTGATTTTATTTTAATGTAAATGCAAGTGTATTATCCCTGTGGGGTATGCAAGGTATCAGTTTTTGTGCATGCATATTTTTGAACAATGATGGCATTCACACATCTATTCAAGTTAATACATTCTAGACAGTGATGTAAGTAACTTTTTTTTAACTTATATAGCACTTTTAAATCAAATCACGTTGAAGCCAAAGTGCTTTACAGAGAAGAAACTAGACTTCCATACATCCATATAAAAGAAAAAAGAAAAAAAGACACAGTACACTATAGGAATCAACATGAATCGTCCCCCCACAGCAGAATCCACTATGAGGGAAGGCACTAAAATGTCCAGTCCTCCTCCTCCTCATAGTCCACCGGAGGTCGGGGCCTATTTGTGGCCTTCGCAGCCAGTCGGATGTTTTCAGGCCCTCTTGCCATGAAGCAGGAACTCCGGCATCGAGTGAACACTCCTCAGCGGCTTGGAAATGTCTGAAGCGGCCGTTCCCTCATGGGTAATGAACTTAGAATACAATGGAGTAACACCATTTTTGTTTTCTCTTTGGTGAAATGTCATATTAACTAGCCTGATGGAGTTAGTTCCTTGTGTTGTTACACTGGAGGTGATATGCTCACTCCAGTGTACAATTTTGCTGGCTCTTATTCACTTTTGAGTTCACAAAAACAATTTTGATTATTAACTGTTAGCAGCAAGAGTACAACTTTTTACTTGTTTGCATTAATTCAAAATTGTCTTTGGAAATTGTTTGCCCTTCCTCCTGGCTGGGTTGAAAATCTGTTTTTTTCATAGTTTGCATTGTTTTCGGACTGTAACGGGGGAAACATGTAGCCAGGTTTAACGAAGAATCCAGCCTTTAGCTGGAAATAAATTTAAACTGTCAGGAAGAGAAGGAGAACAAATGTTATAAACTGGAGCAAGAAACAAACAGTTTGAGGAACTCAATGGTTCAGGTGGCATCAGTGGAAGAAAATAAATTGCTAATGTTTGGGGTCAGGACCCTGCATTGGGACTGAAAGAGGGGAGGAAGGCAGTTGATATAAAGATGAGAAAAGGGGAGGTGAGCATGGGCCTGTAGATGGTAGGTGGATCAAATAGTGGTAGGACATGATAGGCATTTGGAGCTGGGTGGGGTGAGCATTGATGGTGTGGGAGATGGAGCAAGGTGGATCAAAGTAAATGAAGCCAAAGGGGAAAAAAAGGGACATAAAAGTGGATTATATGGAGCTGGGGTGTGGGGATGGGTCGAAGGAGAGAAAATACCCCACCCAGCTCCCAGCAAACCCATGGAAATTGAGAACCCTGCTGGCAATTTAGAGAAATATTCCATATATAGAAGTAACTGAGACTTCATGTTTACAATTAAGGCAATTGAGACGTTCTGGAAGGTCATGAAAAAAATATATAAAAGATGCAACATGGAGCACAAAACTGGGAACAACCACCCTAGAAGGAGGGCTCTGAGTTTGGAACTTAGAGAAGATTACAATCCATCAAAGTTAGCCTGGTATGTTCACCTTGCTCAGCTGACATCCATGTCCAGGTCATCTATTTTGTAATTGAATTGAAGCAGCGGACTAGATAAACTCATTAAGAGGGAATGATGGAACATTATTAGTAAAGACTGAATTGTACTAAAGTTTAGTTTTGTATGCAGTAAACCCTTGTTTTAACAAACCCCTTTATAACGGATTTAGTTATAGGGCACAGACCTGCTGATCCCACCCCGGCTCCTGACACCACCCTTGGCTTGCAAGGTGCACCAGTGAGCTCCTCTTCACCCACTGCACGGTCTAGTCGAAGCGGCTGTTGCAGCTCACATTGCAGCCCCTGTGGACAACACTTTCTTCAGTCCATCACCATCGACAGAACGAGTTTGGTCACCATGGGGGGTACCTTTCCCCCCCACTAGCTGCTGCCTCTTTCTGTCGCCCATCGCTTTATCCACTCGGCCTCCCTCCCACTTCACCGCCGCATCCTCCTCCTTCTTCCACCGCTCGGTCTACTCCGCCGCTCTCTCCTCCTCCATCACCACCTCCTCCTTCTTCCCCGGAGTTATCGATATACTCCAACTTGGAAGATGTTGGCTACTTCGGAGGAGGAGGAGGAGAATGAGGAGGCAAGGGAGTGGGCAAAATTACAGTTGAGAGGGATAGGAGCCTCATAGTGTCTGAGCGTGACATGTCAGTAGCAGCGGCCTGAAGAAAAAGCGTCTTGTCGTGTGCTATAATGTGAGCCACAACAACAGCTGTGTCAAACAGTGGAGAAGGGCTTGCTGGTGCACCTTAGTTTTAAGGTGAAACAACAGTTTTAAGGTGAAAAGTGTTGAGTAATTCAGCAGACTGAATCAGTCTGAAGAAGGATCCCAGCGTTCATGTTCATGTTCTCAAGAGATGCTACCTGACCCACTGAGATATACCAGCATGGTATGTCCTTTTGTTTGTTAACCATCATCAGCAGTGCTTTGTTTCAGCTACATACAAAATACCCTACCCGGTTATAACAGACAATCAGCAATAACGGACACCATCTTCCCCCCAACCCCACCCCAACCCCACCCCCATGGTCCATTATAACAAGGGTTTACTATATTTCTTTGTTCACCATGTCAGTTGATGCCTTATAAAGGCAAAAGCTCAAACATATCAATATCACCGATAAGACAACGTTCACTTAACCACATCTGATTATACTTATTTTTGTTTATCCCATATTTATTTAGTTTAGTCTGTCTTAGATGAATCTAGGTTAATTACCAAAGCTGCATGTGGTAGTAACCTCTACATTCAAGTCAGTCTCTTGATGAATTTATCTCACATTCCCCATTGGATTGATCAGTTATTAACTATTAATTACCCCATATCATACTCAAATTACACATGAATCAAAATCTACCCCCTTCTCATTTGCAATTTTGACAATTGTTAACAATGCAAGCATTTTTACCAGTCTCCAACTACCATGAACAAGTTGTGATGAATGCTTTATTGAGATACTACAACACAAGATACCACAGTGCCCTTCTCCTGCCAATATAAACACCTTGACTACATTCAGCTTCTTCCCCATTGTTATCAGACTCTTGAATTGACATCTTGTCAGTTAAGGATGTATTATTTTATCTACACTTTATCTGTAGCTATAACACTATATTCTGCATGATTAGACTTGTTTTATCTGAATAACATACAAAACAGAGTTTTTCAGTGTGTATCCATCCACATGACAATAAAAGACAAATACCGATATCAATATATCTCTTCACACTCTGCCATGATGTTAATGATCTCTGTCAAGTCATCCCTTCTGAAGAAAATAATCCTAAGGGCTAATTTGAAGAAATGCACAGAGGATTCAAACAAACATTGCAGTTCAGAATGTTCAGTTGCACTCAAGGTAAGTGTAAACGGTTAATGATAGCAATTAATCTTAGATGAGATGTTACTAGTAGTCACTTTCAGTTTGCAATTGAATAATTGAGTTTTTCCCTCTAATTTAAAAATAGATTATTTTGAATCAGCAGCAGGTGTTATGTGATTTGTGTTTTGTGATATCAACTCTGAAGGTGTGAGATGTTTAGATCAAAATAGATCACCTTTAGTAACTGTCAGATTCAAATGATACATGAATAAAAATCGCAGGTTTAATAGTAGTCTTGGTAATTGTCCTTTCTCAAACAAGTCACAGTTCATCCCCTTATAGAAACATAGAAACATAGAAATTAGGTGCAGGAGTAGGCCATTCAGCCCTTCGAGCCTGCACCGCCATTCAATATGATCATGGCTGATCATCCAACTCAGTATCCCGTACCTGCCTTCTCTCCATACCCTCTGATCCCCTTAGCCACAAGGGCCACATCCAACTCACTCTTAAATATAGGTAATATACCATTATAATATACCATTATAAGGTAAATGACCCAGTGGTGAGGCAAAGCTCCAGACACCAAGGTTCAATTCTGACATGATGCTCTCTGTGGAGTCTGATGGTTATTTCCATAACTGTATAAATTTCCTCTGGGTACTCTGGTTTTCTTCCATGGTAGGTTATTTGATGACTGTAAATTTGCCTTATTGTACAGGAAGGTAGGTTACAGAGAAATGAGTGATGGAATGAGATTGATGGTACTGCTTTGTGTCAGATTATGGGGAGAAGTCAGGAGAATGGGGTTAGGAGGGAGATATACTGTAAATCAGTCGTGATTGAATAGTGGGGTCGACTTGATGGACCGAATGGCTTAATGCTACTCCTATTTCTTACCTTATGACCTTGACAGACAACACGCAGTTCATGGTCTGAATGGTTCATTTCTGAGTTGTAAAGAAATATAAAAATATAAATTTATGAAATGACAAAGATTCTGATACAGTGTGGGAAATAAACAATGGAAATGCACACACCACTACAGGCACCAGCCGGCCCAATTAAATTAGAGATCCTTGAAATAACTTGCATTAACATACAAATCTACTATTGAAACAAACCTTTCACTTTTCCCGGTTTTGGGTCTATTGATTATAAGCATTAAGTTTAACCGAACAATTTATTATCAATGTTATTGAGAAAAGAGTTATAGATGTTGACTTTTTTCCACATGATTTTTTAAACTTTCAATACTTAGTTATTCATAGGGATTTGGAAATTGTGACAGCCAGCTATTGACTGGATCAATCTTGATTTAGTTTAGACATACAGCGTGGAAATAGGCCCTACGGCACACTGAGTCCTTGTCGACCAGCAATCCCTGCACATTAACATTATACTTCACAAACTAGGGACAATTTACAAGTATACCAAGCTAGCTAACCTACAAACCTGTACATCTTTGAGGGTGGGAGAAAACCCACGCAGGTCGAGGGGAGAACGTACAAACTCCGTACCTGGTGTCAAGACAACAACCTTTCTCTCAATGTCAGCAAGACAAAGGAGATAGTGATTGGCTTGAGGAAGCAAAGCAATATACATACCCTGGTTTGCATTGACGGCACTGAAGTAGAGATGGTTGAAAGCTTCAAATTCCTACGAGTAAATATCACCAGTAACATGTCCTGGACCACCCATATTGAAGCAATGGTCAAGAAAGCGCACCAATGTCTCTACTTCCAAAAAGGTTGAGGAAGTTTGGCATGTCCCCTACAACTCTCACCATCTTCTACAGATGTGCCATAGAAAGCATTTTACCAGGATGCATCACAGCATGGTTTGGGAACAGCTCCGTGGAAAGAAGGGACTCGACCCAAAACTTCTCCCATTCGTTCTCACCAGAGATGCTGCCTGTCCTGCTGAGTTACTCCAGCATTTTGTGTATATTTTCTACACAAACCAACCTCCCTTCCATTGACTCCATTTACACCTCTTGCTGCCTCGGCAAGGCAGCCAGAACATTCAAGGACTAGTCTCATCTTGGCCAATCCCTCATCTCCCATCTTCCATCAGGCAAGAGGTATAGATGTTTGAAAACACATACAGTGGCTTGCAAAAGTATTCATACCCCTTGAACTTTACCACATTTGGTCACGTTACAACCACAAACGTAAATGTACTGTATTTGGATGTTATGTGATAGACCAACACAAAGTGGTGCATAATTGTGAAGTGGAAGGAAAATGATACATAGTTTCCAAATTTTATTACAAATAAAAAACTGAAAAGTGTGGCGTGCAAAAGTATTCAGCCCCCCTGAGTCAATACTTTGTAGAACCACCTTTCGCTGCAATTACAGCTGCAAGTATTTTGGGGTATGTCTCTACCAGCTGTGCACATCTAGAGACAGAAATTTTTGCCCATTCTTCTTTGCAAAATAGCTCAAGCTCAGTCGGATTGGATGGAGAGCGTCTGTGAACAGCAATTTTCAAGTCTTGCCAGAGATTCTCAACTGGATTGAGGTCTGGACTTTGACTCGGCCATTCTACCACATGAATATGCTTTGATCTAAACCATTCCATTATAGCTCTGGCTGTATGTTTAGGGTTGTTGTCTTGCTGGAGGTGAACCTCCACCCCAGTCTCAAGCCTTTTGCAAACTCTAACAGGTTTTCTTCCAAAATTGCCCTGTATTTGGCTCCATCCATCTTCCCATCAACTCTGACTAGCTTCCCTGTCCCTGCTGAAGGAAAGCATCCCCACAGCATGATGCTGCCACCACCATGTTTCACAGTGGGGATGGTGTGTTCAGGGTGATGTGCAGTGTTAGTTTTCCACTACACATAGCATTTTGCATTTATGCCAAAAACTTCAACTTCAAACTTCAACAGACCAATGCACCTTCCTCCACATGTTTGCTGTGCCCCCCACATGGCTTGTGGCAAACTGCAAACGGGACTTCTTATGGCTTTGTTTCAACAATGGCTTTCTTCTTGCCACTCTTCCATAAAGACCCGATTTGTGGAGTGCACGACTAACAGTTGTCCTGTGGACATATTCTCCCACCTGAGGTGTGAATCTCTGCATCTCCTCCAGAGTTACCATGGGCCTCTTGGCTGCTGCTCTGATCAATGCTCTCCTTGCCCAGCCTGTCAGTTTAGGTGGACAGTCATGTCTTGGTAGGTTTGCAGTTGTGCCATACTCTTTCCATTTTCGGATGATGGATTGAAAAGTGCTCCGTGAGATGTTCAAAGCTTGGGATATTTCTTGATAACCTAACCCTGCTTTAAACTTCTTCACAACTTTATCCCTGACCTGTCTGGCATGTTCTTTGTACTTCATGATGCCCAAGGAACATTGTTTGTTCACTAATGTTCTCTAACAAACCTCTGAGGCCTTCACAGAACAGCTGTATTTATACTGAGATTAGATTACACACAAGTGGACTCTATTTACTAATTTGGTGACTTCTGAAGGCAATTGGTTGCACTGGATTTTATTTAGGGGTATCGGAGTAAAGGGGGCTGAATACTTTTGCACGCCACACTTTTCAGTTTTTTATTTGTAACGTAATTTGAAAACCATGTATCATTTTCCTTCCACTTCACAATTATGCGCCACTTTGTGTTGGTCTATCACATAAAATCCTAATAAAATACATTTACGTTTGTGGTTGTAACGTGACAAAATGTGGAAAAGTTCAAGGGTTATGAATACTTTTGCAAGTCACTGTACCTCCAGATTCAAGGACAGTTTATTCCCAGCTCTCAACCAGCAACTGACCATCCTACCAAAAACTAGAGAGCAGTCTTGAGCTACTATCTGCCTCATTGGAAACCCGCAGGCTATCTCTAATTGGTGTTTATTGGACTTTATCTTGCATTAAACATTATTCCCTTTCATCAGCTTTCTGTACACTGTGGATGGCTCATATGTAATCATGTATTGTTTTCCCACTAATGGCCCTGTCTCACGGTGCGAGTTGACCCACGAGTGACCCCGAGTGACAGACTTGTGGTTGTGCACGAGATCCTAAGTTGATGTTCAAGTGTTTGAACCGAGTTCCCACGAGTATGGTATTTTGCCGTTCACTGCGATGTTCCAAGTTCATCTCTTGAGTTAACCAAGTTCGTCTCCCGTTTACTCTTGAGCTGACAACGTCTCCTGAAAAGTGACACAGTGTTTCTATTTGGACATGTTCTATTTGGACATTAAACTGACCTGAATATAGACAAAAGCTGAGAAAAGGGTTTGGGAAAAGCCTCGGGTGTAACCTGACGAGGCGTTGCACCTGTTGGGCAATGGAACCCACCGATCACAGCCCGGGATCAGAACGGGGACCTCCCTCCAGCCTTATTTTAATCCACAACAGTCTGCACCTCTCTCTCATGCAGCAGTCTTGTTTATTATTTAAAGGATATTATATGACCCTTTAATATTTATTTCAGTATGCAAAGGTTCACTTAGATTAGTTAGATTAGCGCGAAAACAGGCCCTTCAGGGCCACCGAGTCCGCACCGACCAGCGACCAATATACAATAGGGACAATTTTACACAAACATCTGTAATGTGCTCGATTGTAATAATGTGTTTTCTTTCAGCTGACCGAATTTCACTGTTCCTCGATACACGGGACAATAAACTAAATTGAACAGCCTTATTCCCTTTCCATAGGCACAAAATGCTGGAGTAACTCAGTGGGACAGGCTGCATCAGGAGGAATGGGTGACGGTTCGGGTCGAGACCCTACTTCAGACATTCCTTCTCTCCAGAGATGCTGCCTGTCCCGCTGAGTTACTCCAGCTTTTTGTGACTATGTCCGGATGTTGTACACTGGACCTTCATTGACGAGGTTCTGGATTCCCGTTGCCATTACTGACTGCACTTCAATGTGATTTACGCAGGTAAAGAACTGTGGTCTCCGAAAAGAGATGCGAGGATATTGTATAAATGTTAGCATGTTGTGACTATGCAATGCTGATAACTATATGCTGCACATTATATCTGTTCCTTTTCAGCTTGATTGTAGTTATCTTTGTTATTATTTACTTTGACTGGACAGAATGCAAAACAAAATCTTTATATGTGAAAATAATAAACCTAGACCTAAACCGTTTGGGACTGGAGACACTGCTGCAGGTGGGGGAGGGTGAGTGCCGCGGTTGGGAGGGGGGGGCGTATTGGGGGGGGCGGGGGGTTTCTCATCCTCCGTTGTTTGTGCTCGTACCCCGTGTTGTCCGTGATCCGAAGGGCCGCCTAGTACTGATGGTGGCCTCAGCACAGAGACTTTTGGAAATTCTGTGAAGAAAGTAACATATCTGGAATATAAATCGATGACAATTTATCTGGGTGGCGTGCATCTTATTTCGTCGATAAATTCACTGCACTGTCCCATCACAAACGCTGCTGTGGCTGGCGGAGTGTTCCAGTGTTTACAGCAGCCGCCAGTGAGATCCAACGACGTGGGTTCTGCCTGTGTGGACTTTGTTCATTCAACCCGTCTCCACGTGCTTTACCTGCATGTGCTCCGGTTTCCTGCCACTTCCCGAAGGTGCGCGGGGCTCTCGTTGTATTGGCTGCTTGATGTGACCCCAGTGTAGGTTAGTGGGGGTGGAGGGAAGGGGGAATAGGGTAGGGTGAAGGGAGGTGATGGTACAAACGGGATAAATGAGTGCAGGCATTGGGGCCGATGGGAATACAGTGTGTGAGTGGCGGCACAGGGTTGAGACACAAGAGCCAGGAGAAACTGGAATCTTGAACAAAAAACTAATTGCTGGACGATTCAACGGGTCAGGCAGCATCTGTGGCGGGACATGGATATTTCACGCTTGGAATCGTGATCCTCAGACTTGATGGACGATTGGCCTCTTGTATTTTGAATCATGCGTAAAAAAGAACGAGCCTTCCCCTTGAAAAGAACTTGAATTTCCCCTTGAACCGTGCGGCCGTTGGTATGACTTAATGCAACTTGATTGTACTCGCATACGGTATGATTTGAATGGATAGCACGCAGGCAAAGTTTTTCATTGTACATCGTTGCACGTGAAACAATAAACCAAATGATATTAATACCACCATGTTGTTGTCAGCGTGTTAGTGAATAACTCTAGTCCCGTCCCGACCCCCTGGGAAACTGAAGGGAGCGACAATCAACTGCCACGGACACAAATAATGTCATACACAAGAAAGGGCAGATGCTGGTTGACAAAAAAGTGAACATATGGGGCTGGAGAAATTTGGAAATGTCATCCTGTCACCCATTCCTTCTCTCCAGAGATGCTGCCTGCCCGCTGAGTTAAAGAGTTCCCATGGTAGACTCACGTCACTAAGGTAAACGCACGGGCCACTACGTTATTACAACGAGTTAATGTTTCAATTTTTAACTTGAACAGTAAAGTTGACTCATGGAAAAAAATCAAACACGAGTTAACAAGTTTCCCCGAGTACCTGCCATTAGCGCCACGAGTCGCTAAGTTGCTCGCGCGAGTTCCGACGTTCCCGCTACGTTGATTGTACGTGATTACTGCGAGTGAAAACTCGGGGTCACTCGTGGGTCAACTCCCACCGTGAGACAGGGGTTTGACTGGTTAGCAAGCGACAGAAGCTTTTCACTGCACCTCGGTACAAGAGACAATACTCTAAACTAAACTAAACTTTTCACCAACATTATATCTCCCAGGAATTAACAAAATAGACATTCTCCTCATTGCTTTTAATAAAAGCACAACCTTCCCTGGCATAGAGTCCAAAACTGTTTGTCATGCTCCAAGGGCAGTGCTACCACTGTCTTGTAAAGTTGCTTTAAAATGTTCCTACTTTTATAATTGTAGTTAAACTCACGCTGAACCTGTGTGGTAGTGAAAACGGATATAATTGTGGCATTTGGCAGCTTTTAGTTATTCACATAAATGTGCAGGGAATGGGGGTAGTGGAGCATGTGTAGGCAGAAGGGAGTAGTTTAAGTAGGCATCACTTTTGGCATAAACAATTTGGGCTGGAGGGCTGTTCTTTGTTATGTGCTTACACACAGATCCTTTTGTAGCTTCACTCCATTTCAATAATAATTTGTTTCATTCCTCATTCCAAAAAATGGATAACTTCACATAGGTTATCAAAATGTCATTGTTGGCTGTGTCTTTCTGAAATTGGGAGGGGCCAATATTTGTACTGGCTTCACTTCACAGTGGAAGGTTGTACTACCTCCAGTAGATTGAAGTGTGACTAATTTCACCCATTGGCATAGTTCTGTTGGTAGTAATAATCATAACAGCATCCTTTCGCTATAATGGACAGGGATATTTCTGGGTTCTCTTTGGAGATATCACAGGGAGCCTATAACATTATTATTAGTTTACAGGTTGTAATCCAGAGGCTAAAACATAAGATCCAAAACCATGATATGAAATTACACCTTGACAGATGGGAAATGTAAATATTCACTTAACAAAACAAATTGAAAAGTAAAGGCTATTATCAGTAATTTCACAGCATAATATGATCTATCCTTCAGTAAAAAAAGTTTGCTTCCTTTAACTAGTTTAGCCCACATATGACTCGAGTCCGACGTTAATCAGGTGGCATTGATATAACAAATGCATTATTGCAACACAAACTAACCTTCATTAGATGCGATAAAGATGAACTGCAGATGCTGGTTTATAACAGATAGATATAAATTACCGGAGTAACTCAGCGGGTCAGACAGCAACTCGGGAGGAAATTGACAGGTGATGTTTCAGATCGTGACATTTCTTCAGACTGATTGTAAGGCAGGAGGAACTGATAGTAAGAAAAGTCCAGGACAATCAGGGCTGTGAACAGATGACATCAGGCAGGGTGGTTCCGATCGGCCGATTGCTGGCTAGGGATAGTGTGATCCCAAGAGGGATACATCTTGCAAAATGTGAAACTGGTTAACCAACATTTAATTGACAGAGGGGAGAGCGGAATGTTTATATAATTGACCTAAAATTGGAGAATTCAATGTTCTTACTGCTGGGTTGTAATCTACCCAAGTGTGCTAACTATGAGGTGCTGTTCCTCCAATTTGTGTGTGGCCTCACTCTAGCAATGGACGAGGCCCAGGACAGAAATATCAGTGTGGCAATGGGTGGGGGAGTAAAAACGGTTCGCAACTGGGAGATCCGGTAGGTCTTGGCGGACTGAGTGCAAGTGTTCAGCAAAACTGGCACTGAGTCCAAGCCTGGTCTTGCCGATGTACAGGTGGAACACTGGATATAGTAGATGTTCAAAGAAGATGCATATGTCTCACCTGGAATGACTGTTGGGATGAGAGAGGAGGAATAAGGTCAGGTATTGCATCTTCTGCGGTTGCACTGTAAAATACCTGGGATAGGAATGGTTTGGGTGGGAAAGGATGAGTGAACCAAGGAGTTGCAGATAGATCAGTCTCTGTAGAAGGGGGAAAGGGGTGGAGATGTGAAGATGTGATTAGTAGTGGGGTCACATCTGTGGTGGCAGAAATGTCGGAGGATGATGTGTTTGATGCGAAGGCTGGTGGGGTGAAAGGTGAGGACCAGAGGGACTTTGGCCTTGTTGGTCTGGGGTGAGAGAAAATTAAAACAGAACTACAGGACACAGAGGAAACATGTGTGAGGGACCGATCTGTGACAGAAGTGGGGACCCCACATTCACTAAAGAATGAGGACATTTTGCATGTCCTAGTATGGCAAACCTTATCTTGGGAAGAGTTGCGGTGTAGACGGAGGAATTCAGAGTAGGGGATAGCGTCTTTGCAAGAAACATGAAGACTTTCTTTCGATGTTCCAGAAGGTGACTTTTCATAATTTTCTGTTACTTTTCGAAAATGAGCAAAAAATCCCAATCTTGCTTTTGACACCCTCTACCCAAAATAGACTATTTTAAAGCATCACACAATTTAATTAACATAACCTACAAGGACTCTGGAATTAAAATCAAAGTTGTGAACTTCAGAATTTTTGACCTGAAATTTCAGTAAAAATCTCCCTGCTGATTTGAAAGGTCCTGAGTAATGCAAGGCCTGACAAATGGTTAATCATACTGAAAGACCGGTAAAGATATGCCGAACCAGTTCTTAACATTATTGGAGAGCTTAAATGGTTCAATAAGACAAACTATTAAAAACTGAACAATGTAAAAACTTAAAGAAACACAAGAAATATGTAAAATTAAACACATTTAATTTAAATGAATTAAGTAAGAAATTAAATGAATATTACCTTTATCATCTCTCCATTCAGTTGAGTATGTGTATATACAGTATATAGATTTAGATTCAGGTTTATTATTGTCATGTGTTCCTAGGTCAGTGAAAATATTTGCTATCAGATTAAATAATACTATGCATAAATATAATCAAGTTAAACTCAAGTACAATAGATAAAACAAAAGAGAAATTATGCGATGCTTATATGTAAGAAAGAAATTTAAAAGCGTGGCCAGGATGTATTGGATGATAGTCTAACCTTCTCTGGGAAGAGCACACAGAGAGTTGCCATGCTCTCATGCCATTTTGCTTAGTAGATCTAACCTGATCCAAATAGACCTCCCCAATGTAACCACAAAGAAGCAATGAAGGGTTCCGCTGGACAAAGTCCAATGTCAAAGTCCAGAGGTATTGACTGCATTTTAATTTGCTTTTAATTGGAAATGTTGGGAAACTGTGACAATATCCAATATGCACTGACATCAGTCTGAAGAAGGGCCTCGACCCGAAACATCACCCATTCCTTCTCCCCAGAGATGCTGCCTGTCCCGCTGAGTTACTACACCATTTTGTGCCTACCTTCAAATTAAACCAGCATCTGCAGTTCTTTCATACACATAATAATCTAATTCCTATGATTTTAGTTCATATATGCATAAACCTTTGGAAATAAAGCATAGTTTATCATAACCAAGACAAACATCTCCTTAACTCTGTGACCACATAATGTGTATTTTCTCATCTGCTATTTTGTCCTGCTCCCACTAACGTGACAGGTGAATGTGAACCTGGAGGCACTATTATCTCTAAGCAGCAATATGAGAAGAAATAAATCCTAGATAAATCCGTTCCAGAAATTACTTGCTTAATACTCTATCATTTCTACCACTGTGTACTTCCAGGAAACATCTGAGGGAGTTGTTGATGATGTCTGGATGTGTTTGACACTGAATGTCAGCATCAGAGTCAACTACTAATCCTGCTGTGTCACTGTGATTGGACCCTTTCCTCAATTTTTGATATATGAATTAAAGGCTTCGAAGGGATTTGTGAAGCCTTATAGTTTATTTTTTCTTACCCAACCTTAACCTTAAGAGGTGAAATAAATAGGTTGATTAATATTAACATTTTAAGATCCCTTGGAGCAGTCTCTAAAATATAGCCAGCTCATTAAATTGTGTTAAGACTTGTGCATTGTTTTTTCACTGAATATTCTTGCTGTCTCCATAGTCTCCTCAATGAATTGAAATTTTGCAACACTGGTATGCAATACAATATAGTTAGAAGGCCCAACTTTCAAAGCAACAAGTTTAATTTGCCAAACCACTTTGATATCACACCAGTAAAACACCAAAGGGTTGTTTTACTCTTTTCTGAACACTATAGAATTGTAATTTGATGGTTGAAAGCACTATAACCTTACAAAACTCATGGCCTAACTTTTGTGCTCTCCAGTGAGGTTAGGATATTAAGTCACACTCCTGCAAAAAAAAAAATTATATGTTGCACATATGTATGCTTGGTGAATATCTAATTCCAAACATTGCTATTTTAATCCACAACTTTCCCATTGCTAATCTTTGGGTTGGTACTTGGCTAGTTAACATAATGATGCATAGTGCCACAGAACAGGTTCAATCCCGATGTCTGGCATTTTCTGTGTGATGTTTGAAAGTTCTTCCTTTGACCCCTTGGTTTACTCCAAGTGCACCAGCTTCCTCCCATATCCCAAAGTCAGTAGGTTTGTAAGATAATTGGACTCTATAAATTGCCCCTAATGTGTAAGAAGTGGATTGGAAATGGGATAACATAGAACTAGTGTGAACGGTGGTTGGCGTGGCTCAGCAGCGGAAGGGCCTGTTTCCATGCGGTATCTCCAAACTAAACGAAGTTCTCTGGTGCGGTGTTCATTTCATCCAACATTCTTGTTAAACCCTCTACTTTTATAAGAACTTTTATCAGAAAGGGCGAAGAGATCGCAGGAACAGCCAAGGGTAAACTCAGATTGAAGAGCGGGTAGAAAAGCATTGTTAGGCACAGCATGTGAGGGTGGTATTTCAATACCAAATGAATAAGTTTAGGTAGTCACAAACACCAATGTTGCTTCCTTCAGTTTTTGAAGACCAGGTTGCTGATGTAAATCTATCCTATTTTCTGCTGACTGTTCAATGGCAATATTTTTTGTGAACAAGAAAGGATCCTAGTGAGGAAATTAGGACAGGATATACCTGGAAGATCAGCCTCCTCCTATTGCTACCTAAATTTATGTGTCTGTGAACTTATTCCTATTGACAGAAAGTGAAGAGCATGAGTTTTAGCTGAGTGCAATATTTTGAAGAGGTCATCAGCTCACCAGTTTCCATTAGTTTGGGTTCCACTGAACGGTCTTTGACTGAAACTTTGTCTTTCCTCGGATGCTGCTCATCCTGCTGAGAGCCCACGCCAGCAGCACCTGGAACAGGGCTGCTTAATGTCTCCATCTTGGAGGATGAGAGCGTGCATCAGTGTTATTCTGACGCTGAGTCTGAGGATATAGCCATGGGGCATACCCCAAGGGACGAAGGGCACGAGTCAGAGGTGCCATCCCTGGCAGCAAGATTTGCCAACAGACTCAGGAGAGCCGCTGGGTGGAGAGTTGGCTGCAAGTATTAACAATTTGGCTTCACACCAGCTTCAAGAGCTCATTATTGATGAAACAGCCAAAAAGTATGAGACACCATCAAATTGTGTCCTACTCAAAGTGCATGCTGTGAATCATGCCATATGGGGTCATATGAGCATAGGCATAAGAGCTCAGGAAATGAGGCTTCAGAGGGTGATAAAGCTCCTCGCCTCGAGCATTGCAGCCAGGTCAGTGGATGGAGGGAACCTGTCTGATGTGCAGCAGGATGCCCTGGCCCTCATGTGTAATACGCACTTCGAGATAAACTGTCTGAGGAAAAGTGCCAACCGCCCCACCATCAACCCGAAGTTTGCCGCTTTGTGCAAACCAAGTAATATTCAGACTCCAAATCTGCTGTTTGGTGAAGACCTCGCAAAAAGAGTCAAGGAACTGGACGACGAGGCAAAGACGGTCGGACTCATTAAAGTACCGTTGAGTGCCAGAGTGCTGCGGCGGCAGTATCCATTTAAACAGCTTTCTGAAACCGGGACAGGTCAAGGACCAAGTCGGCCATTCACCAATGTGCGCAACTGGCGCACGCCGATAGGGGCACGGGCGAACATGCCTTTTCCCAGAAGCAGAGGGCAGAAAATCCCACAGGTAACAATGGAGGTAGGTGGGTCTGGTTCTTGTAGGAACATATTAAGTGGGAATCACTTACAAGTTGGTGGAAGATTACACTTGTTTCTGAATTAATGTTATGGGATAGTATCAGATTTGTTTACACTGCATAGTATACAAGGGTTTCGGATTGAATTCCTTCCCAATTTGTGTCCTCCCATACAGCATACCCCAAGTCGGACACTCATTTTCTCACAAAAGGAGAATTTGGAGGTACAAGTTGAAATTAACAAATTATATAGAAAAGGGGTAATTGAGAAGACACGTTATCAATCTCACTAATTTGTCTCTAATATTTTTCCTAGGCCAAAAAAGGATGGGGGATGTCGAATCATACTTGACTTGATGAGTCTTAACCCTTTTGTGCCAAACAACTGAGTTCCAGAGGATTTTACCTGGCATGTATAGATCTTAAAGATGCATATTACTCAGTGCCTGTTCATAGGGATCATCGGAGATATTTGAAATTTAACTGGATGAGGCAATTATGGCAATTTAAAGCACTGCCTAATGGGTTAACCTGGGCACCTAGATTATTTGAAAAACTGTTAAAACCAGTTTCGGGGCTACTCCCAGCTCAGCGCCATATTGTAATGGCTTATTTGGATGATAACTTGATAAGTCCCAGAAAACAGCTGAATTATCAGTTTCAGTTGTTAAACTCTTGTTTGAGAGATTGGGGTTCCTCATTCATCCACTTAAATCCAAATTGATACCAGTTAGAGTGATTGATTATTTGGGATTCACTATTAACTCAATCACATGCTAGAGATCTTGCCCAGGGGCAAGACATTAAATTTAAATGAAGGCTGTAACAAGCTCATGGAGGAGCAACAACCTTCAATTAGACAGTTGGCCAGCCTGGTTGGCAAATTAGTGGCTGCCTTTCCAGCTGCACAGTATGGACCTTTTGCATTACCAAATTTTACAACGTGCAAAGTAACAGGCACTCAGAATATATGCAGGTCATTTGGACAGGCTCATGCAATTACCAGCTGAAGCGATTGCTGAATTGCACTGGTGGATAATGAACGTCTCAAATTGCCAGCAAAATTCTGGTTGAGGAACCATCAGATGTTTTACAGACTGATGTTAGTGCCTTAGGTTGGGGTGCTATGGATACCATCTCTAGCTGTGGAGGCAGATGGAATATGCATGAGGCATTTATTCTTCAATCACATGGAAGTAATTATTTAGAGCTATTGGGAGCATTTTATGGGCTCAGAGCTTATTGTACAACCATGAGTCACTTACATGTTCAATTTCAGATTGACAACATGTATGTCAATCACATGGGTGGAATCAAGTCAGAATCTTTTGATAGATTGGCTAATCCTATTTGGCACTGGTGTATTACAATAAATATTTGGGTTTCAGATATCTACCTACTAGGTAGACTCAACATGGAGGCAGACACCAGGTCACGCAATTTCAATGACAACACAGAATGGATGTTGAATCATGAAGTATTTAATGATATTGTTGTTCGGTATGGGATGCCAGATATCGATTTGTTTGCATCCAGACTCAATCACCAGTTACCTAAATATGTTTCATGGGAACCAGACCTTGGGGCAGAAGCGGTAGATGCATTGTCACTACATTGGGGTGAAATGTTTTTATATGCATTTCCTCCATTTTGCCTCATCAGTCGGTGCTTGCTCAAGATCAAGCAGGACTCTGCTTCAGGAGTGTTGGTGGTACCCGACTGGCCTACTCAGCCATGGTTCCCTCTTGTTTTGGAGATAACAACACAGCCAATTATGAGTGTTCCAAAACCAAGTGATCTACTGGTGCATGCTGTAACTGGGAATTTACATCCATTACATGATTTTATTGATCGGTTAATTTGCAGATTCTGAGGAGGCCATACCTGGATCTTGGACTATCCAATTGTACCGTGGATGTGATTGCTGCAGCCTGGAGGGATAGTACCAAAAAACAATACATCTCTCATGTCAGGAAATGGGAGATGTTCTGTTCACGGGGGAACATTGCATATCACACAGCATGCATCTCAGATGTGCTAGAATTTCTGTCAATGTTATATTTTGATGAAGGGTTGAGCTATAGCGCCATCAATAGTGCCAGGAGTGCCCTGTCATCATATTTATGGCTAGGGTCAGAACAACATTCAGTTGGATCTCACCCTTTAATATCCCAGTTTATGAGGGGTATTTTTAATTCCAATCCCCCCAGACCCAGGTACTCGGAAATCTAGGATGTGAGCATGGTGTTTGCACTGCTTCGCCAGTGGGGTCCAGCCACATCCCTGTCTTTGCCCAAAATCACGCTTAAGGTGGTCATGCTCATGGAGTTGGTTTCAGCACAATGGGGCCAGCAGTTGCAGAAGCTGCGACTGGACAGGATGGTATCATCTGGTAATAACATTACGTTTTACATTTATGATTTAACTAGACTAAGTGGGACCCGTTGAGTCATATGTTCACATGGGAGGGCTGGTCCCCAGATGCAATATTCCATCTCTCCATCAATTCCAATATTGGTGGCCAGTGGGGGGGGGGGGGGGGGCTTTCTGGAGGGCTGGTATGGGTGTTGTTTGCTGCAGGTGCTACTAGTCTCCAGAGGGCTAGTATGGACATTGTGGGCCAAATGGATTCTTGGGGTGGTAGCTTAGTCCCTCAAGCACGACGTCCTGGCAGCTCACGCATGGCTGGTGGGCTGGCAGTTGACTCCTGGCTATGCCTTGAAATTCCATTTCAAGCAGAGTGCAAGGCCTCCAAATTCAAATTCATTTTCCTACCATTTCAAGCAGGATGCAAGGCCACCAAATTCAAGTGCAGTTTCATACCACTTCAAGCAGGTTGCAAGGCCACCAAATTCAGGTTCAGTAGCCTACCACTCCAAGCAGGGTGCAAGGCCACTGAATTCAAGTGCAGTTTCCAACCACTTCAAGCAGGGTGCAAGGCCACCAAATTCAAATGCAGTTTCATACCACTTCAAGCAGGGTGCAAGGCCACTACATTCAAGTGCAGTTTCATACCATTTCAAGGAGGGTGCAAGGCCACCAAATTCAAATGTAGTTTCATACCATTTCATGCAGGGTGCAACAACACAACATTCAAATGCAGTTTCATACCATTTCATGCAGGGTGCAAGGCCACCACATTCAAATGCAGTTTCATACCATTTCAAGCAGGGTAAACCCACCATAAAACCACACAAAACACCACACGCACAGTTCAGTAGACATTCAGTGTGTTCAGTTGATTCATAGCTCAGACAGAGTCGTGACCTCTCCCCCACCCATCATGCAGAGACTGAGCCACACCCACACTTCCAGGTTTTATATTCCCACATCCCCCCCCACCGGAAAAGGTGTGGCCTTCATGGCGTGATTCACAGGAGAGAGATTCTCAACATTTTTTAAACACTAATAACATTTTTAATATTCATTGATGCAAAGACTCCTGTGCACCTGATGAGCGGAGGAGGACTGAGTAAGATGGCCAAAAATCACAGCCGTAAGTGGTAGCGTTTTATATAAAATCAATATAGTCCAAACAGGAAGTTGTCAAATTTAGCCAAACAGCCATTTGTAGTGCATGTTCACTTTAAACCAAATCCCCCCAAACAGCCATTTGTAGTGCATTTCCACTAAAACCCAAAATCGCCAAACAAACATTTGCAACGCATTTCCACTTCAACACAACCCCCGCACCCCCCCAATCCCCCCACACAGCCATTTCCAGTGCATTTCCACTTCAACACAAACCCCTCCAAACACCCATTTGCTGTGCATTTCCTCTTCAAACCAAACCCCCCAAAACAGCCATTTGCAGGGCATTTCCACTTCAACACAGACAGCCATTTGTAGTGCATTTCCACTTCAACCCAAGCCCCCACAAAGAACCATTTGCAGTGCATTTCCATTTCAAGCCAAAACCCCCCAAACAGCCATTTGCAGTGCATTTCCACTTCAACCCAAAACCTACCAAACAACCATTTGCAGTGCATTTCCACTTCAACCCAAGCCCCCACAAAGAACCATTTGTAATGCATTTTCATTTCAAGCCAAAACCCCCCAAACAGCCATTTGCAGTGCATTTTTACTTCAAACCAAAACCCACCAAACAGCCATTTGCAGTGAATTTCCACTTCAACCAAAAACACCCCTAACAGCGACTTGAAGTGCATTTTCACTTCAACCTAAACCCCCCAAACAGCCATTTGCAGTGCATTTCCACTTCAACCCAAAACCTAGCAAAATCAATTTGCAGTGCATTTCCACTTCAATCCAAGCCCCCACAAAGAACCGTTTAATGCATTTCCACTTCAACCCAAAACCCCCCAAACAGCCATTTGCAGTGAATTTCCACTTCAACCAAAAACTCCCCTAACAGCGACTTGCAGTGCATTTTCACTTCAACCCAAACCCCCCAAACAGCCATTTGCAGTGCATTTCCACTTCAACCCAAAACCTAGCAAAATCCATTTGCAGTGCATTTCCACTTCAATCCAAGCCCCCACAAAGAACCGTTTAATGCATTAAATGGTTCTGAGGCCCACAGGAGCCGTTGGAAGAGGAGGAGGGGGAGGAGCGACACCCGACCGGTAAGGTTTAAAATCCAGCGCGGGGCTTGTCTATTCAGAGGCTTACCAAAATCCATAACATTCCATTTGGAGAAGTGGGTTTTTTTTTGAGGAAGCCGCTGATTGGTGGGAAGTGGACCAGGGTAAGCAGCTGATTGGCAGTCAGATCCCAGCAGTTTGTTGTGTACTTTATATTGTATCCTGTGTAAGGGGGGCAGTATGAAGGCCAGGGCAGTGTACTGTTCTGGATGTCAGATGTGGGAGGTCAGGGAATCTGATAGCCCTCCAGACATCCACATCTGCGCCAGGTGTGTTGAGTTGGGGCTCCTAAAGGACTGTGTTAGGAACCTGTGTTAGGAACCTGCAGCTCGATGACCTCCGTCTGGTCAGGGAGAGTGAGGAGGTCATAGAGAGGAGCTACAGGGAGGTAGTCACTCCCAAACCACAGGAGGCAGACAAGTGGGTCACAGTTAGGAAGGGCAAGGGGCAGAGGCAGGGGCTAGAGAGTACCCCTGTGACCGTACACCTGGAAAATAGGTACTCGGGTTTGAGTACGATTGGAGGGGACAGCCTAGCTGGGGGCAGCAACAGCGGCCGGGCCTCCGGCACAGAGACCGGCCTTGATGCTCAGAAGGGTAACAAAAAGAGGAGGGCAATTGTAATAGGGGACTCTATTGTTAGGGGGTCGGATAGGCGATTCTGTGGACGCAGTCGGGAGACCCGGATGGTAGTTTGCCTCCCTGGTGCCAGGGTCTCGCATGTGTCAGAACGTGTCGAAAAGATTCTGATAAGGGAGGGAGAGGAGCCTGATGTTGTGGTACACATAGGTACCAATGACATAGGCAGAAAAAGTGACGAGGTCCTGAAGGGAGAATTTAGGGAGTTGGGGGGAAAGTTAAGGAGAAGGACCAAAAGGGTAACAATTTCAGGATTACTGCCTGTGCCGCGTGACAGTGATAGTAGGAATGACATGAGGTGGAGGATAAATGCGTGGCTGAGGGACTGGTGCAGTGGGCAGGGATTCAAGTTTCTTGATCACTGGGACCTCTTTTGGGGAAGGCATGGTCTGTACACAAAGGACGGGTTGCACTTGAGCCCGAGGGGGACCAATAATCTGGCAGGGAGATTTGCAAAGGCTACTGGGGAGACTTTAAACTAGAAAGGCTGGGGGGAGGGACTCGGGTAGAGGGGGCTAGGGGTCAGGGTGTGGGGCAAGAGGCAGAAAAGGGAAGCATTCAGATCCAAAATGTAGGCGAGAAAGATGAAAAAGATAATAGACAGAGAATAAAGGATGGTGGGTTTCTAAAATGTGTATATTTTAATGCTAGGAGCATTGTAAGTAAGGTGGACAAACTTAGAGCCTGGATTGACACCTGGAAATATGATGTTGTGGCAATCAGTGAAACATGGTTGCAGGAGGGCTGTGATTGGAAACTAAATATTCCAGGATTTCGTTGCTTCAGGTGTGATAGAATTGAGGGACCAGAGGGGGGAGGTGTTGCATTGCTTGTCAGAGAAGATATTACAGCAGTGCTTTGGCAGGATAGATTAGAGGGCTCGTCTAGGGAGGCTATTTGGGTGGAACTGAGAAGTGGGAACGGTGTAGCAACACTTTTAGGGGTGTATTATAGACCGCCAAATGGGGAGCGAGAATTGGAAGAGCAAATATGTAAGGAGATAGCAGATATTAGTAGTAAGCACAAGGTAGTGATTGTGGGAGATTTCAATTTTCCAAAAATAGACTGCGAAACACATTCTGTAAATGGGCTGGATGGTTTGGAGTTTGTAAAATGTGTGCAGGATAGTTTTTTGCAGCAGTATATAGAAGTATCGACCAGAGAAGAGGCAGTGCTGGACCTCCTGTTAGGAAATGAGGCAGGTCAGGTGACGGAGGTATGCGTTGGTGAGCACTTCGGGAGCAGTGATCACAATATCATTAGTTTCAATATAATTATGGAGAGTCAGAACTGGACCTAGGGTGGAGATTTCTGATTGGAGAAAGGCTAACTTTGAGGGAATGCATCAGGATTTTAAAGGAGTGAATTGGGACACTTTGTTTCATGGGAAGGATGTAGAAGAGAAATGGAGGACATTTAAAGGGGAAATTGTGAGAGTACAGAATCTTTATGTCCCTGTTAGGTTGAAAGGAAATAGTAAAAATTGGAAAGAGCCATGGTTTTCAAGGGAAATTGGACACTTGTTTCGAAAAAAAGAGAGATATCTACAATAATTATAGGAGGCATGGAGTAAATGAGGTGCTAGAGGAGTATAAAGAATGTAAAAAGAATCTTAAGAAAGAAATTAGGAAGGCTAAAAGAAGATATGAGGTTGCTTTGGCAAGAAAGGTGAAAGTAAACCCAAAGGGTTTCTACAGCTATATTAATAGCAAAAGGATAACGAGGGATAAAATTGGACCATTAGAGAACCAGAATGGACAGCCATCTGCAGAGCCAAAAGAGATGGGGGAGATATTGAACAATTTCTTTTCTTCGGTATTCACCAAGGAGAAGGGGAGTTAATGGGAAAAAGTAGAGTAGCTATGGAATCTATGAGATTCAAAGAGGAGGAAGTACTGACACTTTTGAAAAATATAAAAGTGGATAAGTCTCCAGGTCCTGACAGGATATTCCCTAGGACATTGAGGGAAGTTAGTGTAGAAATAGCAGGAGCTACGACAGAAATATTTCAAATGTCATTAGAAACGGGAATAGTGCCGGAGGATTGGCGTACTGCGCATGTTGTTCCATTGTTTAAAAAGGGTTCAAAGAATAAACCTAGCAATTATAGACCTATTAGTTTGACGTCAGTGGTGGGCAAATTAATGGAAAGGATACTTAGAGATAATATATATAAGCATCTGGATAAACAGGGTCTGATCAGCAACAGTCAACATGGATTTGTGCCTGGAAGGTCATGTTTGACAAACCTTGAATTTTTTGAAGCGGTAACTAGGGAAATTGATGAGGGTAAAGCAGTGGATGTTGTCTATATGGATTTCAGTAAGGCCTTTGACAAGGTTCCCCATGGAAGGTTGGTTAAGAAGGTTCAATCTTTGGGTGTTAATGGCGGAGTAGCAAGATGGATTCAACAGTGGCTGAATGGGAGATGTCAGAGAGTAATGGTGGATGGCTGTTTGTCAGGTTGGAAACCCGGTGACCAGTGGGGTGCCTCAGGGATCTGTGTTGGGTCCACTGTTGTTTGTCATGTACATCAATGATCTGGATGATGGGGTGGAAAATTGGATAAGTAAGTATGCAGATGATACTAAGATAGGTGGTGTTGTGGATAATGAAGTCGATTTTCAAAGTCTACAGAGAGATTTGGGCCATTTGGAAAAGTGGGCTGAAAGATGGCAGATGGAGTTTAATGCTGATAAGTGTGAAGTGCTACATCTTGGCAGGACAAATCAAAATAGGACGTACATGGTAAATGGTAGGGAATTGAGGAATGCTGTGGAACAGAGGGATCTAGGAATAAACTGTGCATAGTTCCCTGAAGGTGGAATCGCATGTAGATAGGGTGGTAAAGAAAGCCTTTGGTGTGCTGGCCTCTATAAATCAGAGCATTGAATATAGGAGTAGGGAAGTAATGTTAAAATTGTACAAGGCATTGGTAAGACCAATTCTGGAGTATGGTGTACAATTTTGGTCGCCTAGTTATAGGAAGGATGTCAACAAAATAGAGAGAGTACAGAGGAGATTTACTAGAATGTTGCCAGGGTTCCAGCAACTATGTTACAGAGAAAGGTTGAACAAGTTAGGTCTTTATTCTTTGGAGCACAGAATGTTAAGGGGGGACTTGATTGAGGTCTTTAAAATGATGAAAGGGATAGACAGAGTTGACGTGGATACGTTTTTCCCATTGAGGGTAGGGAAGATTCAAACAAGAGGGCATGACATGAGAATTAAGGGACAGAGGTTTCGGGGTAACGTGAGGGGGAACTTCTTTACTCAGAGGGTGGTGGCTGTGTGGAATGAGCTTCCAGCAGAAGTGGTGGAGGAAGGATCGATTTTAACATTTAAGAGTAAAGTGGATAGGTATATGGACGTGAAGGGAATGGAGGGGTATGGTCTGAGTGCAGGTAGATGGGACTAGGGGAAAACAAATGGTCGGCACGGACTGGAAGGGCCGAGAGGGCCTGTTTCCGTGCTGTAATTGTTATATGGTTATATTGTTATATGGTTATTTCCACTTCCACCCAAAACCCACAAAACAGCCATTTGCAGTGCATTTCAGCGAATCCAACCCCCCCCTCCCCCCAAACAGCCATTTGCAGTGCATTTCCTCTTCAACCCAAAACCCCCCAAACAGCCATTTGTAGTGCATTATCTCCAAGTTTGCGGATGACACTAAGCTGGGGGGCAGTGATAGCTGTGAGGGAGATGCTAGGAGACTGCAAGGTGACTTGGATAGGCTGGGTGAGTGGGCAAATGTTTGGCAGATGCAGTATAATGTGGATAAATGTGAGGTTATCCACTTTGGTGGCAAAAACAAGAAAGCAGACTATTATTTAAATGGTGGCCGATTAGGAAAATGGGAGATGCAGCGAGACCTGGGTGTCATGGTTCAACCCATGCCCCATAAACAGCCATTTGTAATACATTTCTACTTCAAGCTAAAACCACCCAAACAGCCATTTGCAGTGCATTTCTACTTCAACCCA
This sequence comes from Okamejei kenojei, assembly GCA_035221665.1. NCBI lineage: Eukaryota > Metazoa > Chordata > Chondrichthyes > Rajiformes > Rajidae > Okamejei > Okamejei kenojei. Next base: position 56,817 of record JAVHYY010000063.1, read on the forward strand.
AACCCCCCAAACAGCCATTTGCAGTGCATTTTTACATGAAACCAATGATATTTTCATTTTCAAACCGCATTAAGAACATTTAGATTTGAGTAGACATGTGTTAAACAGAGAGACGTGATCCTCTTGCTTCCTCCATCTTGCATAGACTGAGTGAGGCACACCACTTCTGGGGTTTTAGTCCCTCCCATCAGCAGGGACAGCAGAGAGAATTGCAAAAAATGTAAAAATATTAATCTCTCTCTGATTTTTCATCGATGGGAAAAATCCTCAGGTTCAGGAAGGCGGAGGGAGGCTGTGTGCGAGGTGGCCAAAAATGACAGCCGTAGTTGGCGGCATTCTCGCCAAAATCACAACACAGCGACTCAAAAGCAGTCAAGATCAGAATTTTCATAATATAGATTAAACAGAGCAGACCAGGTGTTTCAATGTTCAAGGTTATATTTTCAGCATACCCCACGGATTTAAGACTGTGTCTAATGTTGCACTTGCTATATTATATGAAGGTCACCAAGAGCCTCAGAGGTTCAGAATCTGCAGTACTTATTAGCCACAAAAAAACGCATGTGAAAGTGTCGGTTCAGACCATCTCAAGGTGGCTGAAACAGGTTCTTGTGAGTACAGGAGTGGACACTGACCATTTTAAATCTCACTCCACCAGGGTGGCATCAATGACAGCAGCGATGGCAATGGATGTCCCTATAGACCTCTTGGCTGCAGGATGGTCAAATGAACTGACTTTTCAAAGGTTCTATAACAAGCCACTTACCAAACGGGGGGTATTCATCCAATCCATTTTAAGTTTCATAGTTTTCCCCCTGGGAGAGAGGGGTCAATACTGTTTCTTTTGTTAAATAAACCGTTAACGTTTCACATCAATGTCATGGTTCAATGCATTGTTTTTTATTCACTCATCCCGAGTCAATTGATGCAGTGCGACGCCTAGATTCGTATCTAGGGCATGAAATCACAGAGCTTTGAAATCTTCACGGAATCACTCACTTGACTCCGAAGTAAAATAGTAAGATTAAACGAGAAATACCAGTTTGAAGTTTGATCTTTATTTTATGAGGAGTTACGATGAGCGATTACGTGCCCACCGCTCCCAACCCTCATATCACAAAGGTCATCTGGTAGTTCTAGGTTTATAATCTTATTATGTTACTTCAATTACTGTTATTCTCTGATTTCACACCGCTGTTTTGAAGATTGACGCACATGTGGACTGGTGGGTTTCTTCATGTAATCGCTCATCGTAACTCCTCATAAAATAAAGATCAAACTTCAAACTGGTAAGTTCTCATTTAATCTTACTATTATAAACAAAACAATAGTGAATCATTGTGAATACTGGAGGGTGCAGTTACCTCAGGGCGAGTCGGAGAACATTTGGGTCTGGGGTCTTACCTCTGCCCTACATACAGTACATTCAGAAAGTATTTAGACCCCTTCACGTTTTCCACATTTTGTTATGTTACAGCCTTATTCATTTTTTTTATCATCAATCTACACACAATACCCCGTAATAAAAAAGTGAAAACTGGTGTTTATAAATTTTTGCAAAGTAATTAAAAAGAAATAACTGAAATATCACATACTCAGTATTTTGTTGAGGCACTTTGGTAGTGATTATAGCCTCAAGTCTTCTTGGGGATGACACTACAAGCTTGGCACACCTGTATTTGGGTAATTTCTCCCATTTTTCTCTGCAGATCCTCTCAAGCTCTGTCAGATTGGATGGGGAGCATTGATGCACAGCTATTTTCAGGTCCAGAGATGTTTTATTGGGTTCAAGTCCAGGCTCTGGCTGAGCTACTCAAGGACATTCACAGACTTGTCACAAAGCCACTCCTGCATTGTCCTGCCTGTGTGCTTAGGGTCGTTGTCCTGTTGGAAGGTGAACCTTTGCCCCAGTCTGAGGTCCAGAACGCTCAGGAGCAGTTTTTCATCAAGGATCTCTCTGTACTTTGCTCCGTTCATCTTTCCCTCCATCCTGACTAGTCTCCGCTCACCCCACTCACCATCAACAACACCGCAGTCCCATCTGTGGAGTCTTTTATGTTCTTGTGAACCAACATCTCCAAGGACCTTAAATGGGGGGCCACCATCAACTCCTCAGTCAAAAAGGTACAACAGAGGATGTACGTCCTGTGGCAGCTGAGGAAGCACAATCTGCAACAGGCAATGATGGTCCAATTCTATATGGCCATCGTATAGTCTGTCCTCACCTTCTCCATTATGGTCAGGTTTGGCTCAGTCACCAAGCATGACCTCCAGAGGCTGCAGCAAATTGTCTGATCAGCTGAAAAGATTATTGGCTGCAACCTTCCCTCCATTGACAAACTGTACACTGTAAGGGCCAGGAAGCAAAAAGGTAAGATCAACTCTGACCTCTCGCTCCCTGGCCACAAACTCTTTGAATCACTTCCCTCTGGAAGGCGACTCCGGACTGTCAAAGCTGCCACAGCCAGATATAAAAGCAGCCTTTTTCCATGAGTAGTAGCTCTAATTAACCAAAAATCTGTAGCATCTTTTTGCTCTGGTATTTTATTTAATTCACATGTTTAATCGATAATGTATTATTATTGATGTTTAATGTTTTGTTATTCCAAACTGTCACTGTATGCCATGTTGTCACTTGCGGTAGAGCACCAAGGCAAATTCCTTGTATGTGATTACTTGGCCAATAAACGTATTCATTCATTCAGTTCCTGCCACTGAAAAACATCCCCACAGCATGATGCTGCCACCATCATGCTTCACCATAGGTAAGGTATTGACCAGGTGATGAGCAGTGCCTGGTTTACTCCAGACGTAATGCTTGGGCATTCAGACCAAAGAGTTCAATCTTGGTTTCACCAGATCAGAGAATCTTGTTTCTCATGTCTTTTCGCAAACACCAAGTGGGCTGTAATTAAGCCTTTTATTGAGGAGTGGCTTGTGTCTGGCTACTCTACCACAACAGCCTGATTGGTGGAGTGCTGTAGATATAGTTGTCCTTCTGGAAGATTCTCCCATGTCCACAGAGGAGCTCTGGAGCTCTGTCAGAGTGACCATCGGGTTCTTGTTCACCTCCCTGACCAAGGCCCTTCTCCCCTGATTGCTCAGTTTGGCCGGGCGGCCTCCTCTATGAAGAATCCTGGTGGTTCCAAAGTTCTTCCATTTAAAAATGACAGAGGCCACTGTGCTCTTCAGGACCTGCAAAGCTGCAGAAATTGTTTTATACACTTCCCCAGCCCAGATCTGTGTCTCGACACAGTCCTGTCTCGGAGGTCTATGGACAATTCCTTTGTCTTCATGGCTTGATTTTTGCTCTGACATGCACTGTCAACTGTGGGACCATATATAGACAGGTGTATGCCTTTCCAAATCATGTCCAATCAATTGAATTTACCACTAGTGGACTTCAATCAAGTTGTAGAAACATCTCTTGGGTATCAATGGAAACAGGACGAATCTAAGCACAATTTTGAGTGTCATAGCAAAGCAAAGGGTTTGAATACTTATGTCAATGTGATATTTCAGTTATTTATTTTTAATTTATTTGCAAAAATTTCCAAACACCTGTTTTCCCTACTTCATTCTGGGGTATTGTGTGTAGATTGATGAAATAAAAAGAATGTAATCAATTTGAAAACAAGGTTGTATCATAACAAAATGTGGAAAAAGTGAAGGGGTCTGAATAGACAATAGACAACAGCTGCAGGAATAGGCCATTCAGCCCTTCAAGCCAACACCGCCATTCAATGTGATCATGGCTGATCATCCACAATCAGTTCCCCGTTCCTGCTTTCTCCCCTTATCCCCTGACATCGGGAACATGTCCAAACCCTTAGTAATCTTATATGTTTCAATAAGATACCCTCTCATCCTTCTAAATTCCAGATAATACAAGCCCAGCTGTTCCATTCTCTCAGCATATGACAGTCCTGCCATCCTGGGAATTAACCCTGTGAACCTACTCTGCACACCCTCAATGGCAAGAATGTCTTTCCTCAAATTTGGAGATCAAAACTGCACACAATACTCCAGGTGTGGTCTCATTAGGGTCCTACAAAACTGCAGAAGGACCTCTTTGCTCCTGTACTCAACTCCTCTTGTTATGAAGGCCAACATGCCATTCGCTTTCTTTACTGGCTGCTGTACCTGCATGCTTACTTTCATTGACTGATGAACTAAGACCCCAGATCACGTTGTACGTTCTCTTTTACCAACTTGACATCATTTAGATCTGCCTTCCTGTTTTTGCTACCAAAGTGGATAACCTCACATTTATCCACATTAAACTGCATCTGCCATGCATCTGCCCACTCACCCAACCTGTCAAAGTCACCCTGCATCCTCCTCACAGTTCACACTGCCACCCAGCTTTGTGTCATCTGCAAATTTGCTAATGTTACTTTGAATCCCTTCATCTAAATCATTGATGTATATTGTAAATTTTACTTTGGAGTCATGTGAGTGACTACGTGAAGAAGGCCGTCCCCATGCATGCACGTCATAATGTCTGACGCATTGCGCAATGACTGGCCGGTGGGCGCGTCGCTCCTTCCAGCAGGTAAGTGTTTTAAAAAACTTAGCTGAAGTCGTTGCTCCCGGTCCGGAGTGTGTTTTGTTTTACAGTATATTCAGCTTCGGATTGTGGGAGATATGTCTAGGAGGCGAGCCGCGACCAAACCAGCTGCGGAAGACCACGGGCCTGCGGGCAGCGTGCAACCGCCAAATTGGCTCCAGGGCCGCTGGCAGAGCAGCCTGCGGCTACAGACTTGGTGCTGCCAGAAAGCACCTTGGCTACTCCATGGCAGAGGAAAGTTACAAAAATATTCTGTGAGGGCCCTGGACTCAGAGGAGTCGGGCCAGGAGGTGGAAGAGTCCCCTCCTTCTAAGGGCAGTGTTACCGGCAGGCTGGCCCATCTGGAGAGCCTTGTGGAGAGGTTACTCCAGCTCCAGAGGTTACTCCAAAGGACAGAGCTATCCGAGTCCGGGGAGTATATAGAACCCGAGGTAGCAGCACCTGTGTCAAGGCTGCATAATATCTCCCTGTCAGAAGATGGGAGCATACGAGGTCAGTGCTAATGCTGACCCAGAGTACGGCGGCACAGTTGGGCTACAGGGACCATCAGGAGTACTGTCTTTTGCATCCAAATTTGCGGTCCCAGCCCTCACAGGTGAGCCATTGGATGAGAAGCTCACTGTGAACATTATTTACATGGCTTTCCATCCACTGCAAGAACAAACGATGGAGGAGACCACTGCCAGGTATAACATTCCACTAAACTGTGCCTCACTGAGTGTCCCTATTGTTAACCAGTCCATTTGGGTCACATTGGAAGGGGCGGCCGAGCCCAAGAAGTTAAACTCCAAAGAGTACTCTGGCTGTTCACCTCGGGCATCACGGTCTTTGCTAGGTCAGTGGAGGGGGCGCCTCTCTCAGATACACAGCAGCACGCGATGGCATTAATCTGCAATGCACATTTCGAAATCAATTGCATTAGAAAGAATACTATCTGCCCTGCTATAAATCCTAAATTTGCTGGGCTATGTAAGCCGGGGAATGTACAACCCCCAAACATCCTGTTCGGAGAAGACCTGACCAAACAGGTTAAAGAACTCGATGCAGAGTCACAGACTGTTGGCCTCATGAAGGTGCCTCCGAAGGTATCATCTTTCAGGAGACTGTACCCCACCCTCCTCTGCATACCAAACGGTTCGCTGGCTATGGTGGACGTGGTGCTGAGCAACAAACGCAGAGGCCTTTTTTAGGGCAGGGCCGAAGTCAGGCTATGTTCAAGATGCGGCGCCCTCCAGTAGCCCTACCCCCCAGACCTCAGGGGCAGAAGCAGCGACCTTACCGCCGGTAAACTCTAAGCTAAGTGAGACTGCAATGGATACATTACAAATTGGGGGAGATTACAATTTTTCTTACATGAATGGCAGTGGATAACATCTAACCCGTTTATACTGCATAGTTCTCAAGGTTTCCAAATTGAGTTCAATTCTGACTTTCCTCCACCCACTCAGCATACAGCTGGCCGTACTTTTGTGTTTTCACAACAGGAGTGTATTAGTGCACAAAGAGAACTTGACTCTTTGTTCAAAAAAGGGGCAATTGAGAGGGCGAGGCATGAGTCTTATAAGTTTGTGTCCAGTTTCTTTACTAGGCTAAAGAAGGATGGAGAATGTAGAATTATTCTAGATTTGACAGAGCTTAACACCTTTGTGCAGTATAAACATTTCAAAATGGAAACTTTTGTCACTGCTACACAACTGCTTTCCAAGGGATGTTATATGGCAAGCATTGACCTCAAAATGCTTACTATTCAGTGGCCTTTATGAAAAGCACAGGAGATGTTTGAAGTTTAACAGGATAGATCAGTTGTGGCAGTTTAAATCATTGCCTAATGGATTAAGCTCAGCTCCCAGAGTATTCACAAAATTGCTAAAACCAGTCCTGGGGTTACTCAGAGCATAGAATCATATTGCCATGGCACATTTTGATGACATTTTAGTAATTGGGAGGACTTTTGAATTAGCTGAATTGTCTGTGTCAGCTACAAAACTCGTTTTCGGAAAGATATGTTTCAGAATCCATCCAGTTAAGTCTAAATTGGTGTCATCTACGATAATTGACTATTTGGGATTCTTCATGTAATCCCTCATCGTAACTCATAAAATAACGACCAAACTTCAAACTGGTAAATTCTCGTTTAATCTTGCTATAGCCTTACGGTACCCCATTAGTCACTGCCTATTATTCTGAAAAGGACCCGTTAATCCCTACTCTTTGTTTCTTGTTAGCCAACCAATTTTCCACCCCCAATACTATGTGCCCTAATTTTGCCCACAAATCTCCTATGTGGGACCTTATCAAATGCTTTCTGAAACTCCAGGTGCACTACAACCACTGGCTCCCTCTTGTCCATTTTCATGGTTATATCCTCAAAAAATTCCAGAAAATGAGTCAAGCATGATTTCCCCTTCGTAAATCCATGCTGACTCGGACAGATCCTGTTACTGCTATCCAAATGTGCCGCAATTTCATCTTTTATGATTGATTCCAGCATCGTCCTCACCACCGATGTCAGGCTAACTGGTCTATAATTCCGTTTTCTCTTTCCCACTTTTCTTAAATGGTGGGATAACATTAGCTACCCTACAATCCACAGGAACTGATCCTGAATCTATAGCTACTTGCAATGTAGCTGCTGCTGCTGCTTGCTGCTGCTGGCACCGACGATGGCGGCCATGGTGTACTGCTTCTTGCTATTTTGTATGTGTTTGTTCATTTGTGCCGTCTGTGAAAACCCTACAAAGATTACTTTCACGAGAGAGGTACTCATAAACATCGGACATACGGTACCTCCAAACATCGTTCCGGATTTCTCTCACTTGCTGGATTTTTTGGACATACTCGTCGGTGGGGCTGTGGCTGCATTCAAGGTCTTGAGATGGAGGAGGACCCATGGGAAGCGCTCTGGAGCACTCACCCGACTCCATCGACGAGGATCACGCACACCAATCCCACGCATTTGCTGGCAAACGTATGTTCTCTCAAGAGCAAAGTGGACAAACTGCAACTCCTGCATCGGACAAACAAGGACTTCTCTCGAGCTGCTGCCCTGTGTTTCACCAAGACCTGGCTTTGTGAGTCGACCCCGGACTGCACGCTGCAACTGACTGGCTTCCAACTCACAGAGCTGATCACGAAGTGGAGGCAGCGGGGAAATCAAGAGGCAGTGGAATATGCTTTTATACCAACCATGACTGGTGCAGTGACAGCACGGTACTGTCAAATTTCTGTTCTCCCAACCCAGAATCCCTCTTTATAAACTGCAAACCATTCTACTCTCCGAGGAAATTTAATTCCTTTATTCTCGCTGGAGTTTACATTGCCCTCCAAGCCTGCATACGTGAGGCACAAATGCAACTTGCTGAACAGGTAATGAGGGTAGAGAGTGACTCCATGGTCATTGTTTTGGGAGACTTTAACAAAGTTAACCTCAGCCGTGACCTTCCAAAATACAGACTTCATGTTAACTGCCCCACCAGAGGGGAGAGAACACTCGATCACTGTTATACGGCAATCAAGGACGCATATTGCTCTGTTCCCCGGGCGCGTCTGGGTCTCTCTGATCATTGCATAGTTCACCTTATTCTGACCTACAGGCAGAAACTAAAAGCTGCCAAGCCTGTTGTCAGAACAACCAAAAGGTGGACGAGCGAGGGCATTGAGAACCTACAATCCTGCTTTGACTGCATGGATTGGAATGTGTTCAGGGAAGCCACCCCAAGCCTCGATGAGTATACGGACACTGTATCATCATAAGTCAGTTTTTGCAAGGACAGTTGCATTCCAACTAAGAGCCGGACATGGTTCAACAACAGCAAGCCCTGGTTCACTCCAGAACACAGACAGCTCCGACGGTCTAAAGAGGAGGCCTACATGAGCGGGGATGCAGACCTCTACAGGCAGGCCAAGTACAAGCTGAGAAGAGGAATCAGAGCTGCCAAGGAAAGGTACACTGAGAAGTTGAGGAGCAAGTTCTCAGCTAGTGACTCTTCTTCAGTTTGGAAGGGCTTGCAAGAAATTACCAGCTACAAGAGGAAAGCCCCCCACTCTTTTGACAATCGTCAGCTGACCAACGACCTGAATGAGTTTTACTGCAGGTTTGAAAATCAGAAACTTAAACCTGGTACCCGCTTCCCCCCCCTCCCCAACCAACACAGCCAGACCCCAGTCTACAAAGAATGGACCCTGCACCCGCTCCTTCCCATTCACCCCTTCACACCCACTGCAGAATGAAAAGACTGGACCATTTCCCACCCCAACCAACATTTCACACCCACTCACAGCTTGACCTCAGTCTGTAAAGACTGTGCCTTTCTACACCCACCCCCCTCCAATCACCACTTCACACCCAATCACCACACCCTCTGTGTTGCACAGCATAACTTATTCAATATCAACAATAAAAATAGAGGAGGTGGAGAGGCTTTTCATAGGACAAAAGAGACGGAAATCTCCAGGACCTCACAATGTTTTCCCCTCTACTCTTAAGCAGCTGGCACCGGTCTATACAGATATTTTTAACCAGTCCATGCAAACATGTACTGTACCTGCCTGCTTCCAAGCGCCTTACCTTTGTTCAGCCTTCTAAATGTTTTGCTAAAGTACGAATTTACAATGGAATAAAAAATTACAACTGTACACATGTTCTCCATTATTCTGCCAGTCCTTAGTTTAACTATAATTCTTTGCCTCACCTTATTCATGAGATAATTTATCAGTTTACAAGTGCAATTATCAAGGAGTGTAATTAAGGACTTGGCAGTGCTATAAATCCATTTGAATCTTGAAAATGAGGGTATTATCTTATAGAAACAGATTGTTTGGAACAAGTACGAAACACATGCAGTCTGTTGCTATGTGATTATTTTCTTCATTCGCAGTAAGTATCATTGTTAAGTATTCAATTCTTGTTTGTTTTTCATTTTATATCATGTTTTTTGATTAAAAAACAAATGAAATGTACTATACAAAGAAAATTTGCATTTGTATTAAATAAGTGGAGCATTCGTAAATTGTATTCATATTTGTCTAGCACAGGCTTTTCCTCAATCTTTCTGACTCTCATTGTAGAATTGTGGCAAATTATACTGTGTATTTTATCTTGGTTTAACATTATGTATCAGCTGAAAAAGAATGTCTAAAGTGTTTATCCCTTTTCAAGAATCTCCTGAGCCATTGTTAGATTTTATTTTCTCCCATTAAATTGAAGTCTCAAATCCAATTTTCATCCTTCTAATTATCAAACAGAAATCAGAAATGCACAAACCAAGGTTTTTCAGTTAACTTTCAAGACTAATCATTAGTTTGTTGACATCTAGTGATTTAGTTGAAAGGGCTTGCTTTACACAAAGTACAGTATGTGAGGATTTGGCAACAAATATTTCTACATTTCATTGAACTCGTCATTCTTGGGGCTTTAATAATTAAAATATCTAAGAAATGGTGGCAGTTTACATTATAAGAAACTGAGAAAAAAAAAGGCAAATTGCTAGATTAACTCAGCAGTACAGGCAACATTCCTGGAGAATATGGATAGATGACGTTTTGGGTTGGGACTGTTTTTCAGACCGATGGTTGGAGGGAATTGGTGTTAAGAAAGCAGGGGAGGGGCAGCGCAAAGTGTGGCAGGTATTATTGAACACAGGGAAGGGGGGTGGGGGGTGGTGATATGCAGATGGTAAGACAAAAGCCAGAGATGAAAATAAAGCTGAAGAATTGAGAATTATGAAGCCAGAGGAAGGAAGCTGGGGGAGGGAGAGGTTGAGAGGAGATTCTAGGGGAGGAAGGGGAAAAAGGAGAGGGGGGTTTTAGAGGTTACCTAAAATTGGAGAATTCAATGTTCATACTATAAGCTACCCAAGTGCTGTTCCTACAGTTTACGTGTGACCTCATTCTGGCCCAGGACAGAAATGTCAATATGGGAATAAAGGAGGCCCAGGACAGAAATGTCAATATGGGAATGGGAAGGGGAGTTTCAACAGTGAGTAACCAGGAGATTCAGAAGGCCTTCCACAAAGTACTGGAATAACATTCGGAACTCATTAATTACTCTCCTATTTAAAACTGAGTAAAATCTACCATTGATAAAGTTTGTGATCAGAATTTCTAATTATTCTTTCTTACTTCAGTTGACCTTTTCCTCTTGCCACTGTAAAATATTTCAAGATGTATGCTTTTTTCCTATTGAACATGTTTTACAGATGGAAATTTGGTATTGAATGTTTGTTGCTGTTATTTTTGGGCAATTAATGCACAATAATTACAAATGATGCGCTTTAGTGTTGATGTGGAGTCAGGTCCACATGAACTTTGTTTGACAGTTTATTGTAAATGTGGGTAGGGTGCTACTAACAGGTGGCTGAAGTAAATTTCTAGTACATAAGGTGTCTCCATATTACTCCTCATATACTTCCTCTGCATTGTATAAGTAATTAGGCAAGATCACACCAGTAATTAGCTATTAGCTTCATAAAGAACCACCACCTCACTTGCATATTCATCAAAGCATTCCAATCTCCATATCTGTGCATTATGATACAGAACAGCTGAATGCATAGTAGGAAAGATGAAGGAACATCTGACCACCTACTTCACTCCTTGACTTACCTCTGAATCCAGGGGCATTCAGTAATTTACTGAGTCGTGGGGGTGGATGCATTTTGAATTTGGCTCTCAAGCTTTATGTTGCCCTTCATTAAAAAAGGTAATTGAAGGAGCACAGTATGTAACTTTTTTAATTTTAATTCAATAATATTGATGAATTTAATGACTTTAAATCAATTACCAGTTCATTTAATTTTTTTTATTATCCTGAAGTTCTCATTAATAAGTTCATTTTTCCAAATGACCCTCTCCCTGAGCTTTGCTACACTTCCATATATATATATATATATGTATCTTTATTTATTAGAGGTACCGTAAGTTACATCAGTGTACATCCCTTATATAGTATTACAGTCATTGTACCCCTTAATTTTTTTTAAGGCTTTAGAAAAGAGAGGAAAGAGAGAGAAATAACAGCAAAGAAAGTAGAAGAGTGAAAGCGAGATGTGAAAGTGAAAAAGCGTGACAGAGACTGGAGACTAGGAGATAGACCCTGGAGAGGGAAAAAAAAAAGAAAAATGGAAAGAAAGAGAAGGAAAGGAGAAAATCCAATTACTTTATTATAAACATCTCACAAAAGGAGTCTACCAACTCGGCAGTTTTTCCTCCCCCTTTACCAAGTACTTTTTTGAGGTATTCTTGAACCTTATCCTTGTAGTAGATTTATAAATGCAGACCACGTCTTATAGAAACAGTCTTGCAGTGTTTCGAACATAGTTGAAATCCACATATTAACTGTTGGTATTGGAGTATTTTTCCAGAATTTTAAGATTAGCTTTTTTCCAGTTAATAAGCCATATTCAAATAGAGTCCTTTGAAACACATTTAATTCAGGGTTATCTTCCGATGTCCCGAAGATAATCCAGTCTGCTTTTGGAGTCAGTTTTATTTTAAATACTTTTGTAAAAATTTCAGTCCAAAATGTTTGAATTTTTGTACAAAAGACAAATGAGTGCGCTAGATTAGCTTGTTGACATATTAGCTTTATCACATATAGGCGAGACATTGGGAAAAAGTTTACTTATTTTAGTTTTTGAATAGTATAATCTGTGTAAGATTTTAAATTGTATTAAGGTGTGTCTTACATTAATTGAACATGTATGCACATTTTATAAATATTCTTCCCATCTTTCTATGGGAATTTTTATACTTAATTATTTTTCCCAGTCTCTCCTGATACCTTCTGTTGTTGGTATTTCTGCGTTTAGAATAATATAATATACAGTGGCTTGCAAAAGTTTTTATACCCCTTGAACCTTTTCCACATTTTGTCACATTACAACCACAAACTTAAACGTATTTTATTGGGATTTTGTGTGATAGACATACACAAGGCGGTGCATAATTGTGAAGTGGACAGAAAATGATACATGGTTTCGAAATTTTGTTACAAATAAAAAACTGAAAAGTATGTGGCGTGCAAAAGTATTCAGCCGCCCTGAGTCAATACTTTGTAGAACCACCTTTCGCTGCAATTACAGCTGCAAGTCTTTTGGGGTTTGTCTCTACCAGCTTTGCACATCTACTGAAATTTTTGCCCATTCATCTTTGCAAAACAGCTCAAGCTCAGTCAGATTGGATGGAGAGCGTCTGTGAACAGCAATGTTCAAGTCTTGCCAGAGATTCTCAATTGGATTTAGGTCTGGACTTTGACTGGGCTATTCTAACACATGAATATGCTTTGATCTAAACCATTCAATTGTAGCTCTGGCTGTATGTCTAGGGTCGTTGTCCTGCTGAAAGGTGAACCTCTGCCCCAGTCTCAAGTTATTTGCAGACTCTAACAGGTTTTCTTCCAAAATTGCCCTGTATTTGGCTCCATCCATCTTCCCATCAACTCTGACCAGCTTCTCTGTCCTGCTGAAGAAAAGCATCCCCACAGCATGATGCTGCCACCACAATGTTTCACAGTGGGGATGGTGTGTTCAGGGTGATGTGCAGTGTTAGTTTTCCACTACACATAGCGTTTTGCATTTATGCCAAAAACTTCAATTTTGGTCTCATCCGACCAATGCACCTTCCTCCACATGTTTGCTGTGTCCCCCACATGGCTTGTGGCAAACTGCAAACGGGACTTCTTATGCCTCTCTTTCAACAATGGCTTTCTTCTTGCCACTCTTCCATAAAGGCCCTATTTGTGGAGTGCAGGACTAATAGTTTTCTTGTGGACAGATTCTCCCACCTGAGCTGTGGATCTCTGCAGCTCCTCCAGAGTTACCATGGGCCTCTTGGCTGCTTCTCTGAACAATTCTCTCCTTGCCCAGCCTGTCAGTTTAGGTGGACAGCCATGTCTTGGTATGTTTGCAGTTGTGCCATACTCTTTCCATTTTCGGATGATGGATTGAACAGTGCTTCGTGAGATGTTCAAAGCTTGGGATATTTTTTTTATAACGTAACCCTGCTTTAAACTTCTCCACAACTTTATCCCTGACCTGTCTGGTGTGTTCCTTGGGCTTCATGATGCTGTTTGTTCACTAATGTTCTCTAACAAACCTCTGAGACCTTCACAGAACAGCTGTATTTATACTGAGATTAGATTACACACAAGTGGACTCTATTTACTAATTAGGTTACTTCTGAAGGCAATTGGTTTCACTGGATTTTATTTAGGGGTATCAGAGTAAAGGGGGCTGAATACTTTTGCACGCCACACTTTTCAGTTTTTTATTTGTAAAAAAATTGAAAACCATGTATCATTTTCCTTCCACTTCACAATTATGCGCCACTTTGTGTTGGTCTATCACATAAAACCCCAATTAAATACATTTACGTTTGTGGTTGTAACGTGACAAAATGTGGAAAGGTTCAAGGGGTATGAAAACTTTTTCAAGCCACTGTATATATGATATTAGGTTTGCTGATTCTGCCTTTGTATTCATTACTTCTTCCAGTAAGTCTGGAGACATATTGTGATAGTCTTGTGTGTATTTTTTCAGATAATCACAGATTTGGAAATATTTAAAATACTGATTGTTTCCCAAATTGTATTTTAGTTGTACTTGTTTAAATTATAATAGTTTTTCCAATTCATACACATCTCCGAAGATTTTAATTCTTCCATATTTCTTGATGACGAATAAGGAAGCAATTTGGACCATGAAGTTTATTCTGGCTCACAAAGCAATCTTACACCGCTAATTTTGACTTTAGCATGTTATTTCCACTTTCTCATCAACTCCCCCACATCATACGCTGGTGGTAATTTACAATGGTGGTGATCTATATGCTGGTGGTAATTTACAATCAGCATTTTAACTCAAAATCCCCATATTTGTGAGTGGTAGGAAGAAACCAGAGATTGCAAACTATGCACAGACAGCATCGGATGTCAGGATTGAACCTAAGATTCTGGCACTGTGAGATAGCAGCTCCACCTGGTTTGCCTCCATGCTTCACTGAAGGCTGAAAAATCCCCAGGGCTTGATGGTCTGCATCCCAGGGTACTCAAGGAGGTAGCTCTAGAAGGTGTGGACGCATAAGTGATCATTTTCCAATGTTCTATAGATTCTGGATCAGTTCCTGTGGATTGGAGGGTAGCTAATGTTACCCACTTTTTAAGAAAGGAGGGAGAGAGAAAGCAGTGAATTATAAACCATTTAGCCTGACATCGGTGGTGGGGATGATGCCGGAGTTGATTATTAAAGATGTAATAGCGGCGCATTTGAATAGCAGTAACAGGATTGGCCTGAGTCAACAGATTTACCAAGAGTAAATCATGCTTGACTATCCTTCTGGAATTTTTTGAGGATGTAACGAGTAAAATGGACAAGGGAGAACAAATGGATGTAGTGTACCTGGACTTTCAGATAGTCTTTGATAAAGAGGAGGAAGTACTGACACTTTTGAAAAATATAAAAGTGGATAAGTCTCCAGGTCCTGACAGGATATTCCCTAGGACATTGAGGGAAGTTAGTGTAGAAATAGCAGGAGCTATGACAGAAATATTTCAAATGTCATTAGAAACGGGAATAGTGCCGGAGGATTGGCGTACTGCGCATGTTGTTCCATTGTTTAAAAAGGGTTCAAAGAATAAACCTAGCAATTATAGACCTATTAGTTTGACGGCAGTGGTGGGCAAATTAATGGAAAGGATACTTAGAGATAATATATATAAGCATCTAGATAAACAGGGTCTGATCAGGAACAGTCAACATGGATTTGTGCCTGGAAGGTCATGTTTGACAAACCTTCTTGAATTTTTTGAAGCGGTAACTAGGGTAATTGATGAGGGTAAAGCAGTGGATGTTTTCTATATGGATTTCAGTAAGGCCTTTGACAAGTTTCCCCATGGAAGGTTGGTTAAGAAGGTTCAATCTTTGGGTGTTAATGGCGGAGTAGCAAAATGGATTCAACAGTGGCTGAATGGGAGATGTCAGAGAGTAATGGTGGATGGCTGTTTGTCAGGTTGGAAGCCGGTGACCAGTGGGGTGCCTCAGGGATCTGTGTTGGGTCCACTGTTGTTTGTCATGTACATCAATGATCTGGATGATGGGGTGGAAAATTGGAAAAGCAAGTATGCAGATGATACTAAGATAGGTGGTGTTGTGGATAATGAAGTAGATTTTCAAAGTCTACAGAGAGATTTGGGCCATTTGGAAAAGTGGGCTGAAAGATGGCAGATGGAGTTTAATGCTGTTAAGTGTGCTAAATCTTGGCAGGACAAATCAAAATAGGACGTACATGGTAAATGGTAGGGAATTGAGGAATGCTGTGGAACAGAGGGATCTAGGAATAACTGTGCATAGTTCCCTGAAGGTGGAATCACATGTAGATAGGATGGTAAAGAAAGCCTTTGGTGTGCTGGCCTTTATAAATCAGAGCATTGAATATAGCAGTAGGGAAGTAATGATAAAATTTTGGAGTATGGTGTACAATTTTGGTCGCCTAATTATAGGAAGGATGTCAACAAAATAGAGAGAATACAGAGGAGATTTACTAGAATGTTGCCAGGGTTCCAGCAACTATGTTACAGAGAAAGGTTAGGTCTTTATTCTTTGGAGCGCAGAAGGTTAAGGGGGGACTTGATTGAGGTCTTTAAAATGATGAAAGGGATAGACAGAGTTGACGTGGATAAGCTTTTCCCATTGAGGGTAGGGAAGATTCAAACAAGAGGGCATGACATGAGAATTAAGGGACAGAAGTTTAGGGGTAACGTGAGGGGGAACTTCTTTACTCAGAGGTGGTGGCTGTGTGGAATGAGCTTCCAGCAGAAGTGGTGGAGGCAGGATCGATTTTAACATTTAAAAGTAAAGTGGATAGGGATATGGACGTGAAGGAAATGGAGGGGTATGGTCTGAGTGCAGGTAGATGGGACTAGGGGAAAACAAATGGTCGGCACGGACTGGAAGGGCCGAGAGGGCCTGTTTCCGTGCAGTAATTGTTATATGGTTATATGGTTATAGTGGCAGATTATTATATCATTCAAGGAATTGCTCCCTCTAGCCACTAGGAGAATAGGGGTAGGGATTTAGTGTTGTATATGAATGGGAGCTCTCCACGAGACTTTCAAAGCTGTCAAAAGATAATTCTTCAAACAGTCTCTTGAATAATAGTTTCCTTATTGTCGAAGTAACACAGTAAGATATTCATCCAGACTGACCAATGTGGCTCTGACCCTTCTCTAGAAAGCTCCGTATGGTCGAAAGATATGCCTTCCCACCGTGCTTCCTCCAAACTAAACTAAAAACTATAAGCTTCAGGGGAAAGACAGTAGGATGAAGGAAATTGGAGCAGTCACTGGAAGTATCTTGAAAGCAGTCAGGGTTACTGTCGAAGAAATACTGAAGATACTGTCGTGTTTGAAGGTAGTCAAATCTCCTGGGCCTGATCTGATATATCCAAGGACATTGTGGGAAATTAGAGAGGAAATTGTGGGAACCCAGGTTGAAATTTACAAGTCGTCCTTAAATACAGGTGAGGTGCCAGAAGACTGGAGGTTGGCAAATGTTGTAACCTCTTTTCAAGAAGGGCTGCAGGGAAATTGCTGGGAAAAAGCTTAACATCTGAGGGCTAGGATATACAGGCTTTTGGGTGGTCAAGGGCTGATTAGGGATAGTCAGAATGGTTTTGTACGTGGGAGGTCGTGTCTCAAAATCTGATTAATATTTTTGAAGACGTGACCGAAAAGGTTGATGAGGACAGAGCTGTAGTTGTTGTGTACATGGACTTTAGTAAAACGTTCAACAAGGTTCCGTATGGTAGGCTGCTCTAGATGGTTAGATCATATGGGGTCGAAGGAGAGATAGCTGAATGGATAGCAAATTGGCTCCATGGAAGGAAGCAGTGGGGAATGATGGAAGGTTGCTTCTCAGACTGGATGCCTGTGACTAGTGGTGTGCTTTAGGGTTTGGTCCTAGGCTTGTTACTGTTTGTCATCTACATCAATGGTTTGAATGAGAAAATACAGGGCAAGATTAGCAAGTTTGCTGATGATACAGAAGTTAGTGCTTTTGCAGACAGTGAAGATGGTTATGAACGATTGCAGCAGGATCAGGATTGATTGGCCAGGTGGGTGGTGTAAATGTTGATGGAATTTAATACAGAGAAGTGTCAGGTGTTGCATATTGGGGCGTCGAACAAGGGCAGGTCCTACTCAGTAAATGGTAGGCCTCTGGGTAGTGTTGTCGAGCAGAGGGATCTAGGAGTACAGGTGTATGGTTCCTTGAAGGTCGAGTCGCAGGTAGATAAGGTGGTCAAAAAGATATTTGTCACTTTGGCCTTCATCAGTCAGAGTATTGAGTATAGAAGTTGGGAGGTCACGTTGCAGTAGTATAAGATGTTGGTGAGACCGCATTTAGAATATTGTGTTCAGTTCTGGGCACCATGTTATAGGAAAGATATTGTCAAGCTTGATAGGGTTCAGAAAAGATTTATGAGAATGTTGCCAGGACTAGATGTTGTGAGCTATAGGGAGAGGTTGAGTAGGCTCGGTCTCTATTCCATGGAGCGCAGGAGGATGAGGGGAGATCTTGTAGCGGTACACAAAATCATGAGCGGAATAGATCAGGTAGATGCACAGAGTCTTTTGCCCAGGATCAAAGGACATCGGTTCAAGGTGAAGGGAAAAAGATTTTATAGGAATCTTAGGGGTAACCTTTTCACACAAAGGGTGGTGAGTCTAAGCTGCCAGAGGAGGTAAACATAGAAACATAGAAAATAGGTGCAGGAGTACGCCATTCGGCCCTTCGAGCCTGCACCTCCATTCAATATGATCATGGCTGATCATCAAGGTAGTTGAGACTGTAGTCCATCGTTTAAGAAACATTTAGACAGGTACATGGATAGGACAGGTTTGGAGTGATATGGACCAAGTGCAGGCAAGTGGGACTAGTGTAGCTGGGACATTGTTGGCCGGCGTGGGCGAATTGGGCCGGAGGGACTGTTTCCACACTGTATCACTCTATGACTCTATGACTATCTGTGATTGCATTTTCTGCTGCATCTGACCTGGCATAGCCATGACAAGCAGATCCTCACACAACTTTGTTTTCAATCTGAAGAAGGGTCTCGACCCGAATCGTTATCCTTCCCTTCTCTCCAGAGATGCTGCCTGTCCTGCTGAGTAACTCCAGCATTTTGTGTCTGCGATTTAAATTTTCAATTTAAAACAGCATCTGCAGTTCCTTCCCTCACACAACTTTCACAGGTGTGCCTCATATTTTGCTTGGGTAGCTTACAACCTAAAGGTATGAATCTTGATTTCTTTAATAATCCTTTTGTTATTTTTAGTCTGTCTAAAAGTTTGTTTTTGGAGGTATTTTATTCTTTTTTATGTGGGAAGTGGGGGGGGGGGGGGGGGGGGGGGAGGAAGGGGAAAGTGTCTTCTCAGCCACTACCTGGTCGAGGATGTGTGTTTTCTCTGAGCCGCATCTTCGCCGCCCCTCACGGCCTACCATCTGGATTGGCGCGGCCTTTCCTGCTGGAGACCAGCCAGAGCTACAGCAGCAGCGCAGCTGTGAAGCGGCCTGCCAAAGTTAACACCATGAAGCTGTGGTCTGCGGAGCTTCCAGCTGTGGGCAGCGCTGATGTTAACTTCGCCTAGGCCTGGGATCTTTCGCCAAGGATTGCCAGTATTAGAGCTCTGCCCAGCTCGGCCTGTGGACTTCGGAAGCCACGGTCTCCGGTAGGAAGCGGCCGATTCATAAACTCCAAGCCGCTGAGAGTGTTCTTCTGTTCAGTCGCTGGAGCTCCGATCATCCCGTCGAGAGGGCCTGAAGCATCGGGCCGCCATTGCAGTGGCTGCGGAGGCCCAATAGGCCACGACCGCGGGTGAACAAGAGGAAGATCACTGAACTTTGTTGCCTTCCCTCACAGTGGGAAGCGTTGATTCCGCTGTGGGGGGATGTTTTATGTTAAATTCTATAGTGTTGTGTTTATCTCATTTGTGTACTGCATGGTAACTCAAATTTAACTGCACCAATTGGTGTATGTGACAATAAATGTAACTTGACTTGACTTCACCCTTGGTTTCTCTCTTTCTGCATCCATCCCCCACCTTAGTTCTCTGACCAGTTTCACTGTTCTTCTGATTAATTGTGCTGTTTGTTTGCCTCCTTGTCACCTTCACCTCAGCTAACGATGAACCATTCTACATTTCCATATCATTGCCTGCTTTGATCTGTGTTTTTACACCTCACCTCTCCGTAGCTCTAGACTCCCTCTCCCCAGACTCAGTTTGAAGAAGAGTCAACCCAAAATGTCACTTACAGTATTCCTTCTCTCCAGAGATGCTCCCTGTCTCTCTGAGCTACTCCAGATTTTGCATCTATTTTCACAGGTGAGGTAATCTATGGCCATTGGTTTTGATCATTTTGTGTCATTGGTGCCTGGCCTCCAGGTGCTTCATACTCACATGGTTCCTCCACCTCCTTCAGTCCTCTGCAGCCATTTCCAAGTTGTTAGTGACAATGGTAAAATTTGTCATATCTATTTTAATCATATCTCATATCGGAGTCACGTGAGTGACTACGTGAAGAACCCGCCTCACGCTGGCAAACGGCATTACGTCGACGCTGACGGCGGAAGGAGGAGCTGCAGTAAGGAGCAGCTCCTCGCAGCGGTCGGAACGGCCCCGCAGGTAAGTACAGCAAAGTCGGGATGTTTTTTAGCGTACGCTGGGTGTGCCCAGCAAGCGAAAGTAAAAGTAAAAATTCAGAGTCGCGTAAACGTGCTGATTTAGCACTGATTATAAAGAAAAATGGAGAAATCGGCAAAGAGAAATTCGCGGGTAAAAAGATCTTCCCGGGGTGAAAATAAAAATACGGGACAAGAAGCTAGTGCGGATCCGGTTTCCGATACCGGTGGCCGCTGATATACCCGATAGCGAGTTTCTAGATTCTCCAGTAATAATAACCACGGAGGGAAATGCTCCTAAAAAATGTAAAAAGAAATCTGAGAGGCCCGTGGTTTCTGATGACTCTGATACTGAAAGTCCTCCAGATAATAAAACTATGTGGTTAAAAAATGGAGCATATGGAGAAAGTTCTCCAGAAAATCATGAGACAAGGGTCACAGAACCCAGAAGGATCCCAAAAAAGCTCTGAGGGGTTTGATTATTCTGAATATGGCTGTGGGCCAAGTTGGGAGTTTGAAAATCCGGACCCAGGATTTGGGCTGGAAGAAGTCTCATGGGGTGAAATCCCAATTGATTTAGGGCTGCAGAAGGCAGACCCTGCTGGTGGTGATTTGGATTTTGAATGCACACCACGAAGTAAAAAGAAAAGGCCAAATGTGCCTGGGATAGCAAAATAATTTGCTATACCTGAAGGAAGTGGTGAGGCCATGGAAGAAAACCTAGCAGCCAGTATTAATTATATGGTGTCTCACCAACTTCAAGATTCTGTGATGATTGAAACATCAGAATTATATAAGACACCAGGAAATTGTGCCTCATTGGAAGTGCCTACGGTTAATCCATTGATATGGACATCCATGACTCCAAGTATGAGAGCTCAAGAAGTGAGATTTCAAAAAACTCTCAAACTAATTTCTGCTGCCGTTACGGCCTATGGAAGACAAATGGAGAGATTGGAGATGAATAAGATTCAAAAAGATACTTTGGGCTTATTGTGCAATTCTTTCTATGAAATTAACTGTATGAGGAAAATGGCGATTCGGCCCATATTTCACCCTAGATTTGCAAGCCTGTGTCGAGCAAGTGGTGTTCAAGCTCCTGGGTATCTGTTTGGAGAAAATCTGCCTAAACAACTGAAAGAGTTGGATGAAGAAGCTAAATATTTTAGCGGTGTGAAGCCTTTCGTCTTTGGACAAAAAATATATTTTTCGCCCCGAAGGGGTTTTGACTTCGGAAATAGAGGCAGAAATTTGTCAAGGAAGTATTATCGTCCTGCACAGCCCAATGCTTACCCATATTCAGGGAGAAGGAGACCACCACGCTCATATGGAGAGGTATTAAAGACTTGTGTTATACTTAAAGAAACTGCGGATAAAACTCCAGTTGGAGGGAGATTACAAAAGTTTTATAAAGACTGGCTTACTATTACTTCTGATCGATTTATATTACAAGCAGTTTCAGGAGCCATTATTACATTTAAAGAAGGGGTTAATCCGCCTGTACAGAATAAACCTGCTTATGCTTTCGTGTTTACTGCTATTGATAAAGCAGAGATTAATGTGGAAATTGACAAATTATCTGGAAAAGGGGTAATTGAAAAAACTTATGAACACGAGCATCAATTTGTCTCTAACATTTTTCGGAGAAATGAAAAAGATGGTGGTTGCAGAATTATTCTGGACCTTACAGATTTAAAATAAGTTTGTAGAATACAAACATTTTAAAATGGAAACATTTAATACTGTAAGATATTTAATTTCAGCAGGTTGTTATATGGCTAAGATTGACTTAAAAGACACTTATTATTCTGTACCTATACATCAGAGTTTCCGGAGGTACTTAAAATTTAATTGGCTGGGACAATTATGGCAGTTTAAAGCTTTGCCAAATGGATTGAGTTCAGCTCCCAGGCTCTTTACGAAACTGTTGAAACCAGTGTTAGCCCAATTAAGAGCACAAAAACACGTCGTTATGGCTTATCTCGATGACATTCTAATCATTAATGATAATCAAGAGTCAGGTGAGAACTCAGTTTCAGTTACTAAAGCTTTGTTTGAAAAGCTAGGGTTTTTGATTCATCCAATTAAGTCCCAGCTGCAGCAGCCAGCACAATCAATTAACTTTTTGGGGTTTGTAATTGATTCAGTGACTATGTTAGTAACTTTACCAACAGATAAAGTTGATGATATTTTGGTAACCTGTAATAATCTCATTCACAAACCTTATCCTTCCATCCGAGAAGTAGCGAAAACCATTGGTAAAACAAGTAGCAGCATTTCCTGCAGTAGAATTTGGTCCATTACATTATCAAAATCTTCAAAGGGACAAAATAAGAGCTCTCAAAGAGAAAGCAGGCCACTTTGATAGGCCTATGCAATTAACAAACGAAGCAATGGAATTACAATGGTGGGTTGAAAATGTCCCACAAGCTGCTAAAAACATTCTGATTAAACAGCCTGAAATGGTTTTACAAACAGATGCTAGTGCTCTCGGATGGGGGGCAACAGATTCATCCTCCAGTTGTGGAGGTAGATGGAAAGTTCAAGAAGAAATGTTTCTTCAAACTTATGGTATTAACTATTTAGAGTTATTGGGTGATTTCTATGGATTAAAAGCATATTGTTGTTCAAAAAAGGGTCTACATGTATTAATACAGTTAGACAATAAAACGACGGTTGCATATATTAATCACATGGGGGGAGTTAGATCAATATCATGTGATTGTCTGGTCAAATAAATATGGCAATGGTGTATTGACCGCCAAATTTGGATTTCAGCAAATTACATTCCAGGTAAAGACAATGTGGTGGCAGATAAAAGATCAAGGATATTTAAAGATAACACAGAATGGATGCTTAATCCATCAATATTTAAGAATATTGTAACCCAATTTGGTTTACCAGAAATTGATCTGTTTGCATCAAGGCTAAATCATCAATTGCCTAAATATGTGTCTTGGGAACACGATCCAGATGCAGTAGCAGTAGATGCTTTTTCATTGAACTGGGGAATATGTTCTTTTATGCTTTTCCACCATTTGTTTTGATTCAGAAATGTCTGAAGAAAATAGAACAAGATTCTGCCACAGGATTGTTGGTAGTTCCAAATTGGCCAACACAACCTTGGTTCCCATTAATGCTGAATATGATTAAAGAACCATATATGTCAATTCCTAACTGTAGTGATATTTTGATTAATCAAGTAACTAAAGAAATTTATCCATTATATGCATATATGAATTTATTAATCTGCAGGTTTTGACCAGACCACTACAGGAGCTGGGATTGTCGGACAAAACTATGGAAGTTATAGTCGCATCATGGCGAGATAGCACACAAAAACAATATATGACACATATAAAGAAATGGGAAGAATTTTGCACACAGTCAAATATTTCTTATGATACTGTGAATATTGCAAATGTTTTGGAGTTCCTTGCCAAATTGCATTTTGAGCAACATTTTAAGTTACAGTGCCATTAACACTGCACGCAGTGCCTTATCATCTTATTTAGGACTAATGTCTGACCAGAAATCAATTGGATCACATCCATTAATATCTAGATTCATGAAAGGAATCTTTAACATCAATCCACCCAAACCAAGATATACAGAGATTTGGGATGTGAGCATTGTACTTACCTTACTTAGGCAATGGACTCCAATTGAAGGATTGTCATTGGAAAGATTAACATTGAAATTAATAATGTTAATGTCATTGGTCTCAGCTCAAAGAGTGCAAACTTTACAAATGTTGCGTTTAGACTGTATGCATGTGACTACAGATAACATTGTGTTCTATGTTTACGATCTGATCAAACAAAGCAGACCAGGGAGATCTGGAGCTAAGGTAACTTTTCAAGCTTATCCTATTGATCCTACTTTGTGTGTGGTTAAACATTTGAATCAATATGTTAAAGTTACTGAAACTCTTCGAGGAAATGAAAAAACGTTAATGATTACGCATAAAAAGCCACACACAAAAGCTTCAGTTCAAACTATCTCAAAATGGTTGAAACAGGTGTTGCTTTTAGCAGGAGTAGACACTGATGTGTTCAAATCTCACTCCACCAGGGCTGCAGCTACGTCTGCGGCGAAGGTGCGGGACGTACCACTCGAGCATATTTTAAAAATCGCAGGGTGGAGTAAAGAAGAAACTTTTTCAAAGTTCTACAATAAACCTGTTCACACTATGGGTTACACAAAAAGCTGGAGAAACTCAGCGGGTGCAGCAGCATCTAAGGAGCGAAGGAGATAGGCGACGTTTCGGGTTGAGACCCTTCTTCAGACTATGACAAGCTTTGGCCACGCGGTGTTGGGATCAATATAATCACCTGCTTTGTATACTATTGATTACTATAACCAGTTATGTAGTCACTTATATCGTTTATCACTTGTAATCATTCCCTCGGATATAAGGAGGGTTATTATATGTTCTTTAAACCATTAAAAAAGTTAATTATGGAAAGAACTAATATTAGTCTGGTTTCTCATGTATGTATTTACTTAGCCGGACTGTCGTACTAATTAAATATTACGACATAAAAAACACAGAAAGCTTTAAAATCTTCACGTAGTCACTCACGTGATTCCGAAGTAAAATAGTAAGATTAAACGAGAACTTACCAGTTCGAAGTTTGATCGTTATTTTATGAGGAGTTACGATGAGGGATTACGTGCCCTCCACTCCCACCCTCATAAAATAAATGATCAATCTGGTAGTTGTAAGTCTTTTATGAGCCTTACTATGTTACTTCGGCTATTTGGTGTTCTGTGTTTTTCATGCCGCTGCTTTGAAGTATGCCGTTTGCCAGCGTAAGGCGGGTTCTTCACGTAATCCCTCATCGTAACTCCTCATAAAATAACGATCAAACTTCGAACTGGTAAGTTCTCGTTTAATCTGTCATATCTATTTTAATCATATCCTTGTAGCAAAACTTTGGTCTTCCTCTTGGTCACCGTGCATTGGCAATCTCCCTCTAAAGCACTCCTTTGGGGATGCATCCATTTTCTGGCCTGTGGACATATCCAAGCCAGTGGAGATGTTTCTGCATGAGGATTGTAGGGATGCTAGGCATGTTGTTCAGGGAGGGGATGGATTCGTTGGTGATTTTGTCCTGCCACAAAACTCTCAGTATATGACAAAGACAGCAAAAATTAAAATTATTTTGTTTCCATTCTTGATGTAGGTAGGTCTAAACATCAACTGCTGAACCGTAATTTACTCAGGCAGTTACCTTGGTCTTGACTGCGAGTTTCCTTTTCTTCCTTGCCCAGTTGATTGGCCTACCAAAGGTGATAATGCTGCCTTTCCTTTCCGTGAATTAATGTCCTCATCCAAAGAGAGGTGATCAGTCACCATAGATCCCAGGTAGGTGAATAGAAAGACAGTTTGCAGCGGAGTGGTATTCAGGGTGATTTCATGGGGGAATGGGTTTTCCTGTCTCATTGCAACAGTCTTCTTAACTCTGATTGTTTGTTGGTATTTGTTGCAAGCATGGGACAGCCTGACCATCAAGTCCTAATTCTTCAGTCAGGGTGATGAGTGCAGCATCATCAGTGTACAGGATTTCCCTTATATGCACAATTCTCACTTTCATCTTGGCTTTCAGGCTTGCTAGATTGATGAGCTTCCCATCGCTTCTGGTGACAAGATACATTCCTTTTGTGTCTGTCGCAAAGGCAAAGGACAGAAGGGCAGATAGGAAGATCTGAACAGAGTGGGAGCTAGGACGCATTCTTCACTTCAATCCACCTGTTTTTCCGGAGCTCCCGCAACAACAGTTGCATCCGCTGGACTGGAGGGCGGCAGCTTCAACCACCCAGGGCCGCGGAGTTTGAACCGGCCCATTCGCGGAGCTCGGATTCAGCCGTGGGACTGACTCACATACCATCACCCGGTGGGGTCGCAACATCGGAGGCCTGGATCGCCTCAGCGCAGAGGGAGAGCAAGGAGGGAAGACACAAAGACTTAAGACTTTTGCCTTCCACCACAGTGAGGAGGTGCTTGGTGAACTCACTGTGGTGGATGTTAATTTGTGTTTTGTTAATTTTTTTAATGTATGATTGCCAGGAACGAAATTTCGTTCAGACTGAAACGTCTGAATGACAATAAAGGATACTTTACTTTACTTTTACTTTACTTTACTTCTCATGGGTAAACTACCTGATGTAGCGCCATCAAATTGTATGGTACCATGCATATTCTCATGTAAGGTGATTGATGGGTTAATCCAGTTTGTGCCAATTTGGTTCATCATCAAGCTCACTCATCACTGGCACATATAGCATTGAAGTGCGGTGGACACGTCAATCTCGCATGAATATAGTTTTTGGAAGAAATTTGTGGCATAATATCAGTAACTTTTTTGAGATCAGGATTGCAAAATGTTTCACATGCATTTAATACTTTTATCTTGTTATCATTGTTGTATGAGAGAAGGCAAAGGTTGAGCTTTGCACATAGAATGTTTATCCAAATCCCAAAAACCTCAGAATGTATGGTTACTTTAGGTACAATCATTACCAAATTCATTTTATGAAGAACACTGAAATGACAAACCTCACAATGCATTTCTTTGCTAAATGGCACATTAATGACTGCACATTAATAACCACATTAATGATCCAACAAGCAATGGAAATATTTGAAATATTTCTGCTTGTGTGTTATTCATGCTGGTTATAAAGCAGTGGTGCTGATGAGATTGTGATTTTATTCATCCCCTTCCTACCAACCTTCATGGGTTAAAATAAGGGCATATTTGTCAAAACAGCTCTAATAATAGGATTGTGAATATCTATGTTTTTTTGCTTAAATAAAGCAAAAATAACTAGCCTTTGAGTGTCTTTCTTTAACGGAAATATCAATGCTGAAGGAAATTTGCTGAAGGAAACTGACTGAATTCCCATCAAGCTGGCTACTGAAGTACCATTCATAACAGATGAAACATTTTGATATTTAATTAATGATAGACTCTGATCATGCTTTTGTTTTATACTTTGGACATTTCTAATGAAATAATCTATATAACTTTTGCATATTGGTGCACATACTAATATTATCAAAATACATAGATGAATCAAAATGTTGTCTCGTAATAGAAAATAGATGCAGGAGGAGGCCATTTGGCCCTTCGAGCCAGCACCGCCATTCATTGTGATCATGCTGATCATCCCCAATCAACAACCTGTGCCTGCCTTCTCCCCATATCCCTTGATTCCACTAGCCCCTAGAGCTCGCATGAATAGTAACTGAAGGGCCTGTCTCACGGTGCGAATCCACCCATGAGTGACCCCAAGTGAAAGAAAAAAAACAGACTCTTGGTTATGTACGAGATTTCAAGTTTATGATCAAGTGTTTAACTGAGTTCCCACGGGCATGTCATTTCTGCGATGTTCCAAGTTCCTCTCCCGAGTTACCAAGTTCCTCTCCCGTTACTCTTGAGCCAACCGTGATTGAAGGTAAGTTTTAATAACTGTTCTTTCACATCAGATTGTTGGGAGACGGAGCTCATGGTTCGCCTCCTGAGCTACTTTGGTGCCCAGGTGTGAGTTGTTGGGGAGGCGGGCTGCGTCATTAATCTGTCTGGGGTGACAAGGCTCTTGTGTTAAGAGTGGTGTGTGAGGGAGGTTTAATTCTCTCCGATCTCTCTCAAGTCCCGGACAAGAACAAAGGAAACCTCTCTTGCAACCGCGTACAAGCCCGTTGTATATAACTTTGCTGGTGACGCGCACACGCACTCTCTCTCCCTCTCTGCTCTCTCTCTCGGCCCTCTCTCACTACAGCTCAGAGCCTAACCTCGCCATCCTATAGTGGTAACATTCACATCGGGTCCCCTCCACACCCACACCCCCTCTCTCCGACACACACCCCCCACAAGACAACAGGCAGCTTGAGAGACAGAGTTTGTAGGGTGTTGGTTTTGTATAAGGTTTTCTTTTTAAATGATTCACCAAGGTCGCATTTACTTATTTTAAACAAAGTTTGGAGTGCTTGACAATACTTTTTTTTCTCTTTGCGCTAGTTTTCAGAAAGGGTTCAGACCGCGCCCCGCTTGGCTCATTACCCCTTTGAACCAAGCCCTGCGTGAGGGAGGGAGAGAGGGAGGGAGGGAAGATGTGAGTGAACAAGAGCGCCGAGGAGGAGAGGGAAATAGGGGTTGGAGGAGAAATAGGGAAGAAGTTTGTTGTTCAGATCAGAAACCTGTAGGCTGGGAGCCATAATGGTGAAGAGCGCACCCAGTTCTTCTGAGGAGTGCATAAGAGACATCGAACGGAAGCAATGTTCCTCTAGAACTATAACTGAAACCATGTCCACATCACCTCCTCTTGGCCGGACCACAAGACCCAGGGTTACTGGTCAGCGCTCTCCACCACAAAGGAATCTCAAGAGGGCAATGCCAATGTAAACCGCGACATCTCCTAAAATATGCCTATCACACACACATTAATTATCTTTCTCTCGCTCTCTCTCTCACACACACACACACACACAATATCATCCAAGACTGTTCGTGTAGAAGGCAACATTTGCCGATAAGACGCCAAGAAAGAAATGAAGTGTAGGATAGGAACTGCCTGCAGATGCTGGTTTAAACCAAAGATAGACAAAAAGCTGGAGCTGACAGGGGGCGATCAAACAGCACAATGTCATCCCGTTAGCAATTCCTTCTCTCCAGTGATGCTGCCTGCCAGCTGAGTAAAAAAAGAGCGAGAATGCGATCTGAGAGGAAAGATAGTGGAGAGAAGTGAATTGTAAACTGATGGAAGGGGAGGCAAGGCGCCTGAGTGAAAGATAGAGCGGAGAAAATCCAGCAATCGATTTATAGAATGTACTTGGAAGAGGAAATAAAAATCCCTTTGTGAATACTCTATTCACGCTGATGATGTTAGTTCGGACTGTTCAACGTGGGCTGTGACCGGGCGATGGTTGTGATCGTTTACAGGCTGTAAATCAGGAAACTTGTGATCTTGTAATCGCTATTGGTTGTAAATCTACGCATCAGGAAAATCCAATGTTCATTGATTCATCTCAGAAAGCAGCAACGCACGGCCCGTTGCTGTCTGGAAGTTCGGACACCCTTCCTGAAGTCTGATTTCACTTTTCGGATGCAATGCGCTATGTCAGTGCTTCTTAAACTGGTGAATGGTTCACCCAAGCACGAAATTATTTTATGGAGTGAATGAAACTACAGGGGTGGGTGAAGGGTGAATGACATCATTTATCCAGATTTTGTTTTCTATACTTAAAAAAAAGACATTGCCATTAAAGTGGTTAGTAAGCTCATTGGTTTTAATGGCAGTGGAGCTGGAACTTTGATATGTTTTTTTATCTATACCTATCGTTAAAAGGATATTTCGCAAATTTACTGTAATATAACCATTTAGGGAAGACCAGATGAGCTAGTGTGATCATACATTTATAAATGGCAACACTGGAGGATCGCCGTATGCAACTGTTGAACTGTAACTTTATTTTGTGTAGAAATGTAGCTACCAAAGTTGATATTTGGTGGTTTTTTGAGCTTTCGGAGAGGGTTATAGAAAGTTATATTAGGTGGAGAAAAATATATTAAATCACACACTAAATGGTTTTTATAGCTAATTTTCCAAGAAATAACTGCAGTACTCGAAGCCCGAACGGGTAGGATTGGGCTGAAGTCCATTGTTTAGACGTTGGAATGTTTTTTTTTATCATTCTAATAGAATGATTTTCCAACTCCAGTGGTAATTCAACTTTTTTTTCACTCCTAGTTTTTTAACATATTTTTAGGATGTTAAAAAAGCTGAATAAAATAAGCACTTACGAAATGAGTTCATTCATGTATTTTGCTCATGTGACAAAAATACATTATATATA
Source organism: Okamejei kenojei (assembly GCA_035221665.1). Taxonomy (NCBI): domain Eukaryota; kingdom Metazoa; phylum Chordata; class Chondrichthyes; order Rajiformes; family Rajidae; genus Okamejei; species Okamejei kenojei. Next base: position 86,921 of record JAVHYY010000063.1, read on the forward strand.
AAATTGTACACAAGGGAAAATAAGACGAAAATTACCAAAAAACAAAGAACATTTAGTCGAGGGTGAATTAAATTTTGTGATTAAGCCTTGAGGGTGAATGACACTGAAATAATTTAAATAGTACCCACGGTAGACTCACGAGTCACTAAGGTAAACGCACGGGCCACTATGTTATTACAATGAGTTTAAATGTTTCCATTTTTAACTTGAACAGTAAATTTGACTCATGGAAAACACCAAACATGTTTGAATTTTTTCACAAGTTCAAAAGTCTCATGGGTACCTGCCGTTAGCGTCACGAATCGCTAAGTTGAGCGCGCGAGTTCCGACATTCCCACTACGTTAATTGTATGTGATTACCGCGAGTGAAAACTCGGGGTCACTTGTGGGTCAACTCGCACCGTGAGACAGGGGTTTAACTCTCTTAAATCCATCCAGTGCTTTGTTTTCCACTGCCCTCTGTGGCAGGGAATTCCACAAATTCACAATTCTCTGGATGAAAAAGTTTTTTCTCACCTTGGTCTTAAATGGCCTCCCCTTTATTCTAAGACTGTGGCCCCTGGTTCTGGACTCGCCCTACATTGGGAACATTTTTCCTGCATCGAGCTTGTCCAGTCCTTTTATAATTTTATATGTTTCTATAAGATTCCCCTCATCCTGTAATAATCCAATCACAACTATAATTCGAAGACTGTGACCTGATTATTTTTTTAATCTTCACAATCATTCTTCTGATTTGCATGGTAGACTATATAATTATGAAAGGTCTTTGAACTAAAACATTTACTCTTGTTTCTTTTCTTACAGAGGTTGCTTGGCTTTCGCATTGTTTAATAGGATGATCTATTTCTTATAATTTCAGTTTCAGAATCTGCAGTAATGTTTTCATTTTCAGTTCATAATAAAGTTGGATTTGAATGGCAAAATATGTGAAAAGAAAACACTTTCTTGTGTGGGATATTGGTGTACATGTTAACAAAGCAAACATCCATTCAGTGTGAAAATGTAATAGATGGAGCACTCTACAAAGTGAAGAAATTGAATTTAAGAACATGAACTAAAATATGTACAAGATTGTAATGACAATTTGTGAAAAGATATTTCAGTATCACATGCCACCTTATCTGTAAACTGTAATCTCAATCTTCTAATGTCCATGCATTAGCAATATTGATTCACTGTTATTGTAAACATGATATAATTTCTACAGTCATTTCAATATGGGTTCATTGAAGAAAGCTAATACATGGAGTCTAAAAACCAGAGCAATTTAATTTGCTCTCCTATTTCTTGCACTCAATAAAAAACAGAAATCTGCACAAACTCCAAAGTCGCTCTGAAGGTCAAAGAAAACATTGCTCTTATAAATTCACATTTATTTCTTTACATGGGGAAGAGCATATTCATTATTGTTTTTCTAAGTAAAGGAACGTTTAATGTGCTCTGATATACAATGCACAAGACACATTTTTTTAAGCAGCCTGTTGTCTTCATTTTCATAATTCAGATGTTGCACACTGCAGTATCTTGCTTAAGTTGATCTTCAATTGTTTGCATTTTATGCCTTGTAGATTGCAAGTCTTCACTTTTTTGTTATAAAATAGTAAGATTAAACGAGAACTTACCAGTTTGAAGTTTGATTGTTATTTTATGAGGAGTTACGTTGAGGGATGACGTGAAGAAGGCCGTCCCCACGCATGCGCGTCAATCTTCAAATTAGCGTTGTGAAGTCACAGAAAACTTTGTTGAACTAACATAGTAAGATTATAGATGACGAGAACTACCAGATGATTATTATGTTATGAGGGTAGGGAGTGGAGGGCACGTAATCCCTCATCGTAATTCCTCATAAAATAACGATCAATCTTCAAACTGGTAAGTTCTCGCTCAATCTTACTATTTTACTTTGGAGTCACATGAGTGATTATGTGAAGACTTTGAAGGTCTGTGATTTCATGCCGAGGAATGAGTCCCTGCGTCACAGCTGCATCAATTGACCAAGACATGTGAGAAAATTAATGCAATCAAAACATGACATGTTTAACAATACTAATGCTTTAATAACAAGAAAGAAAATAAACAGTGACCCCTCTCACCCGGGGGGAAACTGTGAAACAGAACTTAAAACAGAATCAGCAAAAATCCCGGATCTGGCGATAGGCTTATTATAAAACCTCTGGTACATCCTCTCATTCAACCATCTCGCAGCCGCTAGAATGTGGTCAAGAGGTACGTCCATATCCCTTGCTGCTGATGTCGATGCAGCCCCGGTGGAATGAGGTTTAAAATGTCATTGTCCACTCATGCACACGCCAGAACCTGTTTAATCTAACTAGAGATGGTCTGCACCGTAACCTGTTTGTGAGGTTTGGTGTAGCTGACAAAGAAGGAGAGTTCCGAGCCTCTCAAGCTCTTGGTGGCCTTTATGTATTGGGTTATAGATGATACTACGCATACTCGTGGATCTGAGGGGTATGCCATAAAACTCAATTTCAGCCCCTGTACCTCTGGCCTGCTCTGCTTGACGAGATCCCGAACAAAAAAGGTGATGTTATTGCAGGAAGAACCCATACTGTCCAGGCTGAGTTTTTGTAGTGTCTGGACCCTTTGTGCTGAGGCCAGGGCCATGAAAATGACTACATTCAGTGCAAGATGGTGTAGGGACAAAGATGAAATTGGTGCCAACTGACGGAGCAGTGTGAGGACCATGCTGACATCCCATATGTGTGTGTACCTAGGTCTAGGTGGAGTGGAGTTAAAGTCGCCCTTCATAAATTTGGTTATTAAAGGGTGGGACACTACCATGTGGTTTGCTGACCCCAGTTGTAAATAATTGGACAAAGCACTCTGGGCACTGTTAATGGCATTGTAACTAAGTTTGTTATCATGAAAAAGTGACAAAAGAAATTCCAAAACATCCGTGATTGAAGCTGTGTGATATGAAATGTGAGAGCGGGAACAATACATCTCCCATTTCCTTATGTGAGAGATGTACTGTTTCTGTGTGCTATTCCTCCAGGCCGCAGTGATGACACCAATGGTACGCTCTGAAAGCCCGAGCCCCAGGAACGGCCTCCTCAGATTCTGCAAACCAACAAATTTATACGGTCATGGAGAGGGTGGCTTTCTCCTGTCAGTGGGTGTACCAGCAGATTTCTGCTCTTGGGCAGTGCCATATAAGGCTGTGTAATTAAGGCTAGAACCAGAGGGAACCAATGCTGAGTAGGCCAATCTGGCACTACAAAAATGCCAGTGGCGGAATCTTGCTGAATTTTTGCCACACATTGAGTAATGAAGCAGAATGGGGGGAAAACATACACAAATTTACCACCCCAGTGTAGCGAGAATGCATCTACCACTACTGCCACTAGGTCTGGCTCCCATGACACATAAATTGGTAACGGATGATTAATGCTGGAAGCAAACAGATCAATGTCCGGTACACCATAACAAAGGGTAATATCATTAAACACTTTGTGATTTTACATCCTTCTTTGTTATCATTGAACTCTCGTGACCTGGTGTGTGCCACTGTGTTATATCTACCTGGTAAATAGATAGCTGAAACCCAGATGTTTCTCACAATACACCAGCGCCAGAGGAGATTAGACAACCTATCACACGATAGAGACTTACTGCCACCCTTGTGATATATGTACACTACTGCAGTAGTGTTGTCAATCTGAAGTTGGACATGCACATGATGCCTGTTGGTACAAAAAGCCTCTAACCCATAGAGTGCTTCCAACTCTAAATAGTTAATACCGTGTGATTGAAGCATGGATGCTTCCGGCAGATCCCATCTGCCACTACAGCTCGAGACGGTATTGGTAGCACCCCATCCTAGTGCACTGGCATCAATCTGCAGGAGAACTGATGGTGTATTGACTAAAATGGTACTAGGGCAGCACTGAATATTGGCAATCCACCATTGTAACTCAGCCAGAGCCTCAGTTGGTAGCTGCATGGGCCTATGAAAATGACCTCTATGAAGCTTAAGTGCCTGTTCCTTTGCACGCTGTAGGTTTTGGTAGTGTAAAGCACCGAACTGAGCAGCTGGGAACGCTGCCACTAATTTTCCAATTACCCGAGCAACATGTCTAACAGAAAGTGATTATCAACAATGAGTTCCCTGCAGGCTTCAATTAACTCTAATCGCTTGCCCCGAGGCAGAGTCACTGACATGTGCACTGAGTTAATGGTGAATCCCAAATAGTCAATTATCGTAGATGGCACCAATTTAGACTTAACTGGATGGATTATGAAATCTATCTTTTCGAAAACGAGTTTTGTAGCTGACACAGATAATTCAGCTAATTCAAAAGTCCTCCCAATGACTAAAATGTCATCCAAATATGCCATGGTAATATGATTCTATGCTCTGAGTAACCCCAGGACTGGTTTTAGCAATGTTGTGAATACTCTGGGAGCTGAGGTTAATCCATTAGGCAATGATTTAAACTGCCACAACTGATCTATCCTGTTAAACTTCAATCATCTCCTGTGCTTTTCATAAAGGCCACTGAATAGTAAGCATCTTTGAGGTCAATGCTTGCCATATAACATCCCTTGGAAAGCAGTTGTGTAGCAGTGACAAAATTTTCCATTTTAAAATGTTTATACTGCACAAAGGTGTTAAGCTCTGTCAAATCTAGGATAATTCTAAATCCTCCAACCTTCTTTTGTCTAGTAAAGATATTGGTCACAAACTGATAAGACTCATGTCTCGCCCTCTCAATTACCCCTTTTTTTGAACAAAGAGTCAAGTTCTCTTTGTGCACTAATACACTCCTGTTGTGAAAATAGAAAATTAAGGCCAGGTGTATGCTGAGTGGGTGGAGGCAAGTCAGAATTGAACTCAATTTGGAAACCTTGAATACTATGCAGTATAAACGGGTTAGATGTTATCCACTGCCATTCATGTAAGAAAAATTGCAATCTCCCCCAAGCTTGTAATGTATCCATTGCAGTCTCACTTACCTTAGAGTTTACCAGTGGTAAGGTCGCTGCTTCTGCCCCCGACGGCTGGGGGGTAGGGCTGCTGGAAGGCGCCGCATTTTGAACATGGCCTGGCTTGGAAAGACGATACCTTTGGACGTATCTTCATGAGGCCAACAGTCTTTGACTCCTCTTCAAGTTATTTATCCTGTTTGGTCAGGTCTTCTCTGGACAAGAGGTTTGGGGGTTGTACATTCACCGGCTTACATAGCCCAGCAAATTTAGGATTTATAGCAGGACGGATGGCATTCTTTCCAATGTAACTGATTTAACAATGTGCATTGCACATTAATGCCATCACATCCTGCTGTGTATCCGAGAGAGGCGCCCCTCCACTGACCTAGCAAAAGCCGCGATGCCCGAGGTGAGCAGCTGGAGTACTCTTTGGAGTTTATCCTCTTGGGCTTGGACGCCCCCTCCAATGTGCCCCCAAATGGATCGGTTAACAATGGGGACACTCAGTGAGGCACTGAGTCAAGCTGTTACTTTGACATTAGAAAACGATAGGTATAGATAAAAAAACATATCAAAGTTCCAGCTCCACTGCCATTAAAACCAATGAGCTTACTAACCACTTTAATGGCAATGTCTTTCTTTTAAGTATAGAAAACAAAATCTGCATAAATTATGTCATTCACCTCAGAATTGAACTCAATTTGGAAACCTTGAATACTATGCAGTATAAACGGGTTAGATGGTATCCACTGCCATTCATGTAAGAAAAATTGCAATCTCTCCCAACTTGTAATGTATCCATTGCAGTCTCACTTACCTTAGCGTTTACCGGTGGTAAGGTCGCTGCTTCAGCCCCCGAGGGCTGGCGGGGGGGGGGGGGGGGGGGGTTAGGACTGCTGGAGGGCGCCGCATCTTGAACATGGCCCGGCTTGGGCCCTGCCCTAAAATACGTCTCTGTGTTTGTTGCTCAGCACCACATCCGCCATAGCCAGTGAACCATTTGGTATGCTGAGGAGGGTAGGGGTACAGTCTCCAGAAAGACGATACCTTTGGAGGCACCTTCATGAGGCCAACAATCTTTGACTCCTCATTGAGTTCTTTATCCTGTTTGGTCAGGTCTTCTCTGAACAGGAGGTTTGGGGGTTGTACATTCCCGGCTTACATAGCCCAGCAAATTTAGGATTTAAAGCAGGACGGATGGCATTCTTTCTAATGCAACTGATTAAAAAATGTGCATTGCACATTAATGCCATTGCGTCCTGCTGCGTATCCGAGCGAGGCGCCCCTCCACTGACCTAGCAAAAGCCGTGATGCCCGAGGTGAACAGCCAGAGTACTCTTTGGAGTTTAACCTCTTGGGCTTGGACGCCCCCTCCAATGTGCCCCCAAATGGATTGGTTAACAATTGGGACACTCAGTGAGGCACAGTTTAGTGGAATGTTATACCTGGCAGTGGTCTCCTCCATCGTTTGTTCTTGCAGTTGATGGGAAGCCATGTAATTAATGTTCACAGCGAGCTCTTCATCCAATGGCTCACCAGTGAGGGCTGGGACTGCAAATTTGGATGCAATAGACAGTACACCTGATGGTCCTTGTAGCCCAACTGTGCCTCCGTACTCTGGGTCAGCATAGCACTGACCTTGTATGCTCCCGTCATCTGACAGGGCGATATTATGCAGCCCTGACACAGGTGCTGCTGCCTCGGGTTCCATATACTCCCCGGGCTCCGATAGCTCCATCCTTTGGAACATATCGTGCTGGAGTAACCTCTCCACAAGGCTGTCCAGATGGACCAGCCTGCCGGTAACACTGCCCTTAGAAGGTGGGGACTCTTCCACCTCCTGGCCCGACTCCTCTGAGTCTGCCATGTGGCACAGACACTTTAGTGGCTTTTCTCCCGTGGAGTAGCCAAGGTGTGTTCTGGCAGCACCAAGTCTGTAGCCGCTGGCTGCTCTGCCAGCGGCCCCGGAGGCGAATTCAGCTATCGCATGCTGGCCGCAGGCCAGTTTGATCGTGGCTCGCCTCTTTACTTTGGACATATCTCTCACAATCAGAAGCTGAAAATACTGTAAGAAAAAACACACTCCGGACCAGGAGCAACGACTTCACCTAAGTTTTTTAAAACACTTACCTGAGTCTTTTAAACTTACCCTCTGGATGGAGCAACGCGCCCGCCAGCCAGTCGTTGCGCAATGTGTCAGAAGTAATGACGCTCATGCGTGGGGACGGCCTTCTTCACATAGTCACTCATGTGACTTCGAAGTAAAATTGGCAAGACATCTGCCATGTGGCACAAATACATTTTAAAAATCTCAAAATTATGAAATCAAGTGACACAACATTCCAAAATATGTATTTTAAAAAACATTTGTCAAGACATGCTGCCAAGAACAAAGCGGTGCTTATTGATGACCAATATGGCAAGAATGGACTTAACGTTTGTGCATCTGCTAATGTTGAACTGTTAATAAATGGTGTTCTGACCCTACAGCAGAGTGTGGCACAAGAAGTGCCTTGGGCAACATATGGGGTGGAATAAACCCTAGCAACAAAACACTTTGAGAGCCGATGATGCCTCCTGGCAGACTCAAAAGTCAAGTTTCACAACATTTTGACATTCAGAAATAATCAAGAAGCCTTAACATTTTTAATGCAAGAAGGAAATGCATTAGTTAGAGTCATAGAGTCATAGCCCTTCGGCCCAACTTGCACACACTGGCCAACATATCCCAGTTGCAATTTTTGGAAATAAGTTAGGTTCAAAATGCAACTGAACCAATGCATTGCCTTCTTGCAGCTATTCCTTTCTATTTATATGAACACATTCACACTTTTAAGAATTGGATCTGAACTGGTTTGGGATTTTCACAAGAATAGCTCATCATGAATGCTAGGCTATTAAGTGAATAGCCACCACTACAAGACTCCACAACAATCTAATATAACAATGCAGTTTGCAAATTCCTATTAATCCCGTCTGAAGAAAGGTCTCGACCTGAAACGTTACCTATCCATGGTCGACAGAGATGCAGTCTGACCTGTTGAGTTACTCCAGAACTTTGTATCCTTTTGTATATTAACCAGCATCTCCAGTTACTTGTTTCTACATTATCCCATTAAAGAAAATTCACCGAACTTAGGACTCAAATTTACATGGGAAACCTGAACTTGGTGACTTGACAGAAATGATGTAGATAAATGCCATTATTTTCCAATAATTTCCAGTAGGTCATATGCCATCAAAGGTATCAATTCTTTGTGACTCACTGGATTACTTCTATTAAATAAGATCCATGGCTAAATGTTCTATGAAGCTATGCCGAAACATATTGGTTTTATTTTTAGTTCATCTCTACATCTCACTCATTTCCTTCATCTTCATCTCCCTCTTTCCATTTTGCCACGTGTAAATGCATACATATTTTAAACGTTGTAACAAATTAAACTTGTCTTTCTTGGCTTATTTCTAAAAAAAAACGTGTTAGCTTATTTCACAAATTATCTGGGGATATCATGTATTAAATGACTTCAAGAAATCTTCCATGAACACAAACATTCTAAATTGCTTTAGTAATTGTTAATTTAGGATCTACCAAATTTTGCATCCTTTGAAGAGCAGCATATGTATTATTTCATCATTTGTTTTGAGACATTTACCAGCAGCTTTAGATCAAGTTATTTGTAAAGCCTATTAAGCATTTTGAAGATACAAAAGTCATTCAGGTGAAAAGAATAATTAACTTGTTTATCAGGCTGTTATGAAAAACAAAATAAAAATGGTGGCATCAATGCAAATTCTGTTCGTAAGACTGTTATCTGCACTGATAGATTTCATTTATCATCAACATGAGACAAAGTACATCAGTGGCAAGCTGGAAGGGAGGGTAGTGATGGTATTGAAAGTGGGGGGGGGAAAAATACAGATTCTGTAAATCTAAACAGAAAAGAAAATCAGAAAGTGTTGGAAATACTCAGCAGGTCAGCATGGTGGTGCAGCGGTAGAGTTGCTGCCTAATGCCCATCCCACTTAGGAAGCCTGAGCGAAAACCTCTGGAGACTTTGTGCCACACCCAAGGTTTCCATGCAGTTCCTGGAGGTTTTTGTCAATCTCCCTAATGGTCAAAAGTGGTTTCCGCTTCTTCTATGTTCCGCTGATAATTTCAAAAAATTAAAAACCGGCCGCGACTAAAAATAGGTTGCCGTTTTAAAAACCGGTAATTTTTTAGTCGAAGCCGGTCGCGATGCTAGTTGAAGATGGTTGCCGGAGGTTGCAGGTAATGGAAGGTAAGACCTTTTTTTCACCCAGTTTTATTCCACCACGGAGGTCTTACATCGACTAAAAAATTACCGATTTTTAAAACGGCAACCTATATTTAGTCGCGGCCAGTTTTTAATTTTTTGAAATAATCGCCGGAACATAGAAGAAACGGAAACTACTTTCAACCATTAGGGAGACTGATAAAAACCTCCGGGAACCACACGGAATCCTTGGGTGGGGCACAAAGTCTCCAGAGGTTTCTGTTCAGGTTTCCTAAGTGGGACAGGGGCATTACAGCGCTTGTGGCAGGGGAGACCCTGGTTTGATTCAGACTCCAAGTGCTGTCTGTACAGAGTTTGTAGGTTTTCCACGTGGGGTATCTCCAAGGTCTTCGATTTCCTCCCACACTCCAAAGACATACAGGTATGTTGGTTAATTGGCTTGGTGTATGTGTAAATTGCCCCTAGTGTGTGCGGGGATTGCTGGTCGGCATGGACCCAATGAGCCAAAGGGTCTGTTCCCGTGCTGTATCTCTGAACTGAACTAAAGGTCAGGCAGCTTTTTGGGAAAGAGAAGCAGAGTTCAGGTCTTGAACCCTTTGTCAGAGCTGGTAAAAAAATTGAGACACAAGGGACTGCAGATGCTGGATGTTTGTGCAAAATACAAAGTGCTGGAGGAGCTCAGCAGGTCAGGCAGCATCTGTGGAGGTAATAATGGTCTTTTGGGCAAGTGATAGATGGATGATTCCTTATCTGATACCCCCCTCACCTGTCCACCAATCATCTGTCATGCTTTGACCCACCCGCACATCTTTTCCAGCTTTCTCGCCTCTACTACAATCCGTCTGAAGTAGAGTTCCGACCCAAAACATCATACATTCATTCCCTCCACAGATGCTGCCTGACCCACTGAGTTAATCAAACACTTTATGTTTGGAGCAAAAGTTAGCATGCAGTGGAGAAGGTAGATATCTCTGAGAATAAATGGGCTAATGTAGCAATTAGAAAACTTTGTGCTTCATTCCGTTAATAGTAGGACTGGAGAACATGTCCATAAAGACAGACTACATTAATAAACAGAAACATGGTGACCTGATAACAAGTAGATGATTGTCAGAAATGACACATTCTGATACAGACAGGAGAGCGCAAGTTATCCAAATTGTTGGTATTTGATACTGAATTTGGAAGGCTACAACCTGCCCAACAAAGAAGAGGTATAACAAAGGAACCAGCAGTGAACACACTTCTAACTTCCAAGCCATCAACATGTAGCAGTAGGCAAAGATTTGAGATTATTTTTCTCCACCTAATCTATGAGTTGAGAAACCCCTTTCTCCACATCATGTGCGGCTAGTTTAGAATTGCAGAGACAGATTTTTCCAGAATAATTCAAGTGAGTTCCACCACATCAGGACACCACCACTGGTAGAGTGGGGTAGGGGGACAGATCTAATGGCATCTATCGCTTATCATCGACAAGAAGCCAATACAACTGATTTACCACAAAATGCTGGAGTAACTGAGCAGGTCAGGCAGCATCACTGGAGAAAAGAAATAGGTGACGTTTTTGGTCGAAACCCTGAAGAAGGGCCTTGACCCGAAATGTCATCTATTCCTTTTATGCAGAGATGCTGCCTGGCCCATTGACTTACTCCAGCATTTTGTGTCTATCTTTGCTGTAAACCAGCATTTGCAGTTCCTTCCTACATAACAGATTTACAAGTTTGATTTGATTACTGATTTATTTTGTATTACATTTGTAAGGAGCAAAAAGTACATACAAATATGCTGAGTTGCTAAAATGGATCCAAAACTGGCTTGGTCAAAGAAGCCAGAGGGTAATGTTGGAGAGGTATCTCAGACTGGAGGTTCCACAAGAATCAGTGCTGGGACCTCTGCTTATAGTATATATAACAATTATTTAGATGTCAATATATGTGATTTGTTTAGTAAGTTTGCTGATGATACAATAATTGGTGGAATGTGAAATTTGTTGGAAGTAATGTTACAACTGTATAACACTTTAGTTAGACAACATTTGGAGTATTGGGTGCTAGGAAGAATGTGGGAGGCTTTGGTGGGGTACGAAAGGGTTCACCAGAGGTTGCTTGGAGTGGGATGTATTTACTATAAGGAGAGGATGGACAAACCTGAATTGTTTTCTCTGGAACGTCAATGACTGAGGGGTAAGCTGAAAAAATGATTACAAATTATGAGAGGCATATACTGTATATAAGGTAGATAGTCAGAGTTTTCCCCTGGGTGGAAATGTCAAATATTCACACAGGATTAGTTTGGATTGTCGTTAAGGTTGGGACAGATGTGGTTGGGACAGAAAGGCCTGTTCCTGTGCTGTACTGTTCAAAGTTCTATAATGCTGAGGTTAAGAGTTGTCGCTACCACAACTCTGATAGTAACCACTGATATTTTATATGTACATTTAAGAGCTGGAATGTGGAAGATGCTTTGAAGATAGATATATACCAGTGCTAGCTTTTAGATTCAGTTCTACAAGAAAACTTTTAATGGGATAACTAGACCAAGAGGGACCCGTTGGGTCCAATTCCCCCAAAGTAATATTCCACCACTCACCCACGGCCCCGAACTGCGCGGGTGCAGCTGACGGGCTCCCGATGTGCAGCCCCTGATCGCCCTCCCCTCGCCCCCTCCCCCCCCCCCACCCCCAACCATTCTTGGTTGATGTTCCATCCTTCAGGAAAACTTTGACAATTTCCTTCACTTTTCCATGGCATGGAGCCACATACAATTGTCCATGCTGAAATACCAGTTTCTCGAGGTATATCAACACCTTTCCCTTGGTTTAACCTTGCGCTTTATGGATCGTCATCGCAAAACTTGACTAAATCGAAAATTGGCTCCGCTGAAATGTAATGTCTTCGCCTTCTGTCAAATTGAGCGTTATCCGAGGAAGCACAACAATCTCAACTTTGAAGGCCCCCATGTTGATCCTTGCAATGATCAGATTATTGTGTAGCTCTTCCACAATCATCCTCATTCCATTACATAGCCTTGGGGGTTTCAAATTTCTCATTAACATGATTGGAGCTTCTTTTTTCAACTCCAATTTGTGTGGTGGTAATTCAGAAATCTCGAGTCAATCGAGGAATTCTGTTGGGAAGTGAGTAGCATTAGTTCCTTCAGTCACAGCATTGAAAGAAACATACTCCTTAATGATTCCAGTGAAGCATCTGATACATGTAGAATTGATGCTTCTCATATCATTGTGGGACAGTACAAATGAGTCACAGCAGACAGTACAAATGAGGCAGGCCTCTTTTCTGATATTCCACAGTTGAGACGAAAGCTATACTGTTGCCAAAGAGGCCATGTTGTCCAGTAAAGTACTTTATTTTCAGATGGAATACTCTTCCATTCAGGTCTGGACTATCACATGGCTACTGTCGCATCTCACTCCACTTCGGATTGCAACTCATCATAATGAAGAATTAAGCATGACCATACTTCCGAACGTACATCGTGGCATCCTGGCAATGTTCCATCATGTATTTCAGTCCACCGACAAATGTTGAGGGGAGGATGATGCACTTTCCGTTTTCCAAATCATCATTATCGTTTAATGCATCCGTGAAGGCTCTGTAAATTGTTGATCTCAATGATGATTGTTTCATGTGAATATAATTGAGCCTATCACTCTCAATCTCAGCTGCCATATCAATGACATATTGTTGAAAGAGTTGTCCTCCTCTCAAAAGGGGTTTAATTCTTTATCATGATTGTTGATCCCATACGCATAATATTGCATAATATTCCTGTCAATTTCTTGCTGTACTCATTTGGAGTTGGTGATGCCAAGAAAAGGGCATATTTGAAACTATCATATGACCTATGAGACTGAAATGATTTGCAGACCTCCTCCTCCTTCTTTCAAGACAATGTGCCGTGATGTTGCCTCAGGGTCATTAGCGTTTGCTATTATGATGGCAACTTAGTTGGCAATTTGCATGTTAAACCGCATTTCATGTTGCAAAACTGGCCAACGATATGGATGAGTGACAATTGATGCCTCTGGTAATCCTCCAATTCTTTCCTTTGCCATTTTAAGTGATTAAGAGCTGTTTTGTCTTAACAAGTTTTCAAGCATTGCAACAATTTCCCTTTGAATATCAGCATTTTGCAGTATACTCATTCCCAATTCAATGCTATCTTATGGGTCCATAAAATAGATCTGCAAGAATCAACTTTGCCGGCCTAGGTGTGGTTTCAACGAACCAAAGTAATGATGAATCTGGCCTTGAATGATCACTGAAGGATTCCATCCAGGTGGAACCACTTCCTTGGCACCGAATGATGTCAGTTGAAAGAAACAGTTGTATTGTCTAATATTCTTCCTGAACTTGTTTGCTCGTGGTGTGTAAAATGTATACAATCTCATGTGTCATCAGGCAGTGCCCACAGAGGAGCAATATTCACCTGACCCTTCATGAACCAAAGTTGGCGGTTTCCCCAGTGACACTGAGGGCAAACCTACGCTCGACACTGAGGGCGAGCCTTGGTCACTTCACCAACATCAGCAGAAAGATTTCTTCTTGCGAGTTGTGCATTTCATCTTGTTGTATCTCTGGGCTGTTGTTCAGCCAGTCTTCTAGTTCTTTAATCTCCTGTCTCTTCACCCCTTCTTTACATTCTTTCTCATTGATCCTCGAGACGTTCAATTGTTTCTTGTTGCGTCTCTTCATCCCTTCTGCTTTGAGTTCTTTCTCGTTGATCCTTGAGGCGTTCAGTTCTTTTTTGTTGTGTCTCTTCATCCCTTTTTTGCATTATTGTTCATTCATCCACAAGACGTTGAGTTCTCTCTTGATGCATCTCTTGTTCCCTTGTGCTCCTTGGTGCTTCTCGATGTCTCTGCATCGTTCCTTCACCATCCTGCAGCTTTTTTTCTCTTTCTTGTCATGATGTTAAAAAAGCAGCCTAAACACAATTTCAGTTGTCAATGAACACTGAAGAATTGGATTAAAATGTTTTTTATTAATGAAATTCTCAATGAAAAACGCATTTTTAATTTAAAACGTTTTTATCTTTATAAGCAGCAGCGCCAGATCAACCGGGACAGAAGCTCAATCCCTCAATGAGCAACAGCGTGTCAGCAGATCCTAAGAAGCTCAATCCCACAATCAGCTAGTTGTGAGGCCTGGCAGACAACCAGCAAGCTTTGAGCCGGAACAGCGACCAATCGGGCGTGGTGCGGGAGGTCGGAGCCAATGACTCGACCGGCAGAAGGAAGCAATGAGGAACCGCCAGACCCCATGTGGGGGGAGGGGAGGCAGGCACGGGGGGACGCACGGGGGGACGCACGGGGGGACGCACGGGGGGACGCACGGGGGGACGCTGTCATTCGAAAATGAATGAAAGTGCCGTGTACTGTAGCCAAAGCACAATGTTCGCTGCGGGTGATTTATTTTCAGAATGAAATGAATGTTTATGTAAAGCAGAATGTTTTTATTGTATAATAATTTGGGATTGCATTATGAAGTAATTGTGAGGTGGAATGCTGTTTTTATGTAAATTCGATCCCATTGTGATGTCATTGTGGGGTGGAAAACTGATAATAGACAATCGACAATAGGTGCAGGAGTAGGCCATTCGGCCCTTCGAGCCAGCACCGCCATTCAATGTGATCATGGCTGATCATCCCCAATCAGTACCCCGTTCCTGCCTTCTCCCCATATCCCCTGACTCCGCTATTTTTAAGAGCCATATCTAGCTCTCCCTTGAAAGCATCCAGAGAGCCTGCCTCCAGCACCCTCTGAGGCAGAGAATTCCACAGACTCACCACTCACTGTGATCAAAAGTGTTCCTCGTCCGTTCTAAATGGCTTACTCCTTATTCTTAAACTGTGGCCCCTGGCTCTGGACTCCCCCAACATCGGGAACAAGTTTCCTGCCTCTAGCATTTCCAAACCCCTAACAATCTTATATGTATCAATAAGATCCCCTCTCATCCTTCTAAACTCCAGAGTGTACAAGCCCAGCTGCTCCATTCTCTCAACGTGTGACAGTCCCACCATCCCGGGAATTAACCTTGTAAACCTACTCTGCACTCTCTCAATAACAAGAATGTCCTTCCTCAAATGAGGGGACCAAAACTGCACACAATACTCCAGGTGTGGTCTCACTAGGGCTCTGTACTACTGCAGAAGGACCTCTTTGCTCCTATATTCGATTCCTCTTGTTATAAAGGCCAACATGCCATTCGCTTTCTTCACTGCCTGCTGTACCTGCATGCTTACTTTCATAGACTGATGTACAAGGACCGCCAGATCCTGTTGTACTTCCCCTTTTCCCAACTTGACGCCATTTAGATAGTAATCTGCCTTCCTGTTTTTGCTACCAAAGTGGATAACCTCACATTTATCCGCATTAAACTTCATCTGCCAAGCATCTGCCCACTCTCCCAACCTGTCCAAGTCACCGTGCATTCTCATAGCATGCTCCTCACAGTTCACACTGCCACCCAGCTTTGTGTCATCTGCAAATTTGCTAATGTTGCTTTGAATCCCTTCATCCAAATCATTGATGTATATTGTAAATAGCTGCGATCCCTGTACCGAGCCTTGCGGTACCCCACTTGTCACTGCCTGCCATTCTGAAAGGGACCCGTTAATCCCTACGGTTTGTTTCCTGTCTGCCAACCACTTCTCTATCCATGTCAGCACTGCTGACAGACAGGGGTAAAACAGGTTTTTTTTAAGTGATTTTTTTCAGAGGTTCCAGAGGTCTCCTACGTCGGCCACATCTTCACTCCTGATGGTCTCAAACCCAATCCGAAGAAGGCTACTGCCATCTCAGAAATGCCTGCCCCCACAGATGTGAAAGGCCTGCAGCGTTTTCTGGGCATGGTAAACTATCTCAACAAGTTCATACCGAACCTCAGCGAACTAAGCTCCACACTGCGGGAACTGACCAAAAAGGACACAGCATGGTCATGATTCCAGCAACATCAGATTGCTTTCAATGTTTTAAAGTCCAAACTGACCAGTGCACTGACCCTGACTTTTTTTGACCTGAAACGTCCGGTGATGATCACCTGTGATGCTTTGAAATTCAGGCTTGGCGCAGCCTGCTTGCAACCATCTGCCGAGGACTACCTGTCTTGTATGCCTCTCGCACCATGACCAACACGGAGCAGCACTACGCGCAAATCGAAAAGGAACTGTTGCTGTCGTCTTTGCTTGCTCCAAATTCCACGACTTCATCTTTGGCAACACTTTCATGGTCAAGATGGACCACCAACCACTGGTGACAATCCTGAACAAGCCCATCCATGCCGTGCCAGCTCGTTTGCAGCATATGATGATGCAGCTGCAGCGGTACGATTTCTCTATTACCTACACTAAGGGTAAGGACATGCACGTCGCTGACACTCTCTCCCATGCATCTCGGGCATCTTGCAAACAACATCCCTATGAACAGGAACATTTCACGGTCTTCTGTGTCAATTTCGTCTCCAGTAACCAACTGCGCACACCGCCACTGACGATACGCTTCAAATCCTCTCCTCCATCATCAAAACAGGCTGGCCAGACAGACAATCCAACATGCCCACAGAGGTGTAGCCTTTCTTCTTGGTCCATGATGAATTGGTAAATCAGGATGGTGTTGTCGTCAAGGGTCACAAGTAGTAGCCTCTTCTACTGGCCGAGAATGGCCAGTTACATCTGGGACCGCGTAGCCTCCTGCCCCACTTGCAACAGCCTTGCGCCTCATCAGCAGCGGCAGCCCCTTCTGCAACAACCTCCACCAGCTCTGCCCTGGACGTCACTGGCGGCAGACATTTTCAAATGGTGCAGAAAGCACTACCTCGTTCTGGTCGACTCCTTTTCTAACTGGTTTGAACTGGTCCAAATGACCTCCCTCACATCTGAGATGGTCATCCAGAAGCTGAAAAGCCACTTTTCTACCTTTGGAGCTCCCGTCAGTCTGAGAACCGTTAATGGTAGGCAGTTCACCAGCCACATGTTCAAACTTTTCACAGAGCGATGTAACTTCCAGCACGTCATGAGCAGTCCCGAGTATCCACAGAGTAATGGACTTGCTGAACACGCTGTTAGAAGCACCAAACACTTGCTGGAACGAGCACAGATTTCAATTTATCTCGATCTCCTGAATCTCAGAAACGTTGCCAGGTACGGAACCTTGGGGTCGCCAGCACAGCGACTGATGTCAAGATTGACGAGGCCTCCGGTACCCATCGCACAACAGCAACTGGTCCCTCGGGTGCTGAAGCCTGCCACCATCCAGAAAAGTCTCCAAGAGAAGCATGACATCCAGAAACGGTCTTGCGACAGTTCCAGCGGACCACTCAAGCCTCTACTTCTGGGCCAGGTCGTTCATCTATGAACTTAGAAACATAGAAACATAGAAATTAGGTGCAGGAGTAGGCCATTCAGCCCTTCGAGCCTGCACCGCCATTCAATATGATCATGGCTGATCATCCAACTCAGTATCCCGTACCTGCCTTCTCTCCATACCCTCTGATCCCCTTAGCCACAAGGGCCACATCCAACTCACTCTTAAATATAGCCAATGAACTGGCCTCAACTACCCTCTGTGGCAGAGAGTTCCAGAGACTCACCACTCTCTGTGTGAAAAAAGTCTTTCTCATCTCGGTCTTAAAGGATTTCCCCCTTATCCTTAAGCTGTGACCCCTTGTCCTGGACTTCCCAACATCAGGAACAATCTTCCTGCATCTAGCCTGTCCAACCCATTAAGAATTTTGTAAGTTTCTATAAGATCCCCTCTCAATCTCCTAAATTCCAGAGAGTATAAATCCGAGTCTATCCAGTCTTTCTTCATAAGACAGTCCTGACATCCCAGGAATCAGTCTGGTGAACCTTCTCTGCACTCCCTCTATGGCAATAATGTCCTTCCTCAGATTTGGAGACCAAAACTGTACGCAATACTCCAGGTGTGGTCTCACCAAGACCCTGTACAACTGAAGTAGAACCTCCCTGCTCCTGTACTCAAATCCTTTTGCTATGAAAGCTAACATACCATTCACTTTTTTCACTGCCTGCTGCACCTGCATGCCTACTTTCAATGACTGGTGTACCATGACACCCAGGTCTCGCTGCATCTCCCCTTTTCCTAATCGGCCACCATTTAAATAATAGTCTGCTTTCCTGTTTTTGCCACCAAAGTGGATAACCTCACATTTATCCACATTATACTGCATCTGCCAAACATTTGCCCACTCACCCAGCCTATCCAAGTCACCTTGCAGTCTCCTAGCATCCTCTTCACAGCTAACACTGCCCCCCCAGCTTAGTGTCATCCGCAAACTTGGAGATATTGCCTTCAATTCCCTCATCCAGATCATTAATATATATTGTAAATAGCTGGGGTCCCAGCACTGAGCCCTGCGGTACCCCACTAGTCACTGCCTGCCATTGTGAAAAGGACCCGTTTACTCCTACTCTTTGCTTCCTGTTTGCCAGCCAGTTCTCTATCCACATCAATACTGAACCCCTAATACCGTATGCTTTAAGTTTGTATACTAATCTCTTATGTGGGACCTTGTCGAAAGCCTTCTGGAAGTCCAGATATACCACATCCACTGGTTCTCCCTTATCCACGCTACTAGTTACATCCTCGAAAAATTCCACATCTGGACATTCCCATCTGGGCACTGTTGTCAACCCGATTGATGAGCCATGGTCTTACCTGGTAGACTTTGAGGGAACGGTATACCGGAGAAGTCAACAACACCTGCTTGCTGTGAGGGAGCCTCGACCACTGCCTGCTGGTCCCTATGCTCCACTGCTCCAGTTCCAGCCGCCTTTTGCAATGTCTCCCACCCATCCCCGCATGCCTTGCACCCCTCCACGTCCTGCGTTCTCCACTAACCATGGGGCCTCACCTATCGCATGTTTATCCTTTCGGTCACCACAAGCCTCCACCACCTCCAGGTTCTCCGTCTCATCGCATCCAGGTTCTCCGTCTCATCTTTCAGGTGAGGGGGGGAGGGTTTGGTCCACATGCGCTCGGGCCGTGTTAGTAGACCACCAAACAGATATGGCTAGTATGTTTAACTCCATGGTATGGGTTCTCTTCCACACTTAATCTTTAGGGGGAAGGATGTAGATTGATGTTGCATGTTAACCAATCACACACAAGCCAGCATCTCTAACTCCACCCCTGTGTAATACCTATACTAACACTTGTTTCCAGCACGGGCAGTTGGAGCAGCCAGGATGTACTGACAACTAACCATCCTTTATGCTGTTAAGTTTCAGTGCTGATTAATGATGTATTTGAATCATGTACTGAGTCTGGTGTCCGTTTACAGTTCCAAACATCAATAACTTGTAAAATATACATCAACCCATTGGGTCCTGTTTCCCCAACGCAATATTCCAGCACTCACCCACAGCCCCAACTTCACAGGCGTGGCTGTTGGGTTCCCGTTGTGACGCGTCACGACAACCCTCCCCCAACTGTGCCTTGTCCAACCCTCCCCCAACTGCCCCCTCTCTCCTCACCTCCCCCACTTTCCCTTCCCTCCCCCTACCTACACCCTCCTCTCCCTCAATCCCTCCAGACTCCCTCCAAACCTCCCCAGAATCTCCAAGTAAACCGCTTTCCCCAGCAGGGCGGTGATGAAGTTGTACTTAAGATCGCGGCTGTCAGGGAAGGGTGGGGGGGAGCACCCTGGCGCTGGGAGAAGGGGAGGCCTTGAGGTGGGGGATGTCGGGGAGGGGTGAATGCCCTGGAGCCAGGGGAGGGCTTAGGGGGTTGCTGTCGGGCGGGGGGGTGCGAGTGTACTGGAGCCAAGGAAGAGGGAGGGCTTGAGGCGGGGGCTGTCGGGGGGGAGGGGGGGAGCATCCTGGAGCTGGGAAATAAGGTGGGCCAAAAATTGTAGCACTATCGTTTACCGTTTCAGCGTAGTTCCGGGAGCACAGCCCTCACAGACTTACAGACATAGAAGCAAACAAGATGAGCGTTTTAGTAATATAATATATATACTAGACCAAGTGGGACCCATTGGTCCCCCAACGCAACCCGTTCCCCCAATGCAATATTCGACCACTCACCCATAACCCCTACGGGGGGCCTGGTCCCCAACGCAACCCGTTCCCCAAAGTAATATTCTACCACTCACCCGTTCCCCCATATTTCACCACTCCAACTGTGCAGGGGTGTATCCTCCAGCACTGCCTCCCCCTCCTCTTGCTTCAAGGACTTTAAAATATAATGCAACAGCACTTCCCCTGACTCCCCCAGTACTCCCTCCCCCACCTGTTCTGTTTTTAAAGGTTAAAAACTTGTTGGCAGGACTGAGTGTTCCTGGATTGCAACTTTGTTGCAGGAGGATTTTGATCCCAATAGCTGCAAATGTTTTCTTAAACTTGAATTTGTAAAGCTAAAAATGTTAATAACTTGTAAAAATATAACACAAATCTGAACAAAACTTGACACAACCCACCACAGGACAATTGTGAGTAAGGTGGTGCAAATTATTTAGCTCTATCATATACCTTTTTAGCGTAGTTCCGGGATCACTCAAACAGACACGCATGCTCGCTCACGCACACATACATAGAAACAAACAAGATGAGAGTTTTATAATATATAGATTTAGATAGATAGATATAGAATGGATATATAGATACGTGATATTAGCTGCCAAACAACAATTAAAATGTAATGCTGCTCCATTCAGAATTTGTGTTGCAATTATTTTTAATGCCTTTCTTTGGTCCATCTCTTTTAATCCCATCTGTTTCCCAATATCTTGCCTTCTTTACTTGATTAAACTCTAATTTAGAACTCTTGTTTAATATTCCTGACAGTGACACTACATGTTTTAATTTAAAAAAACCTATCTAAATGCTCTTTCTTAGTTTGTTTTATAATGTGGTAGATTGAATAAGATACCAAATTAGAGCAAGACAAACACTGAAAAAAAAGTTTCACATGTATGTCAACGTATTGAACAATAAACACTAATCCTTCTCTGGTAACCTGAAAATCTGGAAACATTTAATGTTCAGAGAACATCATCAATTATACTGTAAATGTAATTTTACTTCGGAGTCACGTGAGTGACTACGTGATGAAACCCCGCCTGGTGCATGCTCGGCATTACGTCGACGCATGTGAAGCTCCGACAGGGTGGAGAGCGCAGCTCCCACCAGCATAAGTTTAACCCGCAGGTAAGTCCCTGTTGAACTTTCTTGCTAGCGGGTTTAAACTCTGTAAGTCTGCAGAGCCAGCTAGAGTGCTGATGTATTTTGAATTTTTTTTTTTAATCTGTAACTCTGGCTCGAAATACGGAGCCAGCTAGAGAGAATGCATTTTTAAACTGCGGTAAATGAACAGAACGCGCTGGAACCACAGTTTCCGATTTAGATCAGATCGGGAAATAAGGGCTGCTTTAAAAGCCGGCTCCCGCTATTTACCGTTATTTAGATCGGGTTTGGAGATAACGGCTGCACTAAATGCCGGCTCCAAATACCCAGTAATTGTTAAATAAAGTCTGCTCTAAGTATATGTTACCAGATGCAGTTTATTTATGGAAATGTATTTAACCCTGTGTGATACTGAGGTTAATACAAATATTCTGCAAGCAGAATGTGTCTTTTAGGATTACAATTTTAAACATATATGGTTTATGCATAAATACAAAATAGTAAAGAAGTAACTCTCCTCCAAGTGAGGACAAGAATGTGGGGGAGGCTGGAAATGGAGAAAAAGCTCCACACTTGACTTAGTCAAGGGTTCTTGACCCAGGTATGTCTTCCTGTAAGGCAGGCTCCAAAGGAGTTTCCATACGCTGAGTATGGTGCCTATGAAAATGGGATTCTGATTCGCCAGTACCTTGGTTAGGTCTGGACGAGATCCGTAGAGCAAGATAAAATGCTTCAAATTCTAATCAGTCAAGGGTTCTAAAGACCCATGAGATTCTAAGGCAGGCTCCGAAGGAGTTTCCATACACTGAGTATAGTGCCTATAAAGAATGAGAATCTCATTCACCAGTGCCTTACATAGGTCTGGATGAAGTATTTAGAGCAAGATAAAATGCTCAAAATTCTAAACAATTAAGGGTTTTAAGACCCATGAGATTCTAAGGCAGGCTCCGAAAGGAGTTTCCATACACTGAGTATGGTGCCTATGAAAAATGAGAATCTCATTCACCAGTGCCTTGTTTAGGTCTGGATGAAGTCTCCTAGAGCAAAGACTCGGGAGTACCAGGGCGGGATGAAACTGACCCTGAAGCAGGTGTCCCTACTTATGTGTATACACCAGATTACAATAGAAACGCTCCAGGTGTTCCCGATGTAGCACCAAGTTTTGCTATATCGGTATGGACTGGTGAGGCTATGGATGAAACGGGCGGCCAACATTATTTGGTTTCTCACCTACTCCAAGAATCTGTTATGACTGAAACAGTAAAAAATATATAAAACACCCGTCTATTGTGCCTCGCTCAGGGTGCCAACAGTAACTCAGCAATTGGGCACCCATGAGTGTAACAATGCGAGGACAGGAAATGTGTTCCAGCATGTCCTCTAGCTGATATTCAGTTTGCATCACTGCATTTGGGGAAGACATACATGGGTCGATAATGTCCAATACTTTTAAGACATGCTTGCGTTACTCTGCAATGTATATTCGAACCCAATTGTATGATGAAAATTGCCATTTGGCTAACATTATACCCAAAAAATGCAGGATTATGTGGGCAAGCTATAACCAGATTTATGATTGATGAAAAACTGCCCAAACAATTAAGGATATTTGCCTTATAAAACTTCTCATCCCTGCTTTGAGAAAACAAACAGGTTGAATACGAACCCCTATATTAAGAGAAGAAGATCTTCTGGTTCATTTACGGAAGTACAGAAACATCATTCCATCACACATGGAATTTGTGGGAAACAACCTCTGGTCGGTTGTAAGATTACAATTGTTTTGTATTTCTGCATTAAATCTGATCAGCTTGGTGTTTGAATGTACCAGGAACTCATCAGGTAGAGATAATATATCCCAGACACAAGTATGGGGGTTGCAGAGTCATTCTGGGACTCACAAACCTAAATTTATAGTTCATTACAGGCAATTAAAAAAAAAAATACACTGCAACACTGTAACGAAGTTGGTATCACAAGGCTGCTATATGGCTATTATTAGACCTAAAAAAGATGCCTTATTATTCAGATACTTAAATTAATTGGATGGGTCAGCTGAAGGAATTACCTAATGGGTTAAATTCAGCCCTCAGATTGCTCTCACAATTATTGAAACCAGCACTGATGTTAATGAGGGCTCAGAGTCACATTGTAATGACTTATCTAGAGGATATGTTAATTGTAAAAGGGAGACAGCTGAAGAACTGGGTTCAGCAACCATAAGCCTATTGAAGGGCTAAGGTTCTGTACATCCAAACAACATGTAAGTTACAGGCATCCCAAACAATTGATTATTTGGGGTTTATCATTAATACAGTTGATATGTCAGTAAATTTACCAACAATTAAGGTTGGGGATGTTACAAATGCCTGTACTTGTCTTGGTAAAAAACATTATCCCACCATCCAAGAAGTAGCTACGGTTACTGGTAAAGAGATAGTGGTAAAATAAAGTGATCAAAGTCTGCAAAGACCAGAGAATAAGCGTAAAAAGCATGCAGGTCATTGATTAGGTCCATGCAGTTACAAACTAAAAAGGTTGAGCTGAAATGCAATGATGGATTCTCAATGCTGCACAAGTTACTAGAAGTAAAAATGTGCTTGTTCAGTAGCCTTCAGTGGTAATACAGACTGATGGGAGTGCTCTCGGATGGGGAGCCAAGGACAGCGACACCAGTTGTGGTGGTCGATGGACTGTCCAAGACGATTTAATTCTCCAAACACATGGTATGAATTATTTGGAGTTATTGGGAGCAGACAATACCACAGCTGTGGGAGAAGACAATATTGTGGTAAGTATGAGTACCAAATGTTGATCTGTTGTGTCTGGATTAAATCTCCAGTGGTCTAAATGTGTCTCATGGGAGCCAGACCCAGGAGCATTAGCGGTGGATGCATTCTCGCTACATTGGGGAAGTATAGTCGTTTATGTTTTCGCCATTTTGCCTGATTAAGCAATGTGTCACCAAAATAGAGCAAGTCTCCGCCGCAGGTGTTTGGTGGTTCCAAACTGGTATTGCTTCTCGGCCTTTTGGCTAAGATCAAGTGTAGTATCTGTTCTTATCAGTTCAATATCTGATACGTCCCTTATCTAGGGACCATTACTACACAGCCATTGTTCCCATTGGTGCTCAGAATAATGATTCAGACATTCATGACAAATCCCAGGTGCAGTAATTGTTGGTACATCCAGTAACAGCAGAAGTCATCCATTATATGACCGTATTAATTGTTAATCTGCAGGTTCCAATGGAATGTCGGATAGGACCACGGATGTCATAACTGCAGCTTGGAGATATAGAACTAAGAAGCAATATATGTTTCATATAAGGAATGGGAATCATTTGTATACAGTCAGATATATTTTATCATACTGCAAACATATCGGATGTATTGGAGTTCCTTGCTATGTTGCACCCGAGTTATAGTACCATTAATGGAGCTCGGAGTGCTTTGCCCTCCTATTTAGGACAATTTTCAGAACGACAATTTATCGGGTCTCATCCGTTAATATCCCGATTTATGAGAGGAATTTTAATAAAATCCTACCAAACCCAGATATACAGAAATCTGGGATGTCAGTATAGTTCTTACATTGCTTCGGCAATGGACTCCAATTACATCACTGTTTTTTTCAGAAGTTAATATTTAAAGTGGTTATGCTGATGACATTAATATCAGCACAATGAGTACAAACATTACAAAATTTTACAGTTACATTGTATGCAGTTGGCTGTAGATAAAATGATGTTTTATGTCAATGATCTAAGCAAGCAAAGCAAGCCAAGAAAGGCTGGAACCAATGTAATTTTTAAGACATACTCTGTTAACTAAACATTGTGTGTGGTTAAGCATCTGATTTAATATATATATTGAATTAAGAGTCTCCGAGATTGTGAGACACCAATGTTCATTACCCACAAGAAACATATAAAAAAAGTGACAGTACAAACTATTTCTAGATGGATAAACAGGTTCTGGATTAACTGGAGTAGACACTAATGTGTTTAAATCTCACTCCACAAGGACGGTATCAATGTCCGCGGCAAAGGTGCAGGACATGCCGCTCGGCAAATTCTGGAGACTGCAGGATGGTCTAAAGAGGAACTTTTCTAGATTTTATGATAAACCTGTTGTCACAGTGCCAGGGTTGCACATGCTGTGTTGGATTCTGTTCAAATTTGTTGCATATCATTTGTTGTAATTACCCCAGGGATAGAGGGATTATTACTTTTCTTTTTATTATTATTATTAAAATATTAAAATATTTATTGCATAATTTCAAGCAATATATATTATTTACTCACTACTATGTAAACTCAAGCAGTGTGTCGTATGGAATGATCTACGGCATGAAAATCACAAAGCTTTAAAATCTTCACGTAGTCACTCACGTGACTCTGAAGTAAAATAGTAAGATTAAATGAGAACTTACCAGTTTGAAGTTTGATCGTTATTTTATGAGGAGTTACGATGAGGGATTACATGCCCTCCACTCCCAACCCTCATAATATAAATGATCATCTGGTAGTTCTAGTCTATGTAAGCCTTACTATCTTACCCCAGCTATTGGTTCTGAGTTTTTCACACCGCTGCTTTGAAGTATGCCGAGCATGCACCAGGCGGGGCTTCTTCACGTAATCCCTCATCGTAATTCCTCATAAAATAACGATCAAACTTCAAACTGATAAGTTCTCGTTTAATCTTACTATTTTATTGTAATACTAAAATAAGTGATTAAAAAGTATGGTGAGGAATAATGTCTAATAGTCTGGGAAATCTGCCAGTCAAGTATCACCAATGTTCCAATTGTTCTGGATGATCAGATAATTTTTGTAATGCCCTTCAAATAAACTTACGGAACCATACATTATGAATAAGGAAGACCCAAAACTGAAATTATGAAATTTCATAAAGAATTTTTCAAATTTAATTTAAATTATTGAAATTTTATTATTAATCTATCCATACAGCCAGTTGCACGTTGTTTATTATGATTGCATGCAGCATTTTACATTGATTACCGGGGATAGTTGTCTGTAATTTTGTAGGACTTTTGTAGGATTATTGAGTATGTCCTTAGAGTCATAGAGACTCATCGAGTGATACAATGTGGAAACGGGCCCTAAGGCCCAACTCGCATACACTGGCCAACAATATCCCAGCTACACTAGTCCCACTTGCCTGCGCTTGCTCCATAGCCTTCAAACCTGTCCTATCCACGTACCTGTCTAACTGTTTCTTAAACAATGGGATAATCCCAGCTTCAATTACCTCCTCTAGCAGCTTGTTCCATACACCTACCACCCTGTGTGTGAAAAAGTTATGCCTTGGATTCCTATTAAATCTTTTCCCCTTCAGCTTCAAAGTCCTCGATTCCCCTACTCTGGGCAAAAGACTGTGCATCTACCTGATCTATTCCTCTCATGATTTTGTGCACCTCTATAAGATCTCCCCTCTTCCCCCTGTGCTCCATGGAGTGGAGACCCAGCCTACTCAACCTCTCCCTATAGCTCACATCATCTAGTTCTGGCAACATCCTCAGAAATCTTTTCTGAACCCTTTCAAGCTTGACAATATATTTCCTGTAACATGGTGCTCAGAACAGAACACAATATTCTAAATGCAGTCTCACCAACGTATTATCCTACTGACCTCCCAACTTCTATACTCAATACGCTGACTGATGAAGGCCAAAGTGCCAAATGCCTTTTTGACCACCTTATCTACCTGTGACTTGACCGTCAAGGAACCATGCACCTGTATTCCTAGATCCCTCTGCTTGACAACACTACCCAGAGGCCTATCATTTATTGTTTAGGTCCTGCCCTTGTTTGATGTCCCAAAATGCAACACCTCACAGTTCTCTGTATTAAATTATATCAATCATTCCTCCGCCCACCTTGCCAATCAATCTAGATCCTACTGCAATTGTTCACAACAATCTTCACTATCTGCAAAACCACTAACATTTGTGTCATCACCAAACTTGTTAATGTTTCCCTGTATGTTCTCATTCAAATCATTGATGCAAATAACAAACAGTAACAGGCCCAGCACCGAACTCTTGTTTAATTATTTTTAGGATATCACATACAGAACTACCACCACACTGTACTCCCCCAAAAAGATGTATATTATGATGGTGAATAAATTGCTTTGCATATGTTGTTCTCTGTGGCAGATCTCATCTTAAATCCCTGCAGTTATCTTAAAATTGTCAGAAAAGCTATGTAGCAATTTTACCTCAGGGTAATGGAAAGAGTATAATAAATTAATTTGTTGTTTGTGTGATTCCTTTTAGGAGTTTGTATATCTGGACATGAATGCTTGAAAGACTGATCTTAGCAAATATCCACAGATTGTCCAACTTTGTTTGGAAAACTCCTGGCAGATTACCTATCAGTGATTGGGAGCCTGATACCATGATCTATGCTAAAGTAGGCCATTCATACAAGCAACAGGTAAAAGGAAAGATAATCTCATTTAAATTGAATTTGAGGCATTTGACATGAGAATTAAGGGACAGAAGTTTAGGGGTAACGTGAGGGGGAACTTCTTTACTCAGAGGGTGGTGGCTGTGTGGAATGAGCTTCCAGCAGAGGTGGTGGAGGCAGGATCGATTTTAACATTTAAAAGTAAAGTGGATAGGTATATGGACGTGAAGGGAATGGAGGGGTATGGTCTGAGTGCAGGTAGATGGGACTAGGGGAAAACAAATGGTCGGCACGGACTGGAAGGGCCGAGAGGGCCTGTCTCCGTGCTGTAATTGTTATATGGTTATATGGTTATATGGTTAAATATATATCACCGAATATGTCAATTTGTCTCTCATTTGAACTGCAATTCACGTTACAGCCGTTTTCTAAAATGGATTAAATTCAAATTTTTAATCATCAATCTGCACACAATATCCCATAATTAAAAAGCAAAAACAGGTGTTTAGACTGTTTTGCAAAGTAATTAAAAAGAAATAACTGAAATATCACATTTACATAAGTATTCAGACCCTTTACTCAGTATTTTGTTGAGGCACATTTGGTAGTGATTACAGCCTCCAGTCTTCTTGGGTATGACGCTACAAGCTTGGCACACCTGTATTTGGGTCATTTAAAAACATTCTTCTCTGCAGATCCTCTCAAGCTCTGTCAGGTTGGATGGGGAGCATTGATGCACAGCTATTTTCAGGTCCCTCCAGAGATGTTCGATCGGGTTCAAGTGCAGGCAATAGCTGGGCCACTCAAGGACATTCACAGACTTGTCACAAAGCCACTCCTGTGTTGTCTTGGATGTGTGGTTACTGTTGTTGTCCTGTTGGAAGGTGAACCTCTGCCCCAGTCTGAGGTACGGAACGCTTTGGAGCAGGTTTTCATTAAAGATCTCTCTGTACTGTCTCTGTTTATCTTCCCCTCGATCCTGACAAGTCTCCCAGTTCCTGCCACTGAAAAACATCCCCACAGCATGTTGCTACCACCACCATGCTTCACCGTAGGTATGGTATTGGCCAGGTGATGAGCAGTGCCTGGTTTCCCCCAGATGTGACGCTTAGCATTCAGGCCAAAGAGTTCAATCTTGGATTCATCAGACCAGCGCACCAGAGAAAACAACCCTTTTGGCACACTCCAAGCAGGCTGTCATGTGTCTTTTACTGAGGAGTGGCTTATGTCTGGCCACTCTACTATAAAGGCCTGATTAGTGGAATGCTGCAGATATAGTTGTCCTTCTGAAAGGTTCTCCCATCTCCACAGAGCTCTGACAGAGTGACCATCTCCACAGAGCTCTGACAGAGTGGTCACCTGTCTAACCAAGGCTCTTCTCCCCCGATCGCTCAGTTTGGCCAGATGGCCAGTTCTATGAAGAGTCCTGGTGGTTCCAAAGTTCTTCCATTTAAGAATGATGGAGGCCACTGTGCTCTTCAGGACCTGAAATGCTGCAGAAATTGTTTTATACCCTTCCCCAGATCTGTGTCTCGGCACAATCCTGTCTCGGAGGTCTACAGACAATTCCTTCATCTTCAGGCTTGTTTTTTACATGCACTGTCAGCTGTGGGACCATAGAGAGACAGGTGTGTGCCTTTCCAAATCATGTCCAATCAATTTAATTTACCACATGTGGACTCCAATCAAGTTGTAGAAACATCTCAAGGATAATCAATGGAAACAGGATGAACCCAAGCCCAATTTTCAGTGTCATAGCAAAGGGTCTGAATACTTATGTAAATGTGATATTTCAGTTATTTATTTTTAATTATTTTGCAAAAATGTCTAAACACCTGTTTTTGCTTCTTCATTCTGGGGTATTGTGTGTAAATTGATGATGAAAAAAAAGAATTTAATACATTTTAAAATAAGGCTGTAATGTAACAAAATTTGGAAAATGTTAAGGCATCTAAATACTTTCTGAATGCACTGTATGCGCCGTTCTCAGTTATGTTTACTGATTGATTTGATGATGGCCTGCACCTCAACCTCCCTGAAATTTATCAATAGGCTGCTGGTTTATTTAAGGACTATCCATAATGTTAACACCATATTTTAGGCATTTCCTCACTTCTCATGCATTGGAAACAAGCAAACAGTGTGACTTGCAGATTGATATTCTCTAACATTAAATTCCAGATGCATGATTATCATTTATCTTGTGTGACAAAAGCTGGTGACTATTAACTCTCAAATTCAACGTGCCAAATGATTTAAATTATTTTAATGAGCAACATTTCCCCCATTATTTTTAATTTTGCACTACACTGCAATCCCTTCTGGGAATTATACCCTTAATTAATGAGCACTGTCAAGCTGTATTACTAGTCTTCTTCATTATTTTCACTGTCCAGTGTATGCTGCATCTGTTGTTAATTGTATAAAGAGAGAGTGGCCCAATGGTGAAACAAATTGAGCGACCACCTCACAGTTCCAATGACCCAGCCTCAATCCTGACTTCCTGTCCAAGCTCTATGGAGAATGCATGTTCTTCCTGTTACTGCGTGAGTTTTCCCTGCACGCTCTGGTTTTCCCCCTCAGCTGAAAGGCATGCAGGTTGTTAGATTAATTAGCCATTGCAAATTGCCGGTATGCTGTAGACAAATCATAGAATTTGGGGCCTCTTGATGCAAATGTGAGAAGAATCCTATGAATGGATTGATGACCAGTGACGAGTGGGGCCAGGGAGAAAGTTTCTGCCATGGACATGTTGTGATGGTAGACAATTGGCAGTGGACCAAGGCTGTCTGGGAAGATGGAGTTAATGTGGATCACCACCAGTCTCTTGAAGTTCTTCATGAAAGTAGGTGGACATCAGAGCCACCGGCTGGTAGTCATTCATGCACGCCATCTTACTTTTCCCTGGCACCAAGATAATTGTTGTCTTTTTAAAGCAGGTGGTACCCTCAGAATGGATTAGTGAGTGGTTAAGCATATCTGTGAATATTCTTGCTAGCTGGTCATTACGGGTCCTGAAGAAGATCCGGGCCAGTTACTTTCTGTAGGTTCACTCTCAAGAAGGCTGATCTGACATATGTAACTGTGCCCATAGGTGGAGTTACATCTGAGCCAGTCAGGGCAGATCGAATCATTCTACTAATCTTCTGTTCAAAGCCAGCATAGAATGCATTGAGCTTGTCAGGGAAGGATGTGTTGTTGCCAATGATACTGGCCAACTTAACTTTGTTACTCACACCAGAACTGTCAAGGGCAGATGCAACTGTAACAATTAAGTTGTTAAAGATTAGGGCAAATAGATTTTATCATACTCAATTGGTACTAATTTTGGCATGCAAGGCTTAAGGTAACCATTCTATTTTTTTTTTGCCTGCAAAATGGAATGCTATAATTAGGTGTGACTGTTACAAAGAACAGAATATATTGTGTTTTGTAAATGTGACAGTATTGAGGGAAAGATTGATAACAGCTACTAAACAGCAGGAAATGTAAGAGACAAGAAGACTAGGGAGCCAAAGCGAACAGACTATGATTAGCTTACCAGTGACTGTCAGACACAGATGATGAGGTAAACTAGTGTCTTTTTGTGACAGTACGGTGAAATGGCATCTCTAAAAAAGTTAAAAACTAGATTTTCAGATGTTTAGAATTTTTAACATTACAAAAGATTGTTCAAGTTTAACATATAAAATTCCTTCATTTAATTAGGTAGGCAGAGAAGGAGTAAAAGATGCTGAGCAGATGAAGTAAGATGGGATGAATTTGGGAGATGAGGCAGGCGAATAGAGAGGAAGTTGGAAAAAAAAGGCAGATGGAGCCAGATGGGAGGAGAGGAGGGGCAAGGTGGAGACAGTTGCAGGAGGATGATAGCAGAGACCCCAAGACTACCAATTGCTCAAACTTGATAAATAAGAAAAGTGATAACAGGAACAATATGGGGGGAGGTGAATGGCAGGTGGAACCAAGTGGTGTAAAGGATCAGTTAAGTGGGCACAGTAAGTGAAGGGAACCAGAAGAGGGAAGGGGATAAGATGGCTGATTTGGGTGCAAGGGAATTATGAGAAAAGAGACCAAATGGGTGGGCTGGAGGTGGATTAGAAGGAGAGAGAGGAGGGAACTGGAGGTAGTAGGTACCCAAGATTGAAGAAGTTTATGTCCATAATATTGGGTTGAAGGCGAACAGCTCCTCAAATTCTGCATTGGTTCTCTCCCTGCCTCTATCTTCTAACTCAACCGCTGACCCACCCCAACCGCCATCCAACTACATGTCACTCTTCACCCCTCCTTGGCCCACCTATCACCTACTGACCGCTGACTCACGCCTCCCCTCTCCTCTTTATACTATCCTACCTCTCTATTCTCAGTTCCAACGCAAGAACTCAATCTGAAAAATTGACAATATATTTTCCCCCACAGATAGTCCTCCACCCACTGAGCTCCTCTTGCAGTTTCCTCTTTATTAATGCAAGAGACACACATTTAATGTCTGCCCTGATCTCACCATGGGTGTTTCAATGAAGGCTGACTAATATAACTACAATTTATTGTCTTCTTCAGGGTAGTTACAATGGTACAGAATCAGAATATCTCACAGCCAAAGATTAGGTTTTAATGGCCTCAAATTGTGAAGATTTTTTTTGAAGGTTAGATCTCGTTTGAACTAACTAACTAACCTCCTATTCCATAGCACCTGAAAATTTCCCAAATAATCCCGAACAAACATTGAAGTCTGAAGAAGGATCTTGACCCGAAACATCACCCATTCAATAGACAACAGAGAATAGACAATAGGTGCAGGAGTAGGCCATTTGGCCCTTTGAGCCAGCACCACCATTCAATGTGATCATGGCTGATCATTGTCAATCAGTACCCTATTCCTGCCTTCTCCCCATATACCCTGACTCTGCTATTTTTCAGAGCCACATCTAGCTCTCTCTTGAAAGCATCCAGAGAACCTGCCTCCACCGCCCTCTGAGGCAGAGAATTCCACAGACTCACCACTCTCTGTGAGAAAAAGTGTTTCCTCATCTCCGTTCTAAATGGCTTACTCCTTATTCTTAAACTGTGGCCCCTGGTTCTGGACTCCCCCAACATCGGGAACATGTTTCCTGCCTCTAGTGTGTCCAAGCCCTTAGCAATCTTATATGTTTCAATGAGAGCTCCTCTCATCCTTCTAAACTCCAGAATGTGCAAGCCCAGCCGCTCCATTCTCTCAGCATATGATAGTCCCACCATCCTGGGAATTAACTTTGATAAATCTACGCTGCACTCCCTCAATAGCAAGAATGTCCTTCCTCGAATTAGGGGACTAAAACTGCACACAATTCCTTCTCTCCCGAGATGCTGCCTGTCCCGCTGAGTAACTCCAGCTTTTTGTGTCTACCTTCGGTTTAAACCAGCATCTGCAATTCCTTCCTAAACAACAGTCTCCCACTTTGGGACATGCACTGAAGCTCCTCCTGATGTAATGTTCAGTTTCTACAACAAAATCTCTTCCAGAGAAGTGAATTTTCTCACTACCATATGTGGCTGCTGATAATGTTATTTCTATGATGGTGTGTCATGTTTCTACTGACAGCAATGCTTCAGAATCAGATTCCACCTTGTACTGGAACTGATCCCAAGCCTTTAATTCATGTAGCAATCTGTGAATTTACTGTTTTTGTTTCTGCTGTGATATAACAAGCATGTCTGGATGCATATCACCTCATTAATTTTGTGAAATCTCATTTCATGGGATAGCGACCACTAGCATTTGGCATTTTCTTTAATTCGTTCTCAGAGATTTGTTATGTGTTCTGATATGTGATGAATGAAAGGAACTTTGCTTGAGAAAGTTTCCCAGATACTTTATGTCCTTTGGTACTTTCATCTCAATATTAGCAGTGACTTTTCCTGAGCTTGGTTTAATTTTATCTAGTGTCAATACAATACAAAAAAATAGGCCTTTTTGATGAGCATTTGCTACGATTTAGCCTGAATCGGCACGGACTGGAAGGGCCGAGAGGGCCTGTCTCCGTGCTGTAATTGTTATATGTTATATGGTTATGAATCCAACATTTAACTATTGCCATTGCTTCAGGGGGATGACAGTCATGGGCTTTATCATCTACTCATATATCGGGATGTTATCTGTTATGTTTACAGCTCATTTGAATTCTCTTGCTGACCATTTTGATACCCTAACTCTGTAACACATATTATTTCTGCTGATAGGTATAGGTTATTTTAAAGACAAGTGGTAGTTGTTATATTTTGCATTATCTTGATGTTGTGTTCAATGCTACCAATTGTGCTGTCTGAAAGTTACACATTTCAGTGACGGTTTCTGACATCACGTTTGATTTAAACATTTGCTTCTATCAATTTTGGTGAGACCCCTTTCGGAGTTAGAGTTGGATAGTGATCACTTTTTATAATCTGATTGAAGTCCTTGGGAATTCAACATATTCTTAGCTGTTCATTCGGTTCTGAGCCCACCACAAAGAACATTATACAGTCACTAGACTAAGTGGGACCCATTGGGTCTCATTGTCACATGTGAGGCCTGGTCTCCCAACGCAATATTCCACCACTCACGAATAGCCCCCAACAGTGCAGGCACGGCTGACGGGTTCCCGTTTTGACGCCCCTGATCCCTCCGCCTCCCATTCCCCCCCCACCACGCACTTACTCCATCTGCCTCAATGCCCCCCCATCCACTCTTAGCAGCTCTCCGGAGGCGCAGCCATTCCCGCCCAATGGTTTCCCGTTGTGACATAGACCATGCAGGTGTTACTGCTCAGGTGCAGCTGATGGGCACGGCATGTAGAAAAGGGATTTAATAAAGCTTAAAATGTGAATAACTCTTAAAATATAACAACAATTTAAACATTAAAGATGAGATTTATTCAGTCCATTTTTCTTGTTGTGTCTCGTTGCGCTCTGCATCTGGGGGAGGGGGATGACTTCAGGTGGGGCTCTCGGGGGTCGGTGGGGCGAGTGCCTGCAGCGGAGAAGGGTCAGGGCTGCAGGCGGGGCATGTCGGGGCCAGTGGGGAGGGGGGGAGCGCTGCTAGGGCCTAGCGCTGTTGGATGATCCTCCCTCCCTGGCCCCCGACAGCCCCCTCCTGAAGCCGTCCCTTTCGCCAGCTGCAGGACACTGCCTCCCAACCGGCCCACGCCTGAAGCTGTCCCCGTCTCCACTGGCTTCTGACAGGGACCGGCGGGGAGCATCCTGCAGCTGGGGAGGGGACGCCTTCAGGCAGGGGCCAGTGGGGTGGGTGCGTCCTGCAGCGGGGGAGCGGGACAGCTTGAGGAGGTGGCTGTCGGTGGCCAGGGAGGAGGGGGGGTGAGCGTCGAACAGCCAGGGGAGGGGGACGGCTTCAGGCCGTGGCTGTCGAAGGCCAGTGGGGGTGGGGGTGGGGGTGGGGGTGGAAGCATCCTACAGGCAGGGGAGAGGACCGGCTGCAGGCGGTGGCTGTCGAGCGCCGGGGGGGGGGGGTGGTGAAGGGGGAGCATCCTGCACTCACTCCAACCCCCCTCAAACCCCTCCAACTGCACAACCCACACCCCCCCATCCCTCATCCACTCTTCACGGCTCTCTTGTGTTCATTGTGACGTAGAACTCGCAGGTATTACTATGAAGGCATTCTCACCCCCATCCCCACACATCCCCCTCCCCCTTGTGGGGGGAGGGGGCTGTGTGGGGGCGGGGAGGAGAGAGCTCAGAGAAAAGACAGCTGTTGTGGGGGAGTGATAGATATCACGCGGGAGGCAGGCAGGTGCCAGCGAAGGGGACCAGACGGGGATGGGCTGGAGGTGACCGTATGATGAGGACTCACAACGGGCATTGGTCGCAGGACATTCTCCTCCACCGGGAGCAGAGTATCCACTCTCCATTTGGCGACATCGGTGACATCTCCGACTCTGCGCTGGTCTGGGCTGGGCTGGGCCGCCTCCGGTCCCACCAAAAGTCGTGTCCGATTGGAGACGCCCGCCGGCCATCTGGAGCCACCCTCAGCTCCAGTAAAGACTTGATGGTACAGGAAGGGGCGGACCGTCCTGCGGAGTGACAGGAAAAAAGTCCAAGTCGCGCAGCGCTGACTGGCAGGAGAGGACATCAATCTGTGCAGTGCGGTTTTAAGGTTTTTAAACCTCGCTAAATTTTACATTAGACCACTGATCAGAATGTAACTTTGTGCTCTTACAGCACAGGAGAACTGTGAGTAAGCTGGCGAAAAATTGTAGCACTATCACGTACCATTTTTTCTCAAATAGAAAAAACGCGCAAACTGGAAGATAACAAGGTCAGAGTTTTAGTTATGTATAGATAGATTATGTTTGATAACTTTGGTCATTACATCCCTCTGCTCCATCACGTGGATCCTGAGATCTTTTCCCAAATTATCACTTCAATTTGATGAGCATCTCATGTGGCTGTAGATCACTGATATCACTTGGGACCTGATATTCCAATATTTTTGATATGTTTAAGCACTTCATGATATTATACATTTCTATAGCGCCCGCCAGGGGCTCCAACGTCAAAATAAATAAATAAATAAATAAAAATATGTTCCCAATTACCTTTCCTTGCGACCTCATTGTTTACACAAATATTCACCAATACATCATGCTGTGGTCCCAGTCTCACTAATCATCCCACACTTAGCTGTGGCATGGGACTTCCAGCAGAAAAGGACACCTGGAAATGGCCCATTTATTTTGATGGTCACTGGGTTAGAAACATAGAAAATAGGTGCAGGAGGAGGCCATTCGGCCCTTCAAGCCAACCGCCATTCATTGTGATCATGGCTGATTATCCCCAATCAATAACCCGTGCCTGCCTTCTCCACATATCCCATATTCCACGCCCCTAGGGCTCTATCTAACTTTCTCTTAAATCCATCCAGTGACTTGGCCTCCACTGCCCTCTGTGGCAGGCAATTCCACAAATTCACAACTCTCTGGGTGTAAACGTTTTTTCTCAAATCAGTCTAAAATAGCTTCCGCTTTATTCTAAGACTGTGGCCCCCGGTTCTGGACTCACACAACATTGGAATTCTTTTTCCTGCATCTAGCTTGTCCAGTCCTTTTATAATTTTATATGTTTATATAAGATCACCCCTCATCCTTCTAAACTCCAGTGAGTACAAGCCTAGTCTTTTCAATCTTTCTTCATATGACAGTCCTGCCATCCCAAGGATCAATCTCGTGAACCTACGCTGCACTGCCTCAATCACAAGGATGTCCTTCCTCAAATGCGGAGACCAAAACTGTACACAATACCCCAGATGTGGTCTCACCAGAGCCCTATACAACTGCAGAAGAACCTCTTTACTCCTATGCTGAAATCCTCTTGTTATGAAGGCCAACATTCCATTAGTTTTCTTCACTGCCTGCTGTACCTGCACGCCAACTTTCAGTGACTGGTGTACATGGACACCCAGGTCTCGCTGCACCTCCCCCTTGCCTAACCTAATCCCATTGAGATAATAATCTGCCACCTTATTTTTGCCGCCTAAGTGGATAACCTCACATTTATCTATATTATACTGCACCTGCCACGCATCTGCCCACCGCCCACACATCTGCCCACACATCTTCCCATGTTCCCATGTCACAATGACAGCCATTATGCAACACATCAGTGGTGCTACACTGATAAGGCCTTTAAGATCTGCTCTGCAAAAGACGCAACAACAGTGATGGATTTATTCTGCAGCAGTCAACAGTTTACTCCATCATCAAATCTCGATCTGCTTCAAACCTCCACAACATTCAAAGTTTACATACCACTCTAGGCTGCAGCTGTGCAGTCAGTACTGCCGTATTTAAACTCTCAATACAAACCATTTCCACAGGTTATTGTTGAATTGTTTTTTTAACAATCAAGTATAGCATTCACAACATTCATTTGTGGGGAACTTTACTCAATAAATTCTTGCATCCATGTTATATATTTTGTTCTCTGAACTATGTTTCTTAATGACACTTTAAGACCCAACACTGTGGTATATGTAGTTTTAGTTTTTTAGTTTTAGTTTTAGAGATACAGTGCGGAAACAGGCCCTTTGGTCCACCGGGTCCGCACCGACCAGCGATCCCCGCAAATTAACACTGGGACAACTTTTTACATTTATCAAACCAATTAACCTGCAAACCTGTACATCTTTAGAGTGTGGATGGAAACCGAAGATCTCGGAGAAAACCCACGCAGATCACAGGGAGAACGTACAAACTCCGTTTATATTCATGGCACAGATACTGAAGAAAGATATTCTTTCTCTAAGAACGTGGTGCACGAGTGAGTTCTGATACTTGAACCTTTAACAATAATGATCACTATTCATACTGGCGGTAGTAAAACAGTAGCACTGTGCTTGTTCCATTTTTCAATAAGATAATGGGTGATTTTTCTTTACATCCATACTCTATTCTTTCATCCACTTGCTTCAGACTATCTGTCATTATCTTATTTACATTAAGATGATTAGGTCACATGAATAGTAGAATTGGGCCATATGGCCCATCGCCTACTCCGCCATTCAATCATGTCTGATCTATCTCCCCCTGCATTCTCCCCATAAACTCTGACACCTGTACTAATCAAGAATCTATCTGTCTCTGCCTTAAAAATATCCACTGACTTGGCCTCCACAGCCTTCTGTGG
Organism: Okamejei kenojei; assembly: GCA_035221665.1. NCBI lineage: Eukaryota > Metazoa > Chordata > Chondrichthyes > Rajiformes > Rajidae > Okamejei > Okamejei kenojei. Next base: position 125,391 of record JAVHYY010000063.1, read on the forward strand.
CATAAAATTCCACAGATTCACCACCCTATGACTAAATAAATTTCTCCTCGTCTCCTTCTTAAAATAGCGTCCTTTAAATCTGAGGCTAGGACCTTTGGTCCTAGATTCTCCTACTAGTGGAAACATCCTCTCCACATCCACTCCACCTGAGTTAATTTTGTATCATTGGTACCTTTGTAATTTCAGTTTTGGTACTTTTCACCCAAATGCAGATCTGTGTTGGATTTTTCATGCTCCTTTTCCTGTATACTTTAAACCAGTTTTCCATTTCCGATGAAAGGTGATTGAGCTGAAATGTTTCACTCTCCAACGATGCTGCCTGAGCTGCTGACCATTTTTCACATTTATCTCCTTTGTTTTGTAAAGAGACTTAAACTATTTTTTAATGAAGCCTTATATAATTCAACTATTTTTCATCTACAATATATTGCTTGCCATTCTAATAACATTTGAAATAACATTTCAGACTCATCTTCAGTCAGAGAAATGAGCCTCTGTAGACCAATTACAGTTCCTCTTAATGTAAACAGCCAGTTTATGCGTAATATAACTAAGAAAGGATTGAATTTGTGCTTGGAGTCAGGGGATATAGGCAAGGTACTAACCAGGAACTTTGCATCTGTTTTCATCAAGGAGAAGGACATGATGGACAGTGAGATCAGTGTGGAGAATATTAATATGCATGGGTAGTTTGAGATTAAGAAGGAAATTATGTTGGGGTTTTGAAGAGCATTAAGATAGATAAATTCCCAAGGCCGATGGGATCCATCCCAGATACATGAGAGAGGCAAGAGAGGAGATTGGGGAAACCTTGATGAAGATCTAGGCATCTTCTCGTCACAGAAAATGTCCCAGAGGACTGTAGAGTAGCTAAGATTGTTTAAGAAGGGAAGTCGAGATAATCCAGGGAATTATAGGCCAATGAGCCTCACTATGGTGGGAAATCCATTGGAGAGGATTCTGCAGGATAGGATTTACTCCCATTTGGAAGATAATGGGTTGATTAAGGACAGTAAGCATGGGTTTGTATATGGCAGGTCAAGTCTTTTTTTACACAAGAGGGAGGCGAGCACCTGGAACATGCTGCCGTGGATGGTGGTGATAGTGGCAATTAAGATACTTTTGGATAGGCACATAGATATGCAGGGAATGAAGGAACTTGAATTAAGATTTTATAAATACGCTAGACCAAGTGCGACCCGATTGCAGCAGGCTCTTGATCGGTTGGCCAGGTGGGCTGAGGAATGGTTGATGGAATTTAATACAGAGAAATGTGATGAGTTGCATTTTGGAATGTCTAACAAGGGCAGGACCTACACAGTGAATAGTAGGCCTCTGGGGAGTGTTGTAGAGAAGAGGAATCTAGGATTGCGGGTGCATGGTACCTTGAAGGTAGTGTCGTAGGGAGATAAGGTGGTCAAAAAAGCTTTAAGCATTTTGACCTTCAGTAGTCAGTATTGAGTATAGAAGTTGGGAGCTTATGTTGCAGTTGTATAAGACATTGTTGAAACTGCATTTAGAGTATTGTGTTCAGTTCTGGGCACTATGTTATAGGAAAGATTATGTCAAGCTTGAAAGGGTTCAGAGAAAATTTACAAGGATGTTGCCAGGACTAGACAGTCTGAGCTATAGGGAGAGATTAAGTAGATTGGGTCACTATTCCTTAGAGTACAAGAGGATGAGGGGTGATCTCATAGAGGTATATAAAATCATGAGAGGAATAAATCGGGTAAATGCACAGAATCTCTTGCCCAGAGTAGGGAATTGAGGATCAGAGGACATAGATTCAAGGTGAAGGGGAAAAAAATTAAAAGGAATCTTAGGGGTAACGTTTTCACACAAAGGGTGGTGGGTGTATGGAACAAGCTGCCAGAGGTGGTAGTTGAGGTTGAGACTATCCCAACATTTAAGAAACAGTTAAACAGTTACATGGATAGGACATGGTAGGAGGGATATGGACCAAACACAAGCAGATGGGACTGGTGTAGCTGGGATATGTTGGCCAGTGTGGGCAAGTTTGGCTGATGGGCCTATTTCCACACTGTATCATTGTATCACTCTATTACTCTATGACTTTATGACTCCATGCGCAGGCAGATATGAGTTGGTCTTTGCATCATGTTTGGCACAGACATTGTGGGCCGAAAACCTGTTTCTGTGCTGTACTGTTCTATGTTCTGTATGCCAATGGCAATACTCAGCCAAGGAAAAATATTGCCTAGGACAATGCAGATAATTTACTTGGTTTTTTCAAATGAGCATTTTTGCAATCTTTTACATGGCTTGCCTTCTGTTTAATATGTTTTTACCCCCCCAAAAAACACCCCTATCATGGTAAATCTTCCATAGTTCTACAGTGTAGGCTTGGATACTTTTGTGAATAATTTTCAAGATTTTTTCTGAAAATAAACTTTATTCATAATATACAGGGCATGCCATTATTTTCTCCTTCTGTATTGAACAATTCACTTACAAGATTTCGATGCCACTCACGTTTCATGCCCTCATCTTGCATCAATGAAAGATTTGAGAGGCTGTTATATATAAACCAACCATCAGCGTCGAGTGGCAGAGAACACAAAACCTGTGACTTTTTAACTGTGTGCTGGTGCTACGAATGGCTGAGTCATAGCTGAGAGTAGCACATGGCATGTCCTAACTTGACATTCATTAAATGCATTTGTTTGATACATTTTTCAGTAGTCCCAATAAAGAGTGTTAATTGGGTCTTATATGAATCAGAATGCAGCTAGCTCAATCTCAGAAAGGGATTTCAAAAAGCATTGGTTATCCGATGAGACAAAGTCTGTTCATATACACACACAGAGTGTCACTAATCATGTCGCAGACCTGGGTTCTTGTACCAGAGTGTTTATTAATGTGTACAATTTGAACATGCATACCATCTCTAACCCTAACCTTAATGCCAGCATGCATATTCAAATTGTGCACATGTTGATAAATGAGACCAGATGAAAGGTCTCAATCCAAATCTTCAGCTGCCGATTTCCTTTGTTGCCTAACCAGCTGCTCTCCTTTCTCTGTGACAGATTCCAGCATCCACAGTCTCTTGTACCCCCCACATGACATGTTGGACAATCTGATATTCATTTTACAAATGTAAATCAGACCACTTCAATTCATTTCCAGGCCTATATGAAATAATCAGTAGTTTAGTTTCTGCTTATGGTTTTTCCTTCAGCTCTGTACAGAAATGGTGGTGAGCTGAATTATACGTTCCAGCCTTCTTTGCCTGTGCATTGTGACCCAGGAATATGGCATACTCTGGAGGTCAAATGGCAGCCCTTCCATGTTGGCAGCTCCCCCACCTCCAACACACTGCTGCTGGATTAATCAAAATGTCTTTTATACCGACAGAGCACCGATCTACACAGCTAGTCCCAGTTCGGCTCCTAGAGGGAGCAGCTTGACAACCCCAAGTCCGGGCAAAGTCAAAACTGCTGAGTTTACAGCGACCAACGTTAGCCACGCCCAGGGCAGCGAACGGCTTGCCATAAGCCTATATAGATTATTAAACATCGAAATGTCTGCGGGGCAAGGCCTGTCGGACGATTTGGATCAAGGGGATTCTGTCTCCACATCTATGAAAGAGGTGATTGGCCATTTGTCTCAATTGGAACATCTGATGAATCAGATGGTGGCACAAAAAATGCTCTGTGTTATGGAGGCATGTCAGGCAGCAGCTCCTGGTTCAGGGTTGCAATATTCCACCCACTCGAATGAAAGGAGTGTTGGAGATGGTGCCAAATAATATGGACATATGCCTGAGGCAGCTCCAGGTTCAGGGTTGCAATATTCCTCCCTCTCGGATGAAAGGAGTGTTGGAGATGGTGCCAAATAATATGCCCCGTGTTACGGAGGCATGCACAGGCAGTTCAAGTCGTATGCCTGAGGCAGCTCCAGGTTCAGGGTTGCAATATTCCTCCCACTCAGATGAAAGGAGTGCTGGAGATGGTGCCAAATAATATGCTCCGTGTTACGGAAGCATGCACAGGCAGTTCAAGTCACATGCCTGTAGCAACTCCTGGTTCATTGTTGGAATATTCCTCCCACTCGAAAGGCAATCGGAGATGGTGTCACAAAATATGCTCCATGTTACAGAAGCATGCACAGGCAGTTCAAGTCATATGCATGTGGCAACGCCTGGTTCGGGGTGCACTATTTCTCCCACTCTAAGGGAATGTCAGAGATCAGTATGGAGCTGACTCCGAACATGATTCCAAACATGACTATGTGCCTGAATCCCATGCTTTAATGCATGATGTACGAGATTTGCATAAGGCCACTACTGGAGGAGTTGGCCAGCGGCATCAGCTATCTAACATCACACTAGCTGAAGAAATGACATGACAGACAGGGTCTGCAAATGGAACAGCTGAAGCTCCAACAAGCAAATCAACCCGGGTTCAGAGACGATGGCAGATAAGGTCTCTTTATTAACCTCCGTAAAATTCCGGGAGCAGTCTGTTGGCCCAGGTTTGGGTTTACTGGCAGCATGGGCTATCTAGTAATTTTTCACTGTAACCTGGGATAGATCAGGTTGATGCAGAAACATTGGCAGGGTGCCTTGCATAATAACCTCTGTAAGTACTCAGGGTAGACCATCATGGAACTGGCTGGCCATATGGGTCATATTGACCAGGGAAGCACTGCCTCATCATCTGTGATTGAGGTTATCAGACTGCTCAGTAGAATGAAGTAGTTGAAGTCATCTTCAACACTTGTTTTTTTTTCTCCTCAGTTAGTAGTGTTGCCGGTTCATTGGAATCATCTTTGCCATCCTCTCTGGGATAGGTAGCTACCAGTAGGAAGCTGGTCTGGCATATACTATTTTTTATCTAACCTACAGGTTCATGTTGTGAATCAACAATGTATTTATAATAATCCGTAGGGTCTCAATACCAGTATTCCTGATTGAGTGGAGAAACATAGAAACATAGAAATTAGGTGCAGGAGTAGGCCATTCAGCCCTTCGAGCCTGCACCGCCATTCAATATGATCATGGCTGATCATCCAACTCAGTATCCCGTACCTGCCTTCTCTCCATACCCTCTGATCCCCTTAGCCACAAGGGCCACATCCAACTCACTCTTAAATATAGCCAATGAACTGGCCTCAACTACCCTCTGTGGCAGAGAGTTCCAGAGACTCACCACTCTCTGTGTGAAAAAAGTCTTTCTCATCTCGGTCTTAAATGATTTCCCCCTTATCCTTAAGCTGTGACCCCTTGTCCTGGACTTCCCCAACATCGGGAACAATCTTCCTGCATCTAGCCTGTCCAACCCCTTAAGAATTTTGTAAGGAGGATCGAAGAGGTTGTGTTGTGCACTCTAGCGACTCAGACAAGTGGTTTCAGTCAGAGGACTGTGAGGCAATTCCTGATTCAGGCTTGCATTATGCTAAAATTCCACTCTGAGGAAGTATGCTGAGAATTCGTGGTGACTCTTATAGTCAAGAGTTGACAGGGAGCTTGTATTCCCACATCAAAGAGAGACTGTGTTTTTCAGCTCTAGTCATAAGGTTCTGATTATATGTTATCAGCGAAATGTATGAATAACTAGATAATACATCGTCCACAGCAAGAGAAGCCAAAACATTTCCGTCCGTATGGTCAACAGAGGAACGGTGGTTCCGAGTGGAATCAGTGACATCTCATCGGAGGATGAGTGGTCTGGCCAAAAACAAGAGGGGTATATTTCTGATACTTCTCAAGGTTACAGAAACATGGAGCATGCCAAATCAGGTTACCATTTGGCTGATCTGATTATGTGTTTAGTTACCCAATTTAAGATGGATGATTGATTTCAGCAGTTTAACTGATTCAGAGAATCGATCTTGGAGATGCATACTTTGCAATATCTATACACATGAGACACAGATTATCTGGTGTTGTGATAACAAAGCCAGTGGTGGAAGCCAATGGTGCCCTGCTCAGATCAAAGGGCATTGTGTCATCATGTTTAGATAATATACAAAATTTGCAACTGTTAAAACGTAGGGGTTATCAGTAGATACCTCTTGCGATATTAACAATGAGGCAACATGAAATTTAATAGTGCCAATTTTGCTTATTCATTCAGGCCATGGTAAGGAGGCTGAAGCAACTCCTATTTACTCAGTCACGAGAGCTGTCTTCTCGGGCAGCTAGCTCTGCACGATTGTATGGGAAGCTTGTGAACAAAATATGTGAGTTACTTTTAAACGGAAGTAACAGAGGTTTGTGTGGGTTTGAGTTTGAGCCTAGAGAAGCATTCATGTGATAGCACAATTGACACTGCTTGTGCTGCTTTGGCAATCTCTATAGTACCATGTGGGACAAGAAATGATTGGTTATTCAAAGTTTCTCGGCCTTTTGGCTAAGATCAAGTGTAGTATCTGTTCTTATCAATTTAATATCTCATACATCCCTTATCTAGGGACCATATATTAAATAAAAATATGCAGGGTGTCTTTTATTTGACCACTTTAATAGCCTACACTCATTGTAATGTGTGATGTATATCAGTAAATTATTATGCAAATATTATTCTACTGTATTCCTAATGGGAGCAGTATTTTTGAGAAGATTATGCTTTCAGCAACTGATCTCAGCACAAAGAACACAGTCTTTGCTCTATCTCTGGCTCGATCTCTGGGTTATAACTGACATTAGGGCAGCTTGTTATGGAAAGGATCTCATAAGCAAAATGGGCATGATTGCGTACATTTGAAGTTGACAGCATACCCACCAGAGCAGAGATTGGGGGTGTCATTAGGTATACAAGTGGACTGAGCTTGCTAGTACCTATGAGATGAAATATAATTTCTTTATTGTTATTCAATAGTCTCAAGATATTTCTGATGGCTTATTAGCAGCCAATAGAATGGATATTTCCCATTCATCATACAGCAAGAGGCTTACATAGTGTGTGTTAATAAATTAAGAAATTTGGTTGAATATGCCTGTATATTTGGAGATAGAATTCTGCACAGTGTTGCATGAGTTATTGTCTAACTCAAAGCCAATTGGGACTATGGTCTGGTTAAGAAAAATGGCCATGTATGCAAGTTAGCATCATGGTATTAATAACCCATGTTTTTTCTACCATTAATGGGTTATCTGTTTAAGTGTTTCTCACACAGATTGTGTTACTGCATGAAACCACAGAACTTTGAAGTCTTCATGTAGTCACTCATGTGACTTTGATATAAAATAGAAAGATTAAACGAGAACTTACCATTTGAAGTTTGATCTTTATTTTATGAGAAGTTGAAGTGAGGAATTACGTGCCCTCCACGCCCAACCCTACTTCTCATAAAGATCATTCAGTAGTTCTAAGGTCGTTAATCTACCTATAGCTTAGGTCAGCAACTATTCTGTGGTTTCATACAGCTGCTCTAAAGATTGACACCCATGCGGACGGGTGGGGTCTTTACGTAATCCCTCACTTCAACTTCTCATAAAATAAAGATCAAACTTCAAACAGTAAGTTCTCGTTTAATCTTTCTATTATCCATGGGGGGATGCTTCCACAGAAAATGGAAAGTACAGATATTAAAACATGTTAATATGCATCAAATTAAAAAATGCTCATATAATAATATTTAGTATTGTTTCCCATAAATGTCTTATTCACAACAAAACTGCTTCTTAATAATTTTTGGTTATATCCATCTGTGCAAAACTACTGAACAGTGAAGTAATGTTTTTTTTTAAAGTTAGAAAGCTGAATTCTCAACAAATCAAGTTCTTAATATTGACTTAGGTTTTGTCTCTTAAAAATGCTATTTCAAAAATACAGCTGTTATAAAGCATTGGATGGACTCTTCAGATATCTTTACATTAAGTTTCTTGTCATTTGCAGCAAGGCATGGATAAAAATCTACACTGTTTATATAATCATTTTCATCATGAAGAATTTTGTGACCTAATTCCTAGTTTTTTATTACACATTAGAATGTGCTAAATCAGAGTAAGTAGTCAGAAACCTGCCAGTCCATCAACCTTGTTATAGCAGCAGTGTGCTATCTTTTTCTCTTATGTTGGAAGAGTAATAAGAAGATTTGCTGAGAGATTTCTATTGAGTTGAGCCTATGCATACATATACATCTTCAGCATCCCCCATATCACCCAGACATTCAGTATGCCAGAGCTAGCTTGACTCATCTTGCACTGCTGAAATGGTTGACTGGTTAAGCAGATAGATTATTCAGTTAGATCATTCTATCAGGTTAATCATTCAGTTAGCTGCTAAAACCAATACAATTCCAGCCTACTCCAAGCAAGTACAATCAGGCTAGTTTCACTGTCGCTCCATGTATCTTCTGTTTCTGTTCCTTCAAATATAAATCCAATTTTAATCCAAGCATTCCCTATTTTCCAGCTGATCAAATATTCTTGATATTTGAGTGGCATAAAGTCACAGAGTTATAGTCATATAGCATAGAAACAGATCCATCTGCCCTCCGGATCAATGTCCTTTTGTGAATTATCCCTCTCTGATCCCCTCCAAAACTTCTCTCTCGTCTTAAACCTTTGGTATCTTGGCTTAAAATCCTCACCATGGGGGAAAAATATGCTTTTACTTGTTTTTTTTTCTTCCCTCAAACTCCTCCCTTGCAGGATAAACAGGCCCAATCTCTCTTCATAACTGAAATGCTCCAATCCAGGCAACATTGTGGTGAATCTCCTCTGCACCAAACCCCATGAGAGGATTTGAGGGACAATAGTTCATATGTGTGGTTGGAGCTGTGGACATAATGTGCTAAATAACCCATTTCTATGCTGCATGGCTCTAAGACTCTATGACTTGGACTTCTACCTTATGTCTCTATTATAACTCTACTTGTTAAACCCATGATCGCACATCTTTTTTAATTACTTCCCTGAGACTTGCAATGATCTATCCTAACACCTCCCCAGTTCTGCAAGTACAGTATTTATACCCTTTTCAGAATTATGGTCTTATGTTGGAAGAGTAATTCTCTGTTCTCATTCAGCCTTGCAAATTATAACACTTCACATTTTTCAGCAGTAAATTTCTTCTGCTACCTTTTCAGCCATTGCACCAGTCTCTATTCAACTCCTTCATGTCAACTACTATTCTTCACACCATTTACCAGCCTCAAAATGTTATGTCATCTGCAGATGTGGAAATTATGCTCTGTAAACACAAATGCAAGAGGGTCTGAGCTACAAGGAGAGCTGGAGTAAGCTGGGTCTTTATTCCTTGAAGCGCAGGAGGATGAGGGGTGATCTCATAGAAGGGTATAAAATCATGAGTGGAATAAATTGGATAGATGCACAGAATCTCTTGCCCAGAGTAGGGGAATTAAGAACCAGAGGACATAGGTTCAAGGTGAAGGGGAAAAGATTTAATAGGAATCTTAAGGGCCGTGGGTGACGCCTCTATGGTCGTGAGAAGTCGCCCAAAGAGTCGTACATTTTCCTGGTCGGTGCTAGATTTTCAACATGTTGTAACTATGACGGGTGCCGGAAATCGCCAAAAAAATAGCGTAAATGGGACAGGCACTATAGAAACATACAAACATAGAAAAATAGGTGCAGGAGTAGGCCATTCAGCCCTCTGAGCCTGCACCGCCATTCAATATGATCATGGCTGATCATCCAACTCAGTATACTGTACCTGCCTCTCTCCATACCCCCTGATCCCTTTAGCCACAAGGGCCACATCTAACCTCCTCTTAAATATAGCCAATGAACTGGCCTCAACTACCTTCTGTGGCAGAGAATTCCAGAGACTCATCACTCTGTGTGAAAAATGTTTTCCTCATCTCGGTCCTAAAGGAATTCCCCCTTAACATCGGAAACAATCTTCCTGCATCTAGCCTATCCAACCCCTTAAGAATTTTGTAAGTTTCTATAAGATCCCCCCTCAGTCTTCTAAATTCTAGCGAGTACAAGCCAAGTCTATCCAGTCTTTCCTCATAGGAAACTCCTGACATCCCAGGAATCAGTCTGGTGAACCTTCTCTGTACCCCCTCTATGCCAAGAATGTCTTTTCTCAGATTTGGAGACCAAAACTGTATGCAATACTCCAGGTGTGGTCTCACCAAAACCCTGTACAACTGCAGTAGAACCTCCCTGCTCCTATACTCAAATCCTTTTGCTATGAATGCTAACATACCATTTACTTTCTTCACTGCCTGCTGCACCTGCATGCCTACTTTCAATGATTGTGTACCATGACACCCAGGTCTCGTTGCATCTCCCCTTTTCCTAATTTGCCACCATTCAGATAATAGACAACCCTCGTGTTTTTGCCACCAAAGTGGATAACCTCACATTTATCCACATTATACTGCATCTGACATGCATTTGCCCACTCACCCAGCCTATCCAAGTCACCTTGCAGCATCCTAGCATCCTCCTCACACCTAACACTACCCCCCAGCTTAGTGTCCTCCGCAAACTTGGAGATGTTGCATTCAATTCCCTCGTCCAAATCATTAATATATATTGTAAATAGCTGGGGTCCCAGCACTGAGCCTTGCGGTACCCCACTAGTCACTGCCTGCCATTCTGAAAAGGACCCGTTTACTCCTACCCTTTGCTTCCTGTCTGCCAGCCAGTTCTCTATCCACATCAATACTGAACCCCCAATACCGTGTGCTTTAAGCTTGTATACTAATCTCTTATGTGGGACCTTGTCGAAAGTCTTCTGAAAGTCTAGATATAACACATCCACTGGTTCTCTCATCCACTCTGCCAGTTACATCCTCGAAAAGTTCTATAAGATTCGTCAGACATGATTTACCTTTCGTAAATCCATGCTGACTTTGTCTAATGATTTCACCACTTTCCAAATGTACTGCTATCCCATCATTAATAACTGACTCTAGCAGTTTCCCCACTAGCGATGTTAGACTAACTGGTCTATAATTCCCCGTTTTCTCTCTCTCTCCTTTTTTAAAAAGTGGGGTTACATTAGCTACCCTCCAATTCTCCGGAACTACTCCAGAATCTAAGGAGTTTTGAAAAATTATCACTAATGCATCCACTATTTCTGTGGCTACTTCCTTGAGTACTCTGGGATGCAGACTATCTGACCCTGGGGATTTATCGACCATTAATCCATTCAATTTACCCAACACCACTTCCCGGCTAATCTGGATTTCACTCAGTTCCTCCACCTTATTTGACCCACGGTCCCCTGTTATTTCTGGCAGATTATTTATGTCTTCCTTAGTGAAGACAGAACCAAAGTAGTTATTCAATTGGTCTGCCATGTCCTTGTTCCCCATGATCAATTCACCTGTTTCTGACTGCAAGGTACCTACATTTATTTTAACTAATCTCTTTCTCTTCACTTATCTCTTAAAAACCTTTGCAGTCAGTTTTTACGTTCCCTGCCAGTTTTCCTTCATCATCTATTTTCCCATTCATAATTAAGCCTTTTGTCCTCCTCTGCTGGACTGTGAATTTCTCCCAGTCCTCTGGTTGACTGCTTTTTCTGGCTAATTTGTATGCTTCATCTTTTGTTTTTTTACTATCCCTGATTTCCATTGTTATCCATGGATGCACTATCTTCCCTGATTTATTCTTTTGCCAAACTGGGATGAACAATTGTTGTAGTTTATCCATGCAGTCTTTAAGTACCTTCCATTGCACATCCACTGTCAACCCTTTACGAATCACTTGCCAGTCTATCTTGGCCAATTCACGTCTCATACCTTCAAAGTTACCTTTGTTTAAGTTCAGAACCCTTGTTTCTGACTTAATTATGTCACTCTCCATCCTAATGAAGAACTCAACCATATTATGGTCACTCTTGCCCAACAGGCCAGGCACAACAAGACTGCTATCTTACCCTTCCTCATTACTCAATACCCAGTCTAGAATAGCCTGCTCTCTCGTTGGTTCCTCTACATGTTGGTTTAGAAAACTGTCCCGCATACATTCCAAGAAATCCTCTTCCTCAGCACCCCTGCCCTTTTGATTCACCCAATCTATATATAGATTGACGTCACCCATTATAACTGTTTTACCCTTGTTGCACGCATTTCTAATTTCCTGTTTGATGCCATCCCCAACTCCACTACTACTGTTAGGTGGCCTGTACACAACTTCTACTAGCGTTTTCTGCCCCTTAGAGTTTCGCAGCTCTACCCATATCAATTCCACATCCTCCAAGCTAATGTCGAAGGACATTAATCTCCTCTCTCACCAGCAACGCTACCCACCTCCCTTTCCTTTCTGTCTATCCCTCCTGAATATTGAATATCCCTGGATGTTCAGCTCCGAGCCTTGTTCCCCCTGGAATCACGTCTCGGTGATCCCAACTATAGCATAGTAATTTATAGCTACCTGCACATTCAACTCGTCCACCTTATTACGAATGCTCCTTGCATTGAGACACAAAGCCTTCAGGCTTGTTTTTACACCACTCTTACTCCTTATACAATTATGTTCACAAGTGGCCCCTTTTGATTTTTGTTCTGGAAACCCACCACCTCTTATTCTCTGTTTATTATTTTTTTCTTCTTTCCCCCCTACATGGTGGGTCTGAGTGCTTCCCTTCTCTGCCTCCTGCCTCAGACCCTGTCTACTGGCTTTCTCTATTTGAGTCCCTCCCCCCAACCATTCTAGTTTAAAGTCCCCTCGGTAGCCTTTGCAAATTTCCCTGCCAGGATACTGGTCTCCCTCGGGTTCAAGTGCAACCCGTCCTTTTTATATAGGTCACTCCTTCCCCAAAAGAGGTTCCATTGATCCAGAATCTTGAATCCCTCCCCTCTACACCAGTCCTTTAGCAGGCATTTATCCTCCACCTTGCACCATTTCTACTCTCACTGTCGCGTGGCACAGGAAATAATCCTGAGATTGTTATGTTTGCGGTTCTTTTCCTTAACTCTCTTCCTAACTCCCTCAATTCTCCTTTCAGGATCTCTTCTCTTTTTTTACCTATGTCATTGGTACCAATATGTACCACGACCTCAGGCTCCTCGCCCTCCCTTTTCAGGATATCTTGGACACTTTCAGACACATCCTGGACCATGGCACCAGTGAGGCAAACTACCATCCGGGTCTCTGGACTGCATCCACTGAATTGGCAATCTGACCCCCTAACTATAGAGTCCCCTATTACTAATGCCCACCTCTTCTTTTCCTTACCCTTCTGAGCAACAGGGCCGGTGTCTACCGCAGGCCAGGTCGCTGTTGCTACCCCCAGGTCGGCTGTCCCCCCCCCCAACTGCACTCAAACAGGAGTACTTATTTCCAAGGTGTACAGCCACTGGTGTACTTTCTAGCGCCTGCCTCTGCCCCCCGCCTCTCCTAACCGTGACCCACGTGTCTGCCTCCTGTGGTTTTGGAGAGACTACCTCCCTGTAACTCCTCTCTATGACCTCCTCACTCTCCCTGACCAGACGGAGGTCATCGAGCTGCTGCTCCAGGTTCCTAACACACTCCTTTAGGAGCCCCATGTCGACACACCTGGCGCAGATGTGGTTCGTATGGAGGGCAACCCGACTCCATTACCTCCCACATCTGACATCCAGAACAGTAAGCTGCCCTGGCGCTCATACTTCCCTTACCCCAGATACAACACAAAATACAATATACAATACAAAAATACAATACAAAACACAAAGTACAGTCCACTACAAACTGCTGGAATCTGACTGCCAATCAGCTGCGTACTCAGTCCACCAATCAGCGGCTTCCTCAAGCCCAGTTAATTGAATGGATTTACGGTTAATCTTACAGATTTAGAATGTTACGGATTTTGGTTCCTCTCTCACCAACGGCTCCTGGGCTTCTGTAAAAACAAAGCCCCGCGCTGGGTTTTTACACTCACCGCTCGGACGTCGCTCCTCCCTCACCAACGGCTCCTGGGCCTCTGTAAAACAAAGCCCCGCGTTGGGTTTTTACACTTACCGCTCGGACGTCGCTCCTCCCTCACCAACGGCTCCTGGGACTCTCTCTATAGGAGTATCTTTTTCACACAAAGTGTGGTGCGTATATGGAACAAGCTGCCAGAGAAGGTAGTTGAAGCTAGGACTATCCCAATGTTTAAGAAACAGTTAGACAGGTTCATGGATAGGACAGGTTTGGAGGGATATGGACCAAGCACGGGCAGATGGGACGTGCGGTGGGACGTTTTGGCCGGTCTGGGCAAGTTGGGCCGTAGGGCCTGTTTCCACACTGTTTCACTCTATGACTCTATGACTGTCATTATAATATATTATGCAAAGTAGTTTTTCCTACACCAGCCCCTTAGAGTACCACTGTACAATGTCTGAAAAATAACCTTCCACTACTATTTTTGACAAAATTTGTATCCATGCTCTTAATGACGTATTTGAAGTGTTGATAACATATCAGAGGTCTTTGGTAATGTCTGCCTTGGGGTATAAATGTTAAAGGTATCTTTTCACTGTTATGATATACATCCTTTGAGGACAGTTTCTTCCATGCTCTTAGGTGCTGTTGAAAATCAGAAATGGCTAAATTATAAATGCCAGCTGCCATTTAGCAGTAGATATATTGGTAAATAAATTGAAGGTTTGAGTTAGCAATAACAACGCAAACAATTTTGAAGAGATGATTTACACTGAGAGTGTTTTATAGGCCACGTAAAATAAGCACTGCTTTTTTGGCCATTAGCATTTGAAATGATACCAATGCCACATAAACTAACCTTGTGTTAAAAAGCAATTCTGGAGGATTTCAAGGGCAGCTTAAAATTTTGGCACACGTTGTTGTTGACATTTACCTAAGGATAAGGAATTTTGAAAAACTGCAAAGAAGTTTTTAGAATGTTTAGTTTAGTTTAGTTTAGTTTAGAGATACAATGTGGAATTTCGGCCCAACGAGTCCACGTTGAACAAAATTCAACCTTCACACTAGTTCTACCCCATTCAATAGGGACAATTTTACAGAAGCCAAATAACTTACAAACTCACATGTCTTGGGAATGTGGGTGAAAGGCGGATCACTTGTCAAAACCCCACACAGTCACAGGGAGAACCTACAAACTGCGGACAGCACCCACAGTCAGGATTGGACCCTGGCTCCGTAAGGCAGCAACTGCATTACTGCTCCACCCCATATACTTTGTTACAACTTGACCAACATTTATTCTGGAATTTTTCAGATTTCATCATAATAGAGTAGGTGCTAGAGTTATATAACTAGTTTACATATATGAACTATTACAGTATATAGTTTGTTTGATATGGGATTTCTTGGGAGAGTGGAATTGAATTGTTTGGTCAGAATTAGTTTATTGGGGTTTTCTCTGTTCCTTCTGTTGAGTGAATGAAGAGAAGGAAAAACCTTCTTCTACATGAATACAGAGTATTCTTTCTCCTCTGCACTTCCTCTGCCTCGGTCATCTCCTAAACACTTACTCAATTATTGTTATCTTGAGATGCAATAAATGTCATGTAGGACACACCACATCCTCAGTAGAAATATGATACAATATGATAGAGCTTTATTTATCCCAGGAGAGAAATTGGTCTCCCAGCAGTCATAAAACACAACAAATGAAGCAGGAAATTAAATTGACGAGTGGAAAGTCCAAGATTGGGGATGTGCAAAGGTGGAGGGGGGCGGGGGGCAGAGAGGGGAAGTTGGTCTACCCCATGACAGGAGGGGAGGAGTTTTTACAATTTACAAAAAAAGGATCTCCTGTGGCAATCTGTGCTGCATCTTGGTGGAACAAGTCTATTGCTGAAGGTGCTCCTCAGGTTGGCCAGTGTGAACCCAAATAGAACCCAACTATGTTGCTCCAAGAAAATGTTGTATACCTTGTACTTGACTTGCTCATCTGTAGATGGCTGGGCTCAGGATTTAATGGGTGATCAATGGTCAGCAAAGGCATACCTCCATATCTTATCTCCATATGACTCATAAACAACCATTCGATTTCACCATTATGATGGTGCAAAAATATTGTACAATGCTACTTTAATTATGACTACAGAGCAAAGGAATGTCTTGTCAAGTGAGATGGAAATTGTGATTGTTAATTCACCCAATGGTGGTTAAGGAATTGAAACAATGGTGTCTGATTTTACTTCGGAGTCACGTGAGTGACTACGTGAATAGAAGCCCGTACAGCCGTTGGTGCGTCATGACGTCAGACGCTGGTGCAGTCGGGCGGGGGGAGCAGCAGCGCTCCTCCGAGCGGTAAGTTTAAACCGCGGGTTACATGGAAAGCTGGAGAATTCAGCGGGTGCAGCGGCATCTAAGGAGCGAAGGAGATGGGCGACGTTTCGGGTCGAGACCCTTCTTCAGACTTCACTCTCCATTCTCCAGCAGTTTTCGTTAACAAGTTGAAACGAGGTAAGGTTTGTTGAAATACTTTACCACAGGTCTTTTTCTGCAACGGTTGGGAGTTTTTGTAGATATGTTGCAGAAAGGGAAGAAGGTGTCGGCGAGGCGCTCCGGGGGTAGAAAGGTAAAGTGGCAGGAGAGTGTTGAGGATGGAGGCCCGTCTGGTACACCTGGTCCGGTGCTGGCTACACAGCCAGTGGTTGCGGACCCACTGCCGGGGGGCAGTGGAGGCTTGTCAGTAGGGTGGAAGGCCACTGGCAAGTCTCTGTGGCCCGTAAATGAGTCGGGCCTGGAGGTTATACCCTCCATAGGAGAGTCCGTTTGCTCACGGCTCTCCCACGGCGAGATTCTATTTCAAAAGAATGCTCGACAGGGACCAGCTCCGTGGGGAGGAGTGGTGCCCAAGCCAGGCTGATGGAGAGCTTGTGCTAGCAGCACCTGTTTCAGGGCTGCAGAACTATCCTGCCTGTGAGGAGGATGTTCCAGCTCCGTGAGGAGGAGTGATGCCCAAGCCAGGCTGATGGAGAGCTTGTGCTAGCAGCACCTGTTTCAGGGCTGCAGAACTATCCTGCCTGTGAGGAGGATGTTCTATCAGGGCAGTTTGCTGACACTGTTTCTATGCTGGGGGAGAGCAAGGTGTTCGGTTGGAGATAATTCCGAACATTGCTGGGAAGTTTGCTGAGTGTAGAGAGGCAGGAAAGGCGATTGATGTAGAATTGGCCGAAGCCATTCAGTATATTCTCTCCCACCAGTTACAGGAGCTAGCTATGGATGAAGTAGCAAAAAACTATAAAGCTCCTGTTAATTGTGATCTCCTGAAGGTACCGGTGGTTAATCACCAAATTTGCATAGATGGGTTTGCCTGCTAGGGCCCAGGAGATGAAGTTTTAAAAAAGTGCTTAAACTGTTGTAAGCAGGTATTACAGCTGTGGTGAAAGTTATTGATACAAATGATATGGTTGAAGCACACCAGGATGAACTGGGACTCCTTTGTAATGCATTTTGAAATTAATAATGTCGGGAGGGCCGCTATTAGGCCAGTGCTAACCCGAATTTGGCGAGTTGTGCAAACCGACCAGTGTACCACCACGAAATCTGTTGTTTGGTGGTAACCTTGCAAAAAGGGTCAAAGACTGTTATGAGGTTGTTATAACCATGGCCCTCATTAAGCCAGCTGGAAGCAAGGCAAAAAAATGTTCTCTACAAGAAGTCGAGGACAACAAGGCCGCAAGGAAAGATGCTGGTAAGGAATATAACATTTGACAGACGATGAATTAACTGATGTTCCTGTTCAAATTGGGGAAGGTTAAAATTGTTCTCAAACAATGGCAGCAGTTGACATCAGATTTGTTCATACTTAGTGTATTGAAGGGGTGAAAAATTGGATTTTACTATGGCAGTCTACCTAATCAACATTTTCCTAGTCGTAAACTTATTTTTCAGATGAGGAAAATGTGCTTATTCAAGCAGAGATTCAGTCGTTACATAAGAAGAGGTAATTGAGCCTTCTGTCTATCAAAGTCAACAATTTCTGTCAAGTATATTTCCCAGATCTAAAAAGACTGGGGGATGTAGAATTATTCTGGATTTATCGAATTTGAACAAATTTGTTTGTTATAGGCATTTCAAAATGGAGAACTTTACCACGGGCAAACATCTAGTGTCCAAAGGGTATTATATGGCAACCATTGATTTAAAGAATGCGTATTACGCAGTGTCTATTCATGGTGATGATAGAAGATATTTGAAATTTATTTGGATGACTGAGCTGTGGCAATTCAGGACATTGCCGAATGGATTAACTTCAGCTCCTAGATTATTTACTAAATTGGTAAAACCTGTGTTAGCATTGCTTAGAGCTCAGGGGCATGTGGTAATGGCCTATTTAGATGATTTCTGATTGTTGGAAAGACTCATGCTGAAACTCAATCATCAGTTTCAGTTGTTAAAATCACTTTTGAACAAATGGGATTTGTTATTCACCCAGGTAAATCTAAATTATCACCAGTCCAAATTATTGATTATCTGGGATTTACCATTAATTCCAATCACATGTTGGTAACTTTACCCAGGGATAAATTGAATCAGTTAATTGAGGACTGTGCTAATCTCGTTGGAGAACAACGGCCTTTGATTAGACAAGTAGCCAGTTTTATTGGGAAGTTGTTGCAGCCTTTCCAGCTGTGCAGTATTGTCCTCTGCATTATTAACAATTACAACCATCAAAGGAACAGACACTGAGAATACAAAGGGGCTATTTTTGATAGGCCTATGCAGTTGTCAGCTGGGGCGATTGCTGACATACAATGGTGGATAGTACATGTTTCAAAAAATGTAAGGAAGGTTTCGTGGAATCACCGTCACTGATATTACAGACTGATGTGAGTGCACTGGGTTGGGGTGCAACAGATATGTCTTCTAGTTGTGGAGGCAGATGGAATGTGGATGAGACATCGCTTCCTCAATTAAGAGGGATTGATTATTTAGAGTTGTTGGGCACCTGGTATGGGCTCAAAGCTTATTGTTCTACAAGGAGGGATCTGCATGTGCAGCTCAGATTCACAACACCACAGCAGTGGCATATGTAAACCACATGGGTGGAGTTAAGTCACAGTCTTGTGATAGACTGGCTAACCAGATTTGGAGCTGGTGTATTGACCAAAATATCTGGCTTTCAGCACTTTATTTGCCAGGAAGAGGTCACGTCAGTTAATGACAACATTGAATGGATGTTAAATCAGGATGTGTTTAACCAAATGATTGATCAGTATGCATTGCCAGATATTGACTTGTTTGCATCTCGATTAAATCATCAGTTACCTAGATATGTTTCATGGTAACCAGATACTGGGGCAGTAGCAGTGGATGCATTTTCGCTGCATTGGGGGAGGAATGTTTGTGTATGTATTTCCTTCATTCTGTCTCATCAGCAGATGTTTGCAAAAGATCAAGGAGGACACTGCTACAGGGGTATTGGTAGTGCCAAATTGGCCTACACGAGCATGGTTTCCCGTTGTATTACAAATGGCTAGGGAGCCTTACATGCTTATGCCCAAGAATAAAAATCTACTGGTAAATCCAGTCACTGGGGATCAACATCCTTTATAGGATCGTATTGATCTGTTAATTTGCAGATTTTAAGGAGGCCATACCTGGGGAGAGGACTGTCTCATCGGACGGTGGATGTTCTCACGTCGGCCTGCAGGGATAGTACACAGCAGCAATATATCACCTATATAAGGAAGTGGGAGCAATTCTGCCTACAGCAGGATATTGTATATCACACGGCAGGGATCACGGATGTATTGGAGTTTGTCAACTCTTTATTTTGACCAAAAAATTAAGTTACAGTGCAATTAATTCAGCCAGAAGTGCTCTGTCTTCTTATTTACCTATGAATGCAGAATTGCATACAGTAGGGACACATCCGTTAGTTCACGATTCATGAAGGGAGTTTTCAATTCTAATCCTCCTAAACTCAGGTATGCCGGTATTTGCAATGTGAGTGAGGTTTTTATGCTTCTTCGCCAGTGGGCTCCGGTTACAAGCCTATCTATAGCCAAATTAACTATGAAGGTGGTCATGCTTCTGGTGTTGGTTTCAGCCCAACGTGTACAAACATTGCAAAAGCTACGGCTAGATAGAATGCATGTGTCGGCTGATGCCATTATATTTTATGTCTATGATTTGCTTAAACATAATAAAAGAGGCATGACAGGATGTAAGATGGTGTTTTCAGCATACCCCGCAGATGATCGCTTCTGTATAGTCTCACATTTATCTCTTTACATTGAGATTACTAAACCTCTGAGAGGAATAGAGTTGGCTTTGTTTATTAGTCACAAAAAACCACACAGTAAGGTGTCGGTGCAAACTATTTCAAGGTCCTCGTGGCCACAGGATGGTCCAGTGAGCTAACTTTTCAGAGGTTTTGTCACAAGCCGATTTCAAGGCTCGGGGTGTTTGCTGATTCTGGTGTCAGTACTGTTACATTTTCCCCTGAGTTAGAGGGGTTTGTTATGATTTGTTTGTAAATAAACTGTTATTTCAGTTAACAAATGTACTACTGATGCATGATTGATTGTTAACGACTTTTGAGTCAATCCAGGCAGTGTGAACGTCGGATTTGAGTCTGCGGCGTGAATTCACAGTGCTTTGAAGTCTTCACGTAGTCACTCACGTGACTCCGAAGTAAAATAGTAAGATTAAACGAGAACTTACCAGTTTGAAGTTTGATCTTTATTTTATGAGGAGTCGAGTTGAGGGACTACGTGCCCTCCGCTCCCACCCTCATAGATCTCATCTGGTAGTTCTAGTTTTATCATCTTACCGTTATACTTCGGTCATTGTTAGCTGTGAATTCATTCCGCTGCTTTGAAGATTGACGCACCAACGGCTGTACGGGCTTCTATTCACGTAGTCCCTCAACTCGACTCCTCATAAAATAAAGATCAAACTTCAAACTGGTAAGTTCTCGTTTAATCTTACTATTTAAATTGATACAGAGGTTTAAAACCTGTTAATTCTTCACTATTCGTACTCCAGAAATATACTACTTTGGGAGCAGGCTGATATAAAATTAATTTCTCTTTTTGTACCTCAAATGAATGAAAAGCACACTAATTATAAAACCTAGAAGGAAATATTTGTTACTCATCTTGCCAAGCTGCAAGATGGAATAGTAGAAAAAATAAAGAATCCCGGTATTTTTTGATTGCGTCATAGAAACATAGAAACATAGAAAATAGGTGCAGGAGGAGGCCATTTGGCCCTTCGAGCCAGCACCGCCATTCATTGTGATCATGGCAGATCATCCCCAATCAATAACCTGTGCCAGCCTTCTCCCCATATCCCTTGATTACACTAGTCCTAGAGCTCTATCTAACTGATAGATAAGCAGATGAGGTCAGTTCAACTAGGCATCATGTTTGGCACAAGCACTATGGGCCGAAAGGTCTATTCCTATGACTTACTGTTTTATGTTCTATGTGTAGATCAAACAGTATTGCTGATTGATCCGTGTCTGGTTTTGCTCCTGACCTAATCCATATCCATGTCAGGTTTTTATATATGGCATATATAAATTGTAGGCAAATTATATGACGTAGAAAAATGTACAAACATTTTAAGACTGCATTAGATGAAGCAATCAAATTAAAGATCATGCTGATAGAATTAAGGTTAAGTCAAGGACTGTTGGGGGACATTTCAAGCTTCTGGCATTTATTGGATTCTCTGTTTTGAAAGAAGTGGTTCTTTAATGGACCAAAATAATTATTTTATTACAGAACATTTGAAGGAGCCAAACGAGTAATTGAAAGGTTGAAATAAGCTGCCAGGCACACTGAAGCTAAGAGCCAATTAATTATTCCAACGCTGATCCCATCTGATCACAGTACTAATGACCCATCTTCAGATATTACTTTTCATTTTTTATCAGCACATTACCTTATGTCACAGTGAGAAGATTCTATTTCTTGGATTAATAAAATTGTAAAATTAACAACATTGGTAGTTTCTTCCATGAATGTAATTAGATTCGTAAGAGGAGGACATTCAGTCCATAATGCCCTTGCCAGTTCTTTGTACAGGAATCTTTTCAGCCCCATTCTCAAGCTCTTCACGCATAGTCTGGTAGGTTATTTCCCATTATATCCAAACAACTCTTGAAAGGCTTGGTGAACATTGCTTCCTCCTGTCTTCCAGGCGGGGACTTCCAGACCATAACCATTATTTGCATAAAATGGAAAACCTGTATTTTGAGGGCAGCACTGAGGTACTGCAGATAGTGCACCTATCTCACAGCTCCAGCAACCCAGTTTCAGCAACCAGCAGAGCTATCAGCATGTTGCACATTCTCTCTGTGACTACATGAGTTTTCACTAGGGTTTCCTCCCATATTTAAAAGACACACTGATTGTTAGATTAATGAACTGTAATTTACCTAGTGGTGGAGGTGGCTGATGGGAGAAGGGGTTGAATGAGAGGATAGGTTACAGGAGCAATGTTGGCGAATGATTGCCCTGAAAGTCACTATGGGTTAAATGGGATGAATGGCCTTTGAAGTCAGAAGGAAAAATGCATGAATTATATATTCCATAATAAAATTGTTCTTTCTTCCACTCATATAATGCATGCTTTTATATGCTCCACATAATTGAATTAAAGTGCTAAATTGCTCATTAAACACAATCATAACTTATATATGATTGGCATACATTCTGAAATTAAATGTCTGGCATCCATCCACCTATGCAGTATTGTTATCAATCAATATACAAATCATAGCTGACATTGTTGCTGTAACTATGGATTACATATACACATATGAAAAAAATAGTAGGTTTCTTGACTAGAAAACCCCATGACTTAATAAAAAAAGATGAAGATGTATTCAGAAATGTCGACTAAAGACGACCATTGAATTTTTGATGGATTAAATCTCTCTATGGTTCCAGAGAGGGAAACTCTTAACAACTCTGGCACTTCCCATAACATCCATCATTGATTTCACCTTTTCTAATGTGTCTAAAGAGAACCCCAATTAATCAGTCCCATATCCATCTGAAGGCTTCTGGTAATAAGTCAGCAATCTCTTGCATACTACTTGATAATCTTTAAGAAATAGGTTTATGTCCCTGACCCACTAAGGAACCCTGAATGGAAACCTCTGGAGACCTTGCGCCCCACCCAAGGTTTCCGCGAGGTTCCCGGAGGTGGGGGCCGGGGACAGCTGGGGAGTGCTGTCTGCATGATGAAGCGGAATGTAAACAGTTGCCACAGAGCACGGTAAGTCCTTTAGAGAGTGCAGGTGGGAGGGAGAGAAGGGGAAAGAAGGGGAGAGAAGGACAGAGAAAGGGAGAGAGAAGGGGAGAGAGAAGGGGAGTCACAGTCTCTGCCTCAAAAAGACTGGCAGCATCATCAAGGATCCACACCATCCTGGCCACACACTCATCTCCCTGCTACCTTCGGGTAGAAGATACAGGAGACTGAGATCTGCAACAACCAGGTTCAGGAATAGCTACTTCTCCACAGCCATCAGGCAAAACTCTGAACATTAATACCCCTTATTATTTGCACTTCATCAATTTATTCATTTATGTGTTTATTTACATATATTATTGTATATGTTCTGTTGTGCTAAGCAAAGAAAGTATTTAATTGTCCTGTCAGGGACACATCACAATAAACTATTTTGACTTGACTTGACTTGACTTGAACGGGGGGGGAGGGGAGGGGGGAGGGGGGGGGGGAGAAGGAGTGGAGACATTTTTAAGAAGTTTAATAAAGTTAGCGGGCATTTTACCTTCCGGCGGATCTTCTACATCCTGAAAACCAAAGATCCGACAGGATCTTTGCTGAAAGCTCCAATGAGCCAATCAAAATGGACGGTCAGCGAAGGAGATTGCCTTCGACTGCCTGTAAGATAATAACAACCCCACTCCACTGGCTTAGACGAAACGGCAACCTACTTTTAGTCGAGGCCGGTTTTGGGTTTTATGAAATAATTGCAGGAACATAGAAGAAGCTTCGACTACGGGGAAACCACTTTCCACCATTAGGGAGAGTGACCAGAACCTCCGGGAATGTCATGGAAACCTTGGATGGGGCGCGAGGTCTCCAGAGGTTTCCGTTCAGGTTTCCTAAATGGGACAGGGGCTTAAGACTCCCACTACAGAAGAAAATTATTACAACATTAAAATGGTGAGTCTCGTGCAGCTTTGAAAATTACACGTGGCCACTGTTCATAAAAGATCCCATGTGATTACATATTGTGTATAATATTTGTTTTTGTTTAAGAAAGGAAGTCGGGAGAATACAGGATAAGGTGGTGAGCCTCACTACAGTTGTCGGGAACCTATTGAAGGAAATTATTTAAGATAGGATTTATTCCCATTTTAAAGAAAATGGGGTAACTGGCGATAGCCAGTACGGCTTTGTACGTGGCAGGTTGTGTCTCACCAACTAGATTGAGTTTTTTGAGGAGGTAACAAAGGAGATTGATGAAGATGTGGTGGATGTTGTATTCATGGATTTTAGTAAGGCTTTTGATAAGGTTCCTAATGGTAGACTGATCCAGAAGATTTAGATGTATTGGATTTTTGATGACTTGATCATATGGATTTATATCTGGCTAAGTCATAGAAGGCACAAAGTAGCAGTGAAAGGTAAATATTCTGGCTAGAAGTTTGTGAACTGCGGAAATCTGTAGATATCTGTGTTGAGGCCTTGTTGTTTATGATAAATATCAATGACTTGCATGTAAATATAAATGTAAATGTAAATATAAAGTTGGTGAACATGTTTGCTAACGATGCTAAAATTGGAGGTGTTGCAGTATAGACAATAAGGAATGCGGGCATAGCTATAAAGTGAGAGGGGCAAAGTTGAATAGAGATGTACGGGGCATGATTTCACACAGAGGGTGTTAGGGAACTGCAAAGCATTGCCAGGATGGTGGTGGATGCAGATATAATAGTGGCATTTAGTCAAGTCAAGTCACATTTATTTATAAAGCACATTTAAAAAACAACTCTCGTTGACCAAAGTGCTTTAAATTTGTTATAAGTGTAGTATACACAAGCAGGCTACATACATATATACAAATAGCCCTCGCTCAGAGGACGTCAGGAAAGGCTTGGGAGAACAGATAGGTTTTTAGACCAGACTTAAAGGAGTCGATGGAGGGTGCAGATCTAATGGGGAGGGGGATGCTGTTCCACAGTCTAGGAGCTGCGACCGCATATGCCTAGACTGCAGGACATTCAGCAACCCCAAGTCGGCCGATCTGAGGGACCTGGAGGTGGTGTACTGGGTGAGAAGACTTTTAATGTAGGTGGGTGCAAGCCCATTGAGGATTTTGTAGACAAAGAGGAGGGTCTTGAAATTTATTCGGAACCGCACAGGGAGCCAGTGGAGAGAGGCCAGGATCGGGGTGATGTGGTCCCTTTTTCGGGTGCCCGTCAGGAGTCTTGCTGCGGCGTTTTGGACCAGTTGCAGGCAGGAGAGGGAAGATTGGTTGATGCCAGTGAAAAGGGAGTTGCAGTAATCTAGGCGGGAGAGATAAATATATGGATGATTTTTTCGAGGTCATCAAACTAGAGGAATTGTTTTATTTTAGCTATCATTCGAAGCTGAAAGAAGCTAGCTTTTACCAGTTTTATCCTATGCCGTACTGTCAGGGCAGGATTTAGGTATAACCTTCACAAGCTTAAGCTTAGGGCCTCAAGATCTAGGGGGGGCTCAGCAGGGCTAGGAGGGGCCTTACATAGGGGATTGGGAGGGGGCTCGCAAGTGGAATAGCCTAGGGCCTCTCTTCATCTAAATCCGGCCCTGCGTACTGTTCTATGTTCTATGCGTAGATCAAACAGTATTGCTGATCGATCCGTGTCTGGTTTTGCTGCTGACCTGATCCATAATCCATGTCAGGTTTGCACACTATCACCTGGTGGAAAGCAGGCAGCCATGTTAGTTACCTGGCCAAATGTAGTTAACATGTTGTGATAGTACTTGTCTCAACTACTTCCTCTGGCAGCTTATTCTATACACCCACCACACTTTGTGTGAAAAGGTTACGTTCCTTTTACCTCTCACCTTAAACCTATGTCCTCTGTTCTTGGTCTCCCAACTCAGGGTAAAAATCTGTGCATTCTATTCCTCTCGATCTTATACACCTCTTTAGATTACCTCTCATCTTCCTGCTCTCTAAGGATTAAAGTCCTAGCCTGCTCAGTCCCTCAACTCCTGACTACTCTCTTTACTCTCTTTTTAGATTCCTCTCTTTACTCTCTTTTAAGATTCCTTAGCTCGTGATTCTGGGAGTGTTAGTGGTTTAGAATTTTAAACAAATGCAAGCTTTTAATGGAACTGGCAGGGATCAGACTGTTGAGACTTAAAGTCAAAGTAGGTATGACTCAGCTGACAGTCTGTTCTAGACGTCTAATTCAATGTTCTCCAAAGCAATTACCCACTCTGCTAATTCCTTTGCTTTTTAGCATTGAAAATTTGGCCCCTTGATATAAAATGCAGAGTATCTTTAACACTTACCTTGTATAGATATTATTGTTGTTGACCTCCGTGTCACACCAATACGTCTCCTTTCCCAATGCTTTTGCCTATTTACTGTGATGTTCGTTCTAATCAATAATTAATCAAGCAAGGTTTTTTTTAATATATTCTGCTCACTCATTCTCTTTCCCGTGTAAACAAAATAAAAGTTTTCTCTGTTTTTGATGATAAGCATTAAAGTAAAATCACTTATTTATTTTCAGTGGCTGCTGCCAAACCAATTATTAATTGCTTTACTGAATCTTCTAAGTGCTGGAATAGCAAACATAAAGATGTAGTCAACCAAGTGGCGCCCATAATGGCCACCTCGCCAGCAGTCTGTCTTGTCCCTTCTCTGTTTTTATTATTTTAAGTATGTCTTGAATGTTTGTTTTAATGTCTATTGGTATGTTTTATGTGGGGGGTGCGGGGGGGGGGGGGGGGGGGGATTGGGGAAAAACTTTTTCGATCACTTACCTCGACGGAGATGCAATTTTTCTCCATGTTGCATCTCCAACTCCCTTTGCGGCCTACAATGTGGAGTAGTGCGGCCTTTGCTGGAGATTGGCCCAGAGCTTCAAGCTGCGGTGGAGCGCGGACTTACCATCGCAGAGCCTGGGATGTTTTGCCGAGGATCGCCAGTGTTGGAGCTGCGACCGCGGGGCCTGTGGACTTTAACACTGTGAAGCAGCAGTCTCCAATAAGCGGCCAACTCTGGAGCTCCATGCCGTGGAGTGTTCCAATCCATCCCGACACCGGAGTTTCAATCATCCCGACGAGAGCGATTGAACAGCTGGCCATCGGCAACGGCCCCATTTAAAGGCCCCGACCACGGGTGAACAAAGGAGGAAGATGACAGAACTACATTGCCTTCCATCACAGTGAGGAATGTTGATTCCACTGTGGTGGACTTTTATGTTAAACTTTATTTTATGTGTGCATTTGTTTTTTACTTGGCTGTATGGTAACACAAATTTCACTGTACCCTAATTGGTACATGTGACAATTAAATTGAATCCTGAATCTTGAATTAAAAGTAAGTTCAAAAATCTTCAGTGATATTTTACTATCATGATGTTCCCATTACAATTACATTATAGATATTTTTATTAGCAGAGAGGACACAGGTACATTTTGGTTAATTCTAAATAAAACTTAACCAGAACTATGATGGATGTCAGTAGAGCTGAAAGGACTTGATGTTTCAATCCCTGTAGTAAATCGGCACTCTTGATGTTGGCAGTTGGATTGGAGTGGTGAAAGGTAGGGTAGGTAGGTCATCTGAGTCATCAGGTGGGCACCCTCCTTCTTTGATATTCCATTGATAAGCCCACAATGTCTCCAGAGGGCTCAACGGTGATACCTGGCGTCCCAGGTACACCCTCCTCCGTTCCATACCCTCCTGTCTTTATCTTGCAACACAATTGTTATCTTTCCTTTTAATCCAAAGCCAACTATTGTTTTTTTTCTGCTGAATTTGACAGTGATTTGATTGCTTGTTGGAGGGAGCGACTCCTCATCCTTGTTTTCTTCAATAGACTGGTCCTAGATATAGCAACAACTCCCCTGCATCCCACTTCTACAGCAAAAATCTTGGGCTTCCAGCCATTCTGGGTAGCTTCAGTTGCCAGTTCACAGTACTTGGTCTTTTTCCTCATAAACTTCTTCAACACTGTCAATTCCACAATTTATGCCAACTTGTCAGTTGTTGACCACAGGACCATGCCTGACCGGAATGTTGTAGCCACAATGTCTGGGGGAAAGATAAGCTTTTTTCCAAATCCACGTCCATTTTCCAATCTCGAGCAGGCTGCAAATTGCTTGCGTCCTTTGATGTTATCTGGTGCTCCAGAGGTTGACCTCCAATGTTGTGAAGTGGACATTTCTTGCCGATGTTTGTGGGGAAGCATTTGTGGTTGTTCACCTCTGTTCCTGGATTGATGCCAGCTGTCTGAGAACTTGGTTATGCTGCCAAGTGTAACACCCTTGGGCGAGGCTCGGAGTGCATCCTGTTAAAATGTGCCTTAATGATGCTTTTTGCGTCATTTCCTTAAATTCGTGGAGACTACAGGACTTGGGGGGGAGGAGGCCTATCTTTCCTGCTGAGTTGTTCCTTCCCTCCAAATTTCTCCATAATCCTCACTAATCCAGTAATGAATTTAGGAGAACCTTTATAACCCAAAGATGGTTAGAAAATGAAAATTCTTATCACATGAACATGCCTGGGAGTATTTACAGGAAGCCAGAAAAGAAGAAGTAACAGGTCAATTTTTAAGTGATCCAGTGTTCCAGGCTCAGCACTCAGTTTAATAATTTCAGATAACAATTTCACCTTAAAAATAGAAATCCTTGGAAGATAGAGTACAATCTATGAAGGGAGAAACCAGAATTTATGAATTGAGGGGCCATTGACATTGAAGGGTTGTGAAATGTTTCTGTTTCTTTCTCTATAGATGTTTCATGACAGTATCCCCACTACTTTCCAATTTTATTTCATATTTCATATTTCTTCTTCTGCTTTTAAATCAATCTAGTGTCTTTACTTCTAACTTTTCTAAAGAATGTTTTTGTTTCTTTTCTTTTCCAAGACTCCACATTTTGTGTTTTATAGCACCACTCTCTTGTAATTTAATCTTATTGCTTTGTTTGATTCCTTTCATTCTTTTCAATACTGATGGACGATTATTGAGGCAAAATAGTAACTCTCTCCACAGAAGCTGCTTGACCTGCTGAGTACTTTTAGCATTTTACTTTGTTATATGATAGAGACATTTCTTTTTTCTTGATTGTATGCAGTTCAGGTGAGAGACAGTTTGTGGCAATGCAAACATACCGGTTAAGATCTGTTGAGTTAAAAGACAAAAGGGACATACAATTCTTAATAATTCATTATTATACTTTTGGCTCCATGTATGCAGATAATGAGCATTTTGATAAAGTATAATTTATAAATCTTTGTGGTTTAAGACTGCAAGTTCAACCCTATTTAAAACTTGGGGCTTCATCAGGTTAATGCTTAAAAAACAAGTGGATTGCATCAGGTATTTAAGGAACAGAAATGTGTAGAGACTGTATGGTCAATCAGGCCTACTACATGATTCAGTTAGTTCATAACTGATTTCTGCCTCAACTCAGCTCTGCAATTCTCTATAATTTCGAGAGGGAGAGAGAGAGGGAGAGAGAGAGAGAGATAGAGAGAGAGAGAGAGAGAGAGAGAGAGGTTCAATCGGTGGACTCAGCATTCCAGACCCAGGCAAGGCATCGCCCGCTCGGCTCCGTGATAGCGCTCCAGCACTGTGCTGCTGCCGAAGCCGAAGTTCTGGCCAGGTCCCCTCTGGGAACACTGCTCCAGGCCCTGCTGGTAGGTCGTGAGGACGGGTCGAAGTTGCTGCTTGGAGAAAGGCAGCCTCTCCGACCAGGTAGGGACTTGAAAAAGCGGTTTCCCCTTCCCCCCCCCCCCCCCACCCCCCACACATAAGAAGGTTAGACCCCCAACTCCACACTTTTAACGTACTAAAAATAATAAAAAAGAAGTGAAAAAACGGACAGCTGTAGGACTGGCAACCATACAGGACAGTGCCCTGTCAGTTAGTACTGATATATCATGCACATTAGCTAATTGTTTGAAATGTATAACATGTAAACAGATTTTTCAGCCCATTGCATCCACGACAACCATTTGATCACCCATTCAAACTAATTAACTTACAAACCCACACATAGAAACATAGAAAATAGGTGCAGGAGGAGGCCATTCGGTCCTTTGAGCCAGTACCGCCATTCATTGTGATCATGGCTGATCGTCCGCTATCAATAACCCATGCCTGCCTTCTCCCCATATCCCTTAACTCCACTAACCCCTAGGGCTCTATCCAACTCTCTCTTAAATCCATCCAGTGATTTGGCCTCCACTGCCCTCTGTGGCAGGGAATTCCATAAATTCACAACTCTCTGGGTGAGAAAGTTTTTTCTCACCTCAGTCTTAAATGACCTCCCATTTATTCTAAGATATACTCCCACATCTTTGGGATGTGGGAGTATATCAGAAAACCTGGAAGAAATCCATGCAGTTAGAACTTGCAAACTTCACACAGACATCATCCCAGGTCAGAATCAAACCCAGGGTCCCTGGTGCAGTGTGGGAGCTGTGCCTGCCATGCCATTGTGCCCATGTTGACACGGGGAAAAAAGTTGACTGAAGCATATCCTTATTTTAGTTAGTAGACCTAAATTGTGCATAATTCTCAAGGTGCAATGCAGCTCTTTTGCAATATAGGCTAAGAGCATTCCCTAATTGCTTCATGTAACTTGACATACTGTAGTGAATGTATCTCTTTGCAATGTATTGATAATGCAACTATCAATGGGCTATTACTGGCAAATCAATAATATTGGTCTTTCAATACACATGCTCTAATTTCATTACACATGCTCTAAATTGTACTTCCCTCTGAGAATGTTGCACCAGCATAATTTATTAATGCAGTTAATCTGCCATTGTTCATAACACTGAACGTGAACTTGGAAATGTCAGTTACATTATTCAATTCAAGTTTAAGGAAGTACAGAAAGGGAAAGCATGAGATATATCTTTAAAAGTTATGGTCAATTTCTGATTCTCTTTGGATATTCAGTTTTGGTTGTATTCAGCTTTTAACTCACAGAACCTTATTTGCAATTGAATAGACAGCTTCACACAGGGCTTACAGAACAAACAACAGAAAAAGGGTAGGGTTTGGTTAGTCTGCGAAGTTGAGAGGAAAATAGATTGCCTGCTGAATGTCAGTAGAGTATTAGAATGAGGGCGGACCACTTTAGTTTAGTGTAATGTAGTTTAGTTTAGAGATACAGCGCAGAAACAGGGGATTTGGCCAACCGAGTCCGCACTGACCAGCGATCCCCGCTCATTAACACTGTCCTACACTAGGGCCAATTTTTACAATTATACCATGCCAATTAACGTACAAACCTGTATGCCTTTGGAGTGTGGGAGTGTGGGTTTTCACTGAGAATTTTCTCAGTGAAATCCCAAGCGGTCACGGGGAGAACGTACAAACTCCGTACAGAGAAGCACCTACAGCCAGGATTGAACAAGGGTCACTGGCGCTGTAAGCACTGTAACACAGCAACTCTACTGCCACAGTGCAGATGTCGGATTGCTGTGTTGGGTGATCGGGTGCTCAATTGGTTGGTGGGATGAGGAAGCAAATGAGTGGTGGAAGTTGTCAAAGGTGACTAGTTGGGAGATATGGTTGGGAGCAGTGATAGGAGGGTGTAGGGCAACGATACTGCTCAAGAATGACATGTCTGACATGTGATCCTGATTTCTGTAAAAAAATATACAACCCAGAACACTTTGCTCAAAGTTTAAAAATAAAGTTACATTGGAATGAATGAGGTGCCCTGTAGTTCCTGCACGAATTGATGATTAAATCAGATCATTGCGAAGTAAATGGATATCAAAGAATGGTTTGCATTATTCTTGAAGTACCACTTCCAATGACCACTAGCATACCATATATTGAGTGTGTACAATCTAGCAGTTGCCTTGAAACTACTTCTCAAGGCTTCTTCTGCCCCTGATGTCTTGCTTCTTTAGCTCGAGTGGCAGGTAAATGGGAACACCGCTGGATGTAAGTTCTTCAAGTCTCTCATCATCCAAATTACATTACTTCTTTCATTTTTGGGGCAAAATCCTATAATTCCCTACCCAGAGCACTGTGAGAATAACTTCATAGATTTGTGGATAGGTACATTGCTAAGTCGCTCAACCCACACCCAGAGTTACAGAACATTGATCCAGGGACATGCATTCGAATGGCACCATGTGGAATTTAAATGCAAATAATAAATTATATTTGCTTTTTTAAAACTATACACAACAGCAGCAACCTTAAAATTGTTGTTCTGTATAAAAACTTTATCTGGTTCCTAAGTGTTTTTCAATGTAGGAAATTGTCCTTTCCATTATTACACTGGCTTTATAAATGGCTCCTCAGTTCAGGAACAATTGGGGATGGACATGAATGTCACATTGTCAGAAACATCCTGGAACAAATGTAAAAAAAGCTTTAATCAGTAATTAAAGAAAGAAGCTATTGTCACCTTTGCAAATATAGTTAGGGATTAGCAATAAACGATGAAAAATGTTGAAAAGAATCAACAATAAAAATCACAAATGCTGGAAATACTTAACAGATCAAGCTGCATCCGTAGGAAGAGAGCTAATGTTTCTGCTCAAATTCTTCTAGCATTTGCTCTGAATCTCTGACTTGTAATTTTAGTCAGGAACATGGTACCATTCTCCTATAAGATATCTGCAACTCATTAAAATGGAGACATCATTTTGGTTATTCCAATTCCTTTGCCGGAATAAGATAAATCATTTCTCAAATTTTCATTAATCAACAATTGCTACCTTAGAGACTAATTACATTTAAGAAGAATCCAAATGGGCCTCTGATATTTTTTCAATAATTAAAACAAATAATTTTTGAGGTGTGAAAGGTTTTATAAATAAAATAAAATAAAGTCACCGTTCATTAAATAAATGTAAAAGATCTTTACAAAGAATGTACAATTTCATAACTGTTATTTAAATCAGATTCTAAAGCCTTATTTACAGTTAAATGTATCAAATTTTATGAACTTTCTGTTTATTTATAAATGATTTTTTTCAGAAACTAATTTAGCATATAATTTGAGAATAAACTATCAGCAATACTATTGGATCTGCTGGTCATTACTTATTTCAGAGACACGGTTTCACAGGAAATTTGAATTGCAAAGAAATTGCATATTAAAAACTCATTGCACAGCCTCTTCTATTTTGTATAATCCATTCAAATAATTTGCATCCACCAGAAATGTTTGACATTTTTTCTTATTTGTAAGTATTAACATTTGTGATGAACAATGGATGTATTAAATGAAATGACCCCTGATTCATTTGAAATGGAGTTGGTGAATCATAACAAAATAATTTATCTGTGGAGCACAATTTTCTATAACATGGTTCATTAAATCTATCAATCCTCTGGGCTTTTACAAGTGTCGTACAAAATTCCTCTGCGCAGAGTTCTGTTTTCAGGTTGACAGGAGGACTCTCTGTCGCGGTAGTGGTTTAAAGAGGCATTGACCTTCTACTAATTTATCTGTGAGATACATCAATTTCAGAAGCCACTAACATAATGTACCAGATTCAGGTGAAACAAACTACTAATTAGATGGGAAAATATCCAAACTGCAAATACATTTCAAACTGATTACTGCTTTCAAGGTATTCAAGAACAGATATTCTAATGACTGGTGCCTGTTTTGAATTAATGGTTGCTTTATCCATTTAATTTTATCATCTCTGAATAATCTCGTAGAAGTGAAATATTTTCCCAACTGAAAATATAAAGCAAAGTTGTGATTTGCAAAATTGTGCATGTTCATCAGAAGATATTTTGGGAGTCACAGCACTGTGAATAAATTGCATGATGTCTTGTCATTTAGAGCTCTTAAAGTAGAAATGCTCAAATACTGCAGGGAATTGCTCAATGGCTTGGGGTGAATTGGTTGTTACATTGTGCTGATAAGCAAAGATTGAACATTCCTCTGTTGTGACATTGATTTGAGATTGTGTTAGCAGCCAGAGGCAATCTCCACGCATAAAAATTAGAAAGTTTCACTTAATAATGAACAGAAATGTAATCAATTATTGTAGCTGTGTGAGCTTCATGTATAAAATAAGACAAAATAGTTGTAACAAATTTCCCAACAACTTGTCAATATAGTGGGATCCAATTAAGTATTGCACAAGCAGGCCTGCTTCAATTTCTTGGCTGGCACCTGCTTTCCTTTGTGTGATCAACTCTGTTCTTTGTGTCTTTTGGATCCTAGGTTCAATGGCATCAAATAGGCACAACAATTGGTGAGAACTTTGCAAGCCCACCATTTCTCATGCATACAATTCTGTTTTAGCATGTACACTTTGATTGATTTTATGCTACGATTAAAATAAACATTTTGTGGAATTGAATGCTTGGTTAATGGATGAGGAAGTGATTAAAATAAGCAAGTTATAGGAAGGAACTGCAGATGCTAGTTTACACCAAAGATAGACACAACATGCTGGAGCAATTAGATAAATAGATAATCTTTATTGTCATTATAACATGTGAACATGTACAACAAAATTAAAATGCCAACCAGTCAGTGCACCATTCACACATTTCTAAAAGCAAACAATACGTAAGCATACACACACCACCATAAAATAAGCATTATCACACAACCATACATTCTTCTGTCGATTTCACAATCCATTTGGTATGTAGCGCACCTGCGCTCATTTGGTGGCTACATTAAGTGTAGTTATTGCTGTGGGATAAAAACTGTTTTTTAGTCTGTTTGTCCTTGTCCTCATTGATCTGTACCGTCTGCCTGACAGCAACAGTTCAAACAGAGAGTGGCCGGGGTGGGAAATGTCCTTTATAATGTTCTGGGATTTCTTGAGACAGTGGGAACTGTGTAGGTCCTCCAAAGTGAGGAGAGGGCAGCCGACAATCTTCTTGGCATTGTCAATAGCCCTCTGGAGTGCTTTCCTCTGGGCCGATGTGCAGCTGGTGTACCACATGCATTCACAGTATGTTAGGATGCTCTCCATGGAGCACCGATAAAAGGACAGCAGGAGTCTCTTGGTGATGTTGTTCTTCCTGAGCACCCTCAGGAAGTGCAGTCTCTGCTGGACCATTTTCAGCAGCCCAAAGGTGTTCATGCTCCACGTCATGTCCTCCTCAATGTGGATTCCCATGAAGCGGAAATCCGCCACCCTCTCCACACAGTCCCCTCTGATGATTAGTGGTGTAATGTCCATTTTCTTCTTCCTGTAATCTATTATGAGCTCCTTTGTCTTTGAGATGTTGAGGAGCAGGTTATTCTCTCCACACCACACTGTCAACTGCTCCAGCTCATCCCTGGAAGCGTACTCAACCCCCCCAGAGATGAGACCCACCACCGTGGTGTCATCCGCAAATTTGACAATGGTGTTACTGTGGTGGCATTTAATGTTTTAAATTTTCAAAATATACAGTTGTCCTTTACAATATTCTCATCTTTGAAGACCCTGGAATATGTTTAATGTTGTATGAGTGAAGGTACTGTAGAGTAGTTAATTTGAAATGGTTATTGCTCAGATTAGAACCAAATTTAAGGCAGAGGTAGATGGATCCTTGATTAATAGAGGTTATGAGGAGAATGAGGTTAGGAGGGAGAGATAGATCAGCCATGATTGAATGACGGAGTAGACTTGATGGGCCAAATGGCCTAATTCTACGCCTATCACTGATGACCAAATTCAAGTAATAACCAAACCAAACCATCATCTTCATAACCTGCACTATATTCACAACCGGCCAAGTGGAGTGAAAATGTAAAGGTGAATTATTATTTATGTTTATTGAAAATATTTTTTTTGTTTTAAATGAACATATTGCAGGCAATTAAAAAAAATTACAAATATCTATTATATTGTTTTGAACCGTTACATTTTATTTGAACATCAAAACTTGACAATTTTGACATATGTTAAATACATATGTTAAATACATATACAGAATGTTAATGATTTCCAATGGATGGGATTCATTCTGGCCCACCCGTGAGCCTCATCATATGAGTTACATCGCCTCATAAATCATAATCATAAATTATAATTATACTTTTTTAGCCAAGTATGTTTTGCAACATGTATGAGGAGTTTGATTTGCCATTCAGTCATACCAATAAAAAGCAACAATACACACAAAATATAGTTAACATAAACATCCACCACAATGACTCCTCACCATTCCTCACTGTTGGAAGGCGAAAAAAAAGTTAAATCTCTTCCCTTCTTTGTTCTCCCACGGTTGGGGGCTTCGAGCCTTCCGTTGACGGGGTGATCTTGGCTCCCATAGCCGGTGGTCGGGCCCTCCATGTCGGGGCGATCAAGCTCCCGCATCAGGGGGATCTCAGCTCTCCTCTGCCGGGTGATCAGACCCCGGGTGGGGACTAGTCAAACCTCTTGCGACTTTGGAGCTTCCCGTCATCAGTCTGTACCCAAGACTGCGAGCTCCTCGATGTTGAAATCCGCAGGCTGCAGTTGGAGAGTCGATCCCAGGCAAGGGATCGCAGGCTCTAATGGTAAGTCCACGGCCCCATAGTGGGTCTCAAAGTCAGTATCGAGCAAGGGCGCCAGCTCCATGATGTTAGGCTGCAGAGTCACCGGAGAAACGATCCGGAAAACAATTGCATCTCTGGCAAGGTAAGAGATTTTTTAAAAAGTTTAACCAAACACCCCGCACACCTCCCACATAAAACAAACCAGAGAACATTAACACATACTTTTTAAAACACACTAAATATAACAGAAAAGACAGACAGACAGATGGCGAGGCTGCCATCGCTGACGGCGCCACATGGTCCTTTCAATCCCACAGAGCTTCAACACTGAAATTCAGGAGAATCTCAGCAAACCTGAACGTGGTCAATTTGAGGCAATTGTGAATGCAAGCGGTGAGTGCAGGCGCTAAAATCTGGGCAAATGACTGATTGGGAAAATAAATTAATTACTGGCCCGGTGTCTTGTTAACTCATCTATTGATTGGGTTGATTAATTTACAAAGTGCTAACATTAAAAAATAAGTATTAGTTCCTTAACATCCTTTTGAAGCTGCACTTGGAGCTGAATTTAAAGGCAGAAATTGTCAAAATGGTTTGTGTTGATTTCCCAGAAATGTTGTTGGCTTCGGCAAAACCCACTGGGAGAGACAATAAATGACTGTCTTTGGGTATTTACAACATTTCTCCAGAAATGCTGCTGGCCTCCTGTGGATAATACAGATATAATTTTTGAGATGTGGATATATTTGTCAATTTTACTTCAGAGTCACGTGACTGACTATGTGAAGAACCCCGTACAGCCGCTGGTGCGTCATGACATCAGATGCATTGGTGCAGTCAGCTGGTTGGAGCAGCAGCGCTCCTCCAAGCGATAAGACTAAAAACGCGAGGTAAGTTTTTTAAATTTTTCCAGTGGTAATTTTCTGCGACGGTTGGAGGTCTGTTGGAGAAATGTTGCAGAAAATGAAGAAGGTGTCGGCGAGGCGCTCCGGAGGTAGGAAGGAAAATGACCAGGAGAGAGTTGTTGATGGAGGCCCGTCTGGTACACCTGGTGCTGGCTACACATCCAGTGGTTGCGGACCCACTACCTGTGAGCAGTGGAGGCTTGCCAGTAGGGCGGAAGGCCACTGGCAAGTCTGATAGGCCCGTGGACCCTGAGTCGGGCCTGGAGGTTATACCCTCCATAGGAGAGTCCGTTTGCTCACGGCTCTCCCAGTTCGAGATTTTATTACAAAGAATGCTCGACAGGGACCAACTCTGTGAGGAGGAGTGGTGCCCAAGCCAGGCTGTGGGAAAGCCTGTGTTTGCAGCACCTGTTACAGGGCTGCAGGAATATCCTGCCTGTGAGGAGGATGTTCCATCAGTGCAGTTCACTGACACTGATTCTATGGTGGGGGAGAGCAGTAAAGGAGTTCATTTGGAGGTAATTCCGAATATTGCTGAAAAATTTGCTGTGCCTAGAGAGGCAGGAGAGGTGATTGAAACAGAATTGGCTGAAGCAATTCAGTATATGTTCTCCCACCAGTTACAGGATCTAGCTATGGATGAAGCAGCAAAAAACTATGAAGCTCCTGTTAATTGTGATCTCCTGAAGGTACCGGTGGTTAGTCACCAAATTTGGTCACAGTTGGGTATGCCAGCTAGGGCCCAGGAGATGAAATTCCAAAAAGTGCTTAAACTGTTGTCGGCAGGTGTCACGGCTGTTGTAAAAGTTATTGATACAGTGAATATGTTAGAAGCACACCAGGATGCACTTGGATTTTTGTGTAGTGCATTTTTTGAAATTAACAGTATCAGGAGGGCTGCTATAAGGCCAGTGATTAATCCTAACTTGGCGAGTTTAGCAGGGATCACAGACGTATTGGAGTTTTTGTCAACTCTTTATTTCGACCAAAAATTAAGTTACAGTGCGATCAATTCAGCCAGAAGTGCTCTGTCTTCTTATTTACCCATGAATTCAGAATTGCATACAATAGGGACACATCCATTACTTTCTCGATTCATGAAGGGAGTTTTCAATTCTAATTCAACTAAACCCAGGTATGCCAGTATTTGGAATGTG
Organism: Okamejei kenojei; assembly: GCA_035221665.1. NCBI lineage: Eukaryota > Metazoa > Chordata > Chondrichthyes > Rajiformes > Rajidae > Okamejei > Okamejei kenojei. Next base: position 163,952 of record JAVHYY010000063.1, read on the forward strand.
AGTGAAGTTCTTATGCTTCTTCACCGGTGGGCTCTGGTTACAAGCCTATCTACAGCCAAATTAACTATGAAGGTGGTCATGCTTTTGGCATTGGTTTCAGCCCAACGTGTACAAACATTGCCAAACCTTTGGTTAGATAGAATGCATGTGTCAGCAGATGCCATTATATTTTATATCTTTGATTTGCTTAAACATAGTAGAAGGGGCATGACAGGATGTAAGATTGTGTTTTCAGCATACCCCACAGATGATTGCTTGTGTGTAGTCTCACATTTATCTCGTTACATTGAGGTCACTAAAGCTCTAAGAGGAACAGAGTCTGCATTATTTATTAGTCACAAAAAACCACACAGTAAGGTGTCGGTGCAAACAATTTCAAGGTGGCTAAAGCAGGTCTTGGGAAGTGCTGGAATTGATACTGATAAATTCAAATCTCATTCCACCAGGGCGGCATCAACTTTCGTGGCAAGTGCGATGGATGTGCCAATAGACCATATCCTCGCGGCCGCAGGATGGTCCAGTGAGCTGACCTATCAAAGGTTTTCTCACAAGCTGATTTCAAGGCTGGGGGTCTTTGCTGATTCTGTTTTGAGTTTTGTTATAGTTTCCCCCTGATTTAGAGTTTGTTATGATTTCGTTTGGAAATAAACTTATTCATTTAACAAATGTTATTATTGATGCATTATTGATTGTTAACGACTTTTGAGTCAATCGATGCAGTGTGAAAGCCGGATTTGGGTCTGCAGCGTGAAATCACAGTGCTTTGAAGTCTTCACGTAGTCACTCACGTGACTCCAAAGTAAAATAGTAAGATTAAATGAGAACTTACCAGTTTGAAGTTTGATCTTTATTTTAAGAGGAGTCGAGTTGAGGGACTACGTGCCCTCTGCTCCCACCCTCATAGATCTCAGCTGGTAGTTCTAGTCTTTGTTATCTTACCATTATACTTCAGTCATTGTTAGCTGTGAATTCACTCCGCTGCTTTGAAGATTGACGCACCAACGGCTGTACGGGGTTCTTCACATAGTCCCTCAACTCGACTCCTCATAAAATAAATATCAAACTTCAAACTGGTAAGTTCTCATTTAATCTTACTATTTCAATGCATAATTGAAAGGCTTTCATTGAATTAAATGCACAAACAAAAAAATAATCTCTTTCTGCAGCTTTTCATAAATTGTTTAACCCAGGCTCAGGACATACACATGCACCCAGAAATATTGACTTTGTTATTAGGCTTATGCTCTGTGTGATGTTTCAAATAAAATGTTTGGTAATAAAGCATACAGCATGAAATTGGTAGGATGACTTGATAGAAACTGGTAATAAAAAGATATGTTCACATGATCAAACCCAAATTGAGTCTGCTGTTTTTCATCACAAGACATATTCACAGCATTTAATCTTAGCCGAGCTCTGCTCAGATTATTGAAACGGTGTTGATTTTTGTTTCTATACATTCAGCTTCAATATAATGAAGTATTTTGGGAGAACGATCTGAGTTTATATTTGACCCCCCCCCCCCTCCATTTTTTTTTACTTCATCTGTAGTATCCACCCAATTTTGTCCCGTTGCTCCAATCCTGGGGGCACAACAGCCAGCAGACCCTTCAGCCCAACTTTTAGATCTAAACTCTAAATCTTTCTACTTTCCTCTATCCCTTTAAAGAAACTTGAAAATACCCAATTATTTGCCTGAACCATTGGTTGTCTCTCCTTTCATTCACCATTTCTGTTTATAAAGTTCTCACAATGTTTCCTGATTAGTGTTATATAAATGCAAATTCTTCCTTGCATGTGAAAACGGTGTGCAGTAATTTTATTGTAAATAGAAACATTGATATTTCACTTACACACCATCACAATGAAAAATGAGTTCTTCAAAATTTCAGAATGTATTTATGTGAGCTGGACCACGTTGCATTCAGTTATTTTTCCATAAAAAATCAAATGTAAATGTTAAAAATCAAATGGCAGTGGAAGATTTGTTCTGTGCACTGGATTGTCAGTCATAAATGTGGCTATAAATTATGTATTTTGAATTATGCATTTTGAAACAACATTTGCCTGCCATTCAACATAAAGGTAATGCAAATTGAATGTTGAGAAAAAGGAGTTCAATTGACTATCAAGTCAATCAAGTAAAATCAAGTTAAGTTTATTGTCATATGCACAAGTACGGAGAGGTACAGGTAAAATAACAAACTTGCTTGAAGCAGTATCAGATACAGAGACTCTGACAACACACAAAAACAGAAAACATACATACTATAACATACATAAATTACACATAAATTGCACGTGAGTGAAAAGGAAAAACTGGTGCGAAAGTAAAGATATTAGTGCATCTCTTGTTGTCCTTTCATGCAGTATAAATAAAAGTAGAGAACATTTATTCCCCATCCATCATTGCTACTCAGAATTTGGCGAGCTGCCATCTTGCACTGACACTGTCAGTTTAGCAGAGAGGTTGAGATGTTCTAGTACCTGGCGGATAACTTGCAGGCAGTGTTGCTTGCATGCACCTGCTACACTCATCCATTTTTATGCTAAAAGACTAAGTGGGACCCGTTAGGTCCCATGACCACACGGGAGGTCTGGTCCCCCACCGCAATATTCCACCTCTCCACCAATTCCAATATTGGTGGCCAGTGGGTGGGTGGGGGGGGGGGGGGGTTCTGGAGCACTGGAATGGATGTTGTTGGCTGCAGGGTCTACCGGTCTCCAGAGGGCTAGTATAGACATTGTGGGCCAAATGGATTCGTGGGGTGGCAGCTCAGTCCCTCAAGCCTGATGCGCTGGCAACTCTTCGAGCAGGGTGCAAGGCCACAAAATTCAAGTGCAGTTTCATACCACTTCAAGCAGGGTGCAAGGCCACCAAGTTCAAGTGCCGTTTCCAACCACTTCAAGCAGGGTGCAAGGCCACCAAATTGAAGTGCAGTTCCATACCATTTCATGCAGGGTGCAACAACTCCACATTCAAATGCATTTTCATACCATTTCATGCAGGGTGCAAGGCCACCACATTCAAATGCAGTTTCATACCATTTCAAGCAAGGTGAAACCACCATAAAATCATGCAAAACACCACACTCACAGTTCAGTAGACATTCAGTATGTTCAGTTGATTCACAGCTCAGACAGAGTCGTGACCTCTCCCTCCCCCATCATGCAGAGACTGAGCCACACCCACACTTTGGGTTTTATAATCCCGCTCGCTCCCACCGGAAAAGGTGTGGCCTTCATGGCGTGATTGATTTTTTAAACACTAATAACACTTATTTTTCATTGATGGGAATAATCCACTGCACCTTGTGAGCGGAGGGGGGCCGAGTAAGATGGCCAAAAATCACAGCCGTAATTCGTAGCGTTTTCTAAAATCAATATAGTGCTAACAGGAAGTTGTCAAGTTTAGACAAATAACTATTTGCAGTGCCTTTTCACTTCAACCCACAACCCCCCAAACAACTATTTGCAATGCCTTTTCACTTCAACCCAAATCCCCCAAACAACCATTTGCTGTGCCTTTTTACTTCAACCCAAACCCCTCAAACAACCATTTGCAGTGCCTTTTTACTTCAACCCAAACCCCCACCCCCCCAACAACCATTTGCAGTGCTTTTTTACATCATTCCAAATCCCAGAAACAACTATTTTCAGTGCATTTTTACTTCAAACCAACCATATTTTCATTTTCAAACCACATTAAGGGCAGTCACAGTTGAGTGGACATGTGTTCAGTTTTATTCAGAGCTCTGAGAGACGTGATTCTCTCGCTTCCTCCATCTTGCAGAGACTGAGTGAGGCACAGCATTTCCGGGTTTTATAGTCCCTCCTCCCTCCCACCAACAGAGAGAATGGCAAATTAAAAAAAAAACATTAATATCTCTTTGATTATTCATCGATGAGAAAAATACTCTGGTCCAGTCCGATGGAGGGGGGTTCTGAGCGAGGTAGCCAAAAATGATGGCCATAAGTGGCGACGTTCTCTCAGAAATCACATCGCAGTGAGTCAAAAGCGGGAAAGATCTTACTTTTAGTAATATAGATATGACTGTGTTATGAAGAACTAAAACATGGCCGTCCGAATGGGGGGTGCGCTGGATGCGACTGCACCCCCCTTTTTTCAGCCGGAGAAAGAAAAAATTCCCAGATTTTTTTTTTTTAAAAATAGGAGCATAATCAGCATTTCCACTGTCAGAAATCGCCTGAAATTCTGGTTCCAGCTGCTGGGGAGGAAAACAAATGCACCCATCCGCGCCTGCGCAGTTGGGTAAGCTACGCAAAATGACATTGTCTCTCCGCACGGGCGCAGTGGGCCCGGGTGGGATCATACTCCCATTTGTGCTTCACCCATTGAACTCGATGCCTCGCGTCTACTCCAGGTAAGTAGTGGAAGGCGGAGGTAGGGGGTGCGCGGTTGGTGTCTGCCACCCGCTCCGTCCAGGGCGGGCGTGTGTGGTGTGCAGGGCGGGCGTGTGTGGTGTGTACCCCCCGGTCCAGCGTTTCCATCCGTGGCATCGGAGCCTCGGTGGGAGCGGCTGTAACCCCATAACCAGATGCCGCTGCCCTCGCCTCCCCCAAGCCATCTTCTGCCTTCGCCACCCCCGCTGGGTCTAGCCGCCCCCGCTGACACCCGCCACCCCTGCTGGGCCTCGCCCCCCACCCCCCGCTGGGCCTCGCTGACCCCCGCTAGGCCCCGCCACCCGCTGGACCCGCGCCACCTTAAATTTCGACCCCCCGCGCCAGAAAGAGGGGGGAGAGAGAGAGAGAAGGGAAGGGGGAGAGAAATTATGGAGGGGCGAGGGTAAGGTGGAATATCTTTAATGAGATTGTAAAATGGAGGTAGGTTTTAGAGCTATTATATTTTTTTTCTCATGAATAATATCAAATAATATGAAACAATTGGAACTGCTTTCTTTGCCTTGATAACAATATTGAAAAATATGAATTCCAATGTTTGTGATTCTTTTTGCAGCATATTTTTAATATAATTTGAATATTACAAAAAATCTGCATTTTTTCAGGGTCATCGTGGATCTGTCCGCAGTAATGCAGCAGTCTGTTGATGATGTAGCTGCTGTGGAAGCTAGGCAGAAGATGGAGTTGGAAGATCTCCTTGGTGCAGTAAAAACCAAAGGTTAGATGGAAAACATTCTCACCAATTTTATTCAGGGCTAATTGTGATTCTACTCCTTCCATCTTATAACAAAAGTACTTAACCAATTTTAATAAACTTAGTATAAAATATTGGAAATTTATAAAATATACATTTTAATGGATCATTATATACAAATGTAACATTTCCATTTCGAGGTCATTTCGAAGCCAATAGCCTAATCGTTAAAGGATTAATGGACACTGTATTGCATAATACATGTTAATCATAACATGAAATAAATCCATAGCATTATCCTGTATTATTTCATTACAGCAGATAGTCTGAAGCGTACAGCGGCATCCTGCAGTGGAAGATTCAAAATAAAGAAAACTTCACACACCAGGGCCGCCGCAATGATCCCCAAACAAATCATATCATATTTCTCAAAAGGTAAATTACATCACATTTGTATTTGATTTAGCCCATTGATGCCATAGACATTTTTTTTTGAGCCAAAAAGTCCTTTCATCATTCATATTGGCAGCATATTTTTCTTTTTTCCTTATACTGATACATTACGAAGTATTACAAATGAAAATACGAGCATTGCCATTTAAATTCTCAATAGAACATTGCCAATTTTCATGAGAAATATTGACTTCAATTATCAAAATTGTTGCCAATTTTATAAATTACTGACCATTTTTGCATTAAACAAGATCTTCTGAGCATACTTTATATAGAATGTTGACAAATGTGGGGTCAATTTGTGAAGAATTTTGTCTCTGTTAGTTTTCTAAACGTGTTATGATTCTATATCATGAGTTCTTACAAGAATTGTGAAAACTCCACATATATGCAGCCTATCAGTAAAATATGTTTTGAATACATGTAATGTCTTAAGTCCTGTTAATGATAATATTGTCCAAATAAAATGTCACAAAATGGAGAATCTCTGTATTTGCAAAGCCTGCTTGTCCACTTTCTGTTTTAGGTTGCAAGCTGTGATTCAAGCTCCAAGGGACCCTAGATGGAAGTTGAGGATAAGGCGAGGTCCAAATGTCTTTCCTTTTGTTGATATGAATGAGGGTTTTGTAGAAGAGCTAATAGGTGTTGCAAATGCACGATTAGGATTGGTCAGATAGGGGGTGTTGTAAAGTAGTGTTATTTACTTTGCAGAGTGTTTGTGCTGTTATCTTGTGACGTGTGAAGCCTTGTTCAAATTGTTTATACTACCCGGAGCAATGTTTCTATTCTTTTGTAAACTGTCTTCCTGCTAGAACTTTCTTTAGAAACAATGTAATGGTGGATTTTGTGATTGGTTTCGGGGACTGTCAATAGCTATAATCTAATCAAGATTCAATGGAGTTTATTGTCATGTGTCCCAGATAGGACAATGAAATTCCTGCTCGACCTTCTTTCAGCATGAAGAAGAGTTACATAGACCTCCTAGGACTACGTGTCGACCATGCTCCGAGTTTGCGAGTGCAAACTCTTCTAAACACGCAAATTAGGTCCCAGCCGTGGGACAGGTCCTTTGGTTGGTCCAGTGCTGGACTCAGTATTTTACTTAACTAGACTAAGGGGTAAGCTGTAGGAGCATAATTACTTTATATGTGACTTACAATCTGATGGAGTTTGTGTACAGTACTCTCTCACTTGTCCTGCCACAAGTGTCTATCGCTTTCATCACTACGCCATGACTTGCATGAGCAATGACAGGTTGTCTGCAATCGCCTTAATCCACATTTACTATGACTTTGCCCATAACCTGGACAAAGTCGTGACTAGATTTACGCAGTTACATTCTTGGAAAATGGAACTGGAAAAACATGATATATGGCTAAATGACAATATATGCTGGCTTGCCATGAGTGTCCATTCCCTTCAGCATTACACCAGGACTTCCATGATCAGTGACAAGCTGTCTGCATTCGCCTTAATATAGCGATGTTACAAAACCTACCTTAAGCGGCGCTGCAGATCTGTCACTGGCTGTGTGTGACTTTGGCGCCTTTGAGGGGGCTGGGGGGGGGGAGCCTGGGATTAAAATGCGGGTTTGTACCGGTTGTCAGAGAGGGATTTCCTTGTGCTGCTAGTCGATGAAGAAAAATCGATCGGACTTCCGATCCCGGTTTTTTATTAAAATAAATCGCTGGACAATTTAATAGTTGGATTAAAGTAAAACTTCTAACGCCAACAACATGACACATCGCAAAAACAGGACAAAACAAAGGGTGTAGTTTATTTTATATATAATCTTGCTTCTTGGGGTGGCTTTAATCTAATTTTCATTGCGAAAATGTAATTTGGGCCCCATACGAATCGCTGGTGTAAGTACAGAGTTGCTTATTGCTTACAATCTGAGGAATATGATGATGCTACTGATTATGGTATACCAATGTACCAGCTAGCAACTGATCTTCTCCATAAAGACTTGGTCTATTGCTAGAAATTGTAATTTATTTACCTATCTGTTACGGACTTGTAGCATATAATACAATAATATTAAAGTTCTGATCTTGAGAATATCACATTTTTGAATTTTCAAAGCACTCTGGGTGTTTAATTACTATTTCCGTCACAATGGTCAATTTTGTAATTAGCTACAATTAAGTAACTAATTATATGCTTTAATTTCAAGTCATCCAAGTAACGAGTTTCATCAACACTACCTGCAACACTACACCAGGACTTCCATGAGCAATGACAGCAAAATGCAATGTGATTGGCATGATGCTGCCAAATCAAGTCAAGTTGTCAAGGTAAGTCATGCCAAGGTTAGTCGTCAAGTCAAGGTAAGTCGAGTCTATTTGTCATATACACATACAATAAGTGCAGTAAAATGAAAGTGGCAATGCCTGCGGATTGTGCAAAAAAAAAACCAACGGAACAGGTGCTCCTGAATGTATATTGCCATTTACCACTACTTCTACTAATGCAAGGGCATCCGTTGGCCTTACCCTATATACCAACCCTGGTTCCGCAAATCCTGTCATGCCACCCCCCTTTTTGAAAAGCTTCATACGGGTTTGTAAAATCTTGACAAGTTTTCACAATATATTTTGAAACTGGTGCACCATATACATTAATGATGAAAGGAATGCATTCTGAAACAAGTGCTGATCAACCTAATTCCTTTGTACAAATCCCACAAGCAATTTTCCTAAAATGGTTGCACAGATTAAAGCACAGCACAACTTTATGTTTTGATGCCTCTCATGCCTGTAAGCTCTCTGTTGACTTATTGACACATTGAGACAGAAATGCTGAGAGCTAAAATGAAGAACTGTACTAGGGTCAAATATGTTTTTTATGCAGGCTGCCACAGGTTAACATATGCATGGCCAAAGCCTGAAGTGATTGTAGTTTGAACATACCATGTCTAGAGGTTACCGTTACTCGCACCGTGAGACAGGGCCAATAGAATATAAAACTGTTCACCACAGAAATGGACATTTCAGCTCACAATGTCAGTGTCAAACATTAGTTAAACTAATCTCTCTGCCTGCACATTATCAATATCTCTCCATTCCCTGCATATCCATCTGCCTATCCAAAAGTCTCTTAAATGCCACCATTATATCTGCCTTCACCACCATCCCTGGTAGCATGTTGAGGCACCTGCCACTCTGTGCAAAAAAAATGACCTGCACATCTCCTATGCCCTCTAATCTTTGACCTTTCCACCCAAAGGTTCTGATTATCGACCTTATCAATGCCTCTCATAATTTTAAATACTTCTATCACGTCATCCCTCAGTCTCCGACCTTCCAGAGAAAACAATCCAAGTTTGTCCAACCTCTCCTGAAATGTAATACCCTCTAATCCAGGTAGCATTTTGGTAAACCTTTACTGCACCCTTTGCAAAGCCTCCACATCCTTCCTGTAATGGGGCATCCAGAACTGCACACAACATTCCAAATCCAGCCCAACTAAAGTCTTATAGGCTGCAACGTGTGTCTTCAATATTCACATACTCAATGGCTCGGTCAAAGAAAGTGAGCATACCACACACGTTCTTTACCACTCTGTCTAGTTGTGTCGCCAGGTTCTTTCATTAAGCAGCTAATGAAGGATCATTGAACAAGATAATACACGAGAAGCTCAACCAAATGATGGGGATACATTGGGAGGACTGAGCCTGGAGCTGGGGGCAAAATGGAGGCTTCTCCCCTCCATCTCAGCACTGACAACATCATTTCTTTATTCAATACCACTTGCTCTTCCATCCTGGATTCTGTTGCTTTGAATGACTTGGCCTAGGGAGATCATATACAGAGAAAAGAGAATGGAGAAAGAGTTGGTATGGGGTGCCAGAGTAGGTTTGGAACAAGGAAAAGTTATTAAAAAGTCAAACATAGCTGGGGTCCATGCGAGTCCCCATGGCCACACTTTTGATTTGTAGAAAGCGAGGGAAATTAAAAGATAACTTACTCAATGTAAGAACAGTTTAGCCAAATAGTTTCAATGCCGTTACAGGATTGACATCTACCTGGCAAATAGCCTAGGCAGGTGCTAATGACAAAATCTAGCTGTAATCAAGTCTGACAAAATGCTGGCCAGTCAATCCACTCTTCATCATCAGCAAAATGATGAAAGGTGTCATTACTGGATGCTCACCAGTGACTATTCTCTGAGTTACAAAGTCTCTAGGCTTCACTGCAGTCCAAATATAGATCAAAGAGCTAAAGTTCAGAAAATGTAAAAGTGAAAGCCTTGACATCTGGGGAGCATTTTACCAAGTGTACCATCAGGTAGCCTTGGGGAAAAATGACAAAAATGGGCCTAGAGGAAAACATTTCAGAAGCCAAATAAAGAAAATTGTGGTTGTCAGAAATCAATCAGTTCAATTGCTTTGCCCAAGAACAGAAGAAATTACAGACTTGTGGACACAGCCAGTCTATCTTACAGAAGATACAAAAGCTTGAATATATGACAACCTGATTCAAGAACAACTCTTACCCTGCTGTTATCATACTCTGGATCACATTTTTCATCGGCTATGGATGTATCTCAATCTTCCAATCTATATCATTGCGGCACTCACACTTTTCTCTTCATCTGCATTTTATCTGTAACGGTAACACTATGTTCTTCACTTTGTTTCCTTTCATACAAAAATGTTGCACTCATGTATGTTATGATCTGTGCAACATTTAGTGTGGTAGAGGAAATAATTTACCAACAATAACCTGGAGAATTTGGGAAAGAAGGGGTGTGCTGATATTATAATTCATTCTTTCATATGATGTGTACTTGAAGGGTTAGATTGAAGTTTGTAGTCTAGCTCAATTTGTTACTAACCTGAACAGATTGTTAGGCCATTTCAGAGGCAATTAAGACCCAATAACAAGATGGCAGATACATTATTGTGATAAGAGAAATAAATAGGGAAAAAATTATTTTCGTTAATATCTATGGACCAAATTTTGACAGTCCTTTATTTTTTAAGAAAGTACTCAATAATATTCCGGAATTAACACATTACAATTTGATAATTGGAGGAGATTTTAATTGTACATTAGACCCTTATTTAGATAGATCTTCAAAACAAAGAAAAATTAAATCACATACTAGTGATTTATTAAACGCATACATCCAAACGACTAACATTAAAGATGTCTGGAGAACAGAAAATCCTACTGGTCGAGAATATTCCTTTTACTCGCCAGTACATAAAACTTATTCAAGAATAGATTACTTTCTGGTAGATGCAAAGCTTATTTCACTTACTTACGAATCTAAATATCATAATATTATAATTTCAGATCATGCGCCATTAACATTTAAAATTAAAATAAATGGTAAAACAGAAAATCTAGGACAATGGAAACTTAACCCACAAATTTTAAAAAATAAAGCCACTCAGGAATATATTATAACTCAGATTAAGATGTTTTTTGAAATAAATGATCAACCAGAAATATCTCGCTCTTTATTATGGGAAACATTTAAAGCATATCTTCGAGGAATTATGATTTCTTCACAAGCATTCCATAATAAAAAGATTCGGAAGGAACAACAGGACTTAGAAAGGGAGATTAAACAATTAGATATACAGAATGCAACAAAATCAGATATAATAATACATAATAAAATTGTAGCATTGAAGTATAAATTAAACAAAATATACACTGATCAAGTTTTAAAATATTATCAACATACTAAACAATTGCTGTTTGAATTTGGAGACAAACCCCAAAAATTATTGGCTCGACAATTAAGGAATATTGAAGCTGAAAAAATTATACATAGGATTAAATCACAAAACGGTGAATTATTAATACAACCAAAGATATTAATGAAAGATTTATGCAATATTATAAAAATCTGTATACTGCTAAAGCGACAGTAAATAAAACAGAAATAGATGCCTTTTTAAATATATGTAACTTAAAAGAATTAGATTTACAAAATAGAGAACTATTAAATGCTGATATTTCAATAAAAGAAATCCAAGAATCTATTAAATCATTAAAAAATGGTAAAACTCCAGGACCAGATGGTATAGGCTCGGAATTTTATAAAATTTTTCATGATCAAATGGTCCCATATTTAAAATCATTATATGAACAGATATATACACAAGAGAAATTACCAGATACATTGAACGAATCTATTATAACACTTATACCCAAAATAAATAAAGATTTGGATGACCCAGGATCATATAGAGCAATTGCTTTATTAAATACGGATCAAAAAATTTTAACAAAGATACTAGCACAAAGATTAAGCAAAGTTGTTAACAAATTAATTCATCCTGATCAAACAGGATTTATACCTAAAAGATATTCTTCATATAATCTAAGACGGTTATTTAATATCATATATTCGAAAAGAAGTGATAAAAAAGACTTAGTAGTTATCTCGCTGGATGCAGAAAAAGCTTTTGACCAGGTGGAATGGCCTTATTTATTTTCGGTGATGGAAGCTTTTAAGCTTGGTGATAAGTTTACTACTTGGATTAAATTATTATATGCAAACCCAACAGCTAGAATAACAACAAACCATATGTTATCAACTAAGTTTAGTTTATCTCGAGGTTGTAGACAAGGCTGTCCTTTATCACCTTTACTGTTTGCGTTAGCAATCGAACCTCTTGCCCAAAGGGTAAGATTGCACCCGGAAATATATGGATATGATACTAAAGATACTAAGAATAAAATCTCGTTATATGCGTACGATGTATTACTTTATATTACTAAACCGGAAATAAGTATCCGTAATTTGTTAAAACTAATAACGGAATTTGGTTTAATTTCAGGATACAGTATTAATTGGAATAAAAGTGAACTTATGCCAATAACCATGAATAACTTACAGATATTACAACAATTTCCTTTTAAGATAACAAATGAAAATATTAAATATCTTGGTATTTTTGTTACAAAAAGATTTGACTCTCTATTTAAGTCTAATTTCCCGTTATTACTGAATAAATTAAATAAAAATATCTTATACTGGAAAAGTTTACCTATCTCAATGTTAGGTAAAATAAACGCAATAAAAATGATTTTTTCTCCCACAATTATTATATTTATTTCAATCAATCCCGATATATCTCTCTAAAAATTTTTTTAAAAAAGTAGACTCTATAGTCACTAACTTTATCTGGGATTATAAGAACCATAGAATAAATAAAAAACACTTATGTAAAGCTAAAATAAACGGGGGTTTAGCATTACCAAATTTTATGTTTTATTATTGGGCAGTTAATATTAAAAATATGAATTTCTGGTTAGAAGAAACAGATAATAAACCAAACTGGTTAAAAATGGAAAGAGAAGACTGTTTTCCATTTGAAATTAGCTCTATAATATTTGCTAATATTAATGTACCTAAGAAAATTTTATAGTGAAAACTTGATAATAGAAAGTGGAATACGTATTTGGAAACAAATAAAGAAAACATTAAAACTAAAATTTATACCGCTAGGTCTTACTATTGCCAACAATTTTACGTTTAAACCCTCAACGATGGATAAGGCTTTTATACAATGGAAAAATAAAGGAATTTTAAATATAGGGGATCTTTATAAGGAAAATTATTTTCTTTCATTTCAAGAATTACAACAAGCTTACGGGCTTCATAATAATGAATATTTCAGATACTAAACAAATCAGAAACTATATCTCTGTAAATACACAAGAATTCAGAAATAGAAAAGAGTGAAATTTTAGATGAATGCTTGAATAAACATCCAAATACAGAAAAAATGATATCATACATTTACAATATTTTGTTGGAAAGTGATATTCCATCATCGGAAATACACAGACAGCGTTGGGAAAATGAATTAGGTCAAATAATAAGCCCAGAAATATGGGAAGAAAGCTTACAACACATACATTACTGCTCGTTAAATGCTAAACATGCTCTTATACAGTTTAAAATTTTACATAGATTACATTACTCCAAATCTAAATTACATAATATATTTTCCAAAATTATCGCCTATATGTGATAAATGTCAAATCTTAGAAGCAAATTTGTCACATTCATTTACTAATTGTACGAAGATTGTAGAATATTGGAATGAAATATTTAAGATAATCTCGAATGTTGTTAATATTACTATGATTCCTGATCCAAAGTTAATCATACTTGGAATACCGGAAACGGAACAAATAATTACAAGGAATCAAAGAACTTTTATCGACTATTCTCTAATAATTGGGAAAAAATTAATATTAAAATTTTGGAAAGGCCCTGCATCCCCAACAATTAAAATGTGGAATACAGAAATGACGGAGACACTTCACTTGGAGAGATTGAGACTTGTCCTTATGGACAGGTTAGATCTCTTCAAAGGGATTTGGTCTCCATACATTAAATATCTACAGGGTCATAATGGTTCGGCGCAGGGACTTGACTGAGGCCTGAATATCTGAATGGATGAAGAAATACATATAATAAATCATGAATGTATCTCCAAGAATGGATTATTTAGTAATATTTTAATCTCCATCAAACTTTTCACTTTCTTTTCTATTTTCTACTTTCTTTCTCTATCTTTCTATCTTTAACTAGGAAAAAAAAGTATAGAAACATATTATATATATTCTTAATATTAGTATGAATACACCTATTATTAGTTGTATGAAAATATTATAGGTCTTAAATTTGTAATTATATAAAATTGTGCATTTTCAACTATATAATAATTTTGAAATATAAAGTTAATAATAATACAAACACTCTTAAATATTATGAAAATATCATGAATATCATAGAAGTTTGGTTAAGATTGGGTATTATGTAGTTATATTAGGGGGGATTTGTATTTGGTAATTAGAAGAAATATGTGTGGTATGAGAAGTGTGAGTATATTGCTTATTTTAGGAATATACTACATACACTCCCAATTATACAAAATAAATAACCAGGAAATGTATAATGGATAACATTACAATTAACACAAACAGTATCAATTGATAATCAATATTATATAATTTTGTATATTATATAATTTTCACTGCCGTATAAGAGTGTACTCGGTATATATTGTTTCTACAATAAAAAAAAAAAAAAAAAAAAAAAAGACCCAATAACATTGCTATTAACACAGGGTTACAAAAAGGCAGGTGATGAGGCAAATATCTCATCAAGAAGAGTAAAGGGCCTGTCCCACTTACATATGATCACGTGTAGTTTGCGCTATGTTTGCGCTAACTTTGCGCTAAGTTCGCACGTGACGTAATTTACGTCATGCTTATGAATCAGCTGGGCAGGAGGTGGCCGACTGAATTTGGGTGTCGCACGGCGTCGGGCGGTGACGTCATCATGCAATGCCACGCCGGGCGGTGACCTCATCACGCAATGCCACCCGCTAGGCGTACACCATCAAGAAGCTGCATACGCCATCAAGATGCTGCGTACGACCGCACTGCGCCTGCGCACTGACAGGCCGTTGGCGTGTGAAGATTTCGGTCACTGCAAGAATTTCGGAGCCCCGTGCGATGTCAGGACCTGCCCCGCACAACTCCGCGCTTCTAAGTGGGACCGGCCCCGCGTGGCCATAAGGTGCTCGAACACCTCAAGCGAAGTCGAGGTCGGGTAATTTGCGAGCCAAGGTCGCGTAAGTGGGACAGGCCCTTATTTGTGAACCAGATATGTTTTTCAGTAGCTTCATTTTTAAAATTATCTTTATGTTCCAATGCTACTTAATTGCTTGAATTTTAATTCCCTACTTGCTAAAAGGGGAGTACATTTCATGGTGCCAGATCAATGATCAAATAACTTAAACATCAACCAACTGTAGCCACTCACAAAATTGCCTCTGGCATGAATAATAAGGCAATATAATGGGTCAGGTTTAGTAGGGAATGAAAGCCAGAGGGTTGAGAGAGAAAAAAAGTGTCAGAGTCAAGGAGAAATGAGTCATGGTTATATAGGATGGGGAAAAAGGCATTTTTTGCCCACCTCATAAATGCTGACCACTATGTTTTTGTCAGTTAATCACATCTGCCTACATTTTGGCCCTAATCTAATTTGCCTACTATTAATTTACTAGTGCAAATGCCATTTGAATTTTGTAATTCTTCCTGACTCTACCATCTCCTCTGGCAATAAGGAGAAGGGGAAACAATAAAAAAGGTTCCCAAGAACAAACAATGAAGTAGACAACAGCAGGTATGCAAAGCTAGGAGGAAATCACGTTCAGTATACAAGAAGTGAGGAAAAATGAAGAGATAAGGAGCACAACATGCAACAGTAAAGTTTAAGGTAAGCTGCATTATAAATGAAGGGTTGAAAAGTGTTACCAGGGTCTACTTAGATCCATTTGGGACATGAAAGAACTGTGGATTACTTTGTTATTGGAGGAGATTTGGATTTGAGCAAAGGAAAGTCAAAACTCAACTTGCTTCACAGCATGTGGGGTTTGGAGAAATAATAAATTCCTGGGTCTATGAATGTCGGTAAACTGAGCAGGGATGTACAGGATTAACTATAATGGGGTGCAGTGGAAAAAAAACAGAGTTGTGCGAATGAGGATGGAAAACTACCTTTGAGAGGATGAATCTATGTTAAATTCAGTTCGGTGAGAACATGCAATATCCTGGTTAGCTCGATGGAATCAGGGGTGAGATGGGTGTGAATGGTGCAAGGTAATATAGTGAAGTTGCAGGAACTGCAAGGGCTAGAATCAAATTTGTAATGTCAGCTACACAACATCCATGAATAAAGTGTTGAATTTTGTTCAATAGGGGCAGTAATGTGTGAATTATTCTGTAGAAGTAGCCCAAAATCCTGGTTAATATGGGTGATGAGTAGAAATAGATTAAAGAAATCCAAATCATGGCAGAAATTTGCTGCTTGAGCACCAAAGTTGATGTCTCTGCAATTACCAAAGCCAAGGCCTAAGGCTTTGATTTATCAAACCAGAAGAGTTCTTGATGGGTACTGATGGACAAGGTACAAAGTTACTGTTCAGAAAGATTATTTTAAATAATTTGAGTGGTTTGCTGCAACATTTCTTACCGCTGTAATGTATTCACTTATGCAATAAAATAAAACAGTGAAGGAACTGTTGCCTCATTATATTGATGGAAAATGCATGTTAGTGACTTGACAGTCCACATTAAAAGTCATCAGGTTTTCTTTTCCAACGCCAAATTTGCTTTGTACAGCATTGATTTTCGCATTTAATGTTCTAAAACTATGCAGCAGTCAAAGCCACATTTACCTTGTAATCAATACACGTTTAAGGTGTTTGCTATTGTAATACAATATAGATTTTTTTCACCATGTTCATCTTCTTTGGTAACTGGACATCCAAGTTAATTTATGGCTTCATGGTTTGTTTATTATTCCAGACTAATATCGTGCTCTAATGAATAATACAATGTAATTTCTTCATATGGAAAATTATGCTCAAAGAGCAATGTGATACAAACACAATTGTATTACGGTTTCTAAAATCTTAATTATTCTTATCAATGTATTCTTATCTTGTATAACATTCTTGAATTCACAAGGATTTTGTGGCATCAAATCCGCACCAAGAAGATGCTGCGCCCCATGCAATATTGGTTTTGGAGCACTTTGCAGTGGGTGTCCAACATTGGGTATTCACAGAGAAACTTGATCTCATAAGCACAATACTGGGATGGTAGGAAAGTAAGTGCAGTTTTATACCATGGATTACAGTAATGGCCGGAGAACTATGGAGCGGATTCATTCTGTTGGATGCAGGAGTCATTCAGGAATAAGTGTTCTCCTGGACAAATATATTTGCCTAGCAATAAATTAAGTAAGTGAAAAATTGGCTGGGAAAGAATTGAATTAATTCCAATATTATAGTATTAATACCTCATTTTATGCAACATGCTTACAATAAAGAAATAAGGGAGATATTTAATTGTGTTTAGTCTGTTCAATGCAATGCAATACTTCAAACACTCACTGAAACAAAGATGCCAATTGTCTAGTGAGACAAGGATGACTGACACAACGGAACCAAACAGTGAGCGTGATGCCTGATACACCCATAAAAAAGCAGATTATGCCACTTCAAAATAATTGGTGGTATTTAAAACTTGAAGAATTCCCATTAGTTGCCTGAGGAAGGCAACATTATTATTTTACAGGAAGGTAATGGTTTGCAGATGATCACTCAAATCTGGGAACAGAAGATAGTCAGAAATAAATAAATTATATCGTTATTCGGATAATAGCCTGATCCATGATCAATCACAATAAAGCAGTAAATATATCTAAGTGTTGCACGTCAAGCCTACACAAAAAAATTACAGCAGCTATATCAAATTTGGACCTAACATATGAAATGAGTTCTGGATCTTTCAATGTTGAGGGTAAAAATGAAATAATTAGTATCCCTATCACATTGCAAAGAGATGAAAAGGATCTAATCAATAGTGTATAGAGTAAATTCCTTGATCCCATGCTTTCAAAGGTGAGTAACGTGAAGGGAGTATGAAACAGAGATAACGTTATAACTTGTTAGAGAAGGAACTGCAGATGCTGGAAAATCGAGGGTATACAAAAGGCTGGATAAACTCAGCAGGTGCAGCAGCATCTAAGGAGCGAAGGAGATAGGCAACCTTTCGGGCCGAAACCCTTCTTCAGACTCAACTAACATTATAACTTTGCGGTTTCAATTCCCTACTCTACATTCATTCCACCTGTAGTCCCAAAAGAAAATGCAAACATTGTAATGCAAAATGAAAATTGTTTTGTGGAACACAACCTTTGTTTAGGCAAGGTAACTCAAATTTGTTGAAAACCCTAATGCCCGACACAATTGAGACCATTGAGCAGAGTTTATATTTTGAACGATTTATCCCTTATCCACCAAATCTCTGACATGGAGGCAAATAGTGGGTAAAACATATTTTGATGACAAAATTCATGTTGAGCATTCAAATGATTCAGACCACTAACATTGAAGCAAGTTTTAACAAGTAAGTGAGGTCAGCTTTGGAACCAGTTAATGAAGTCCAATCTTTACAGTTTTGTTGTCAGAAAGACTAAGCTGTCAATGTTCTTGCAGAGTTAATCTTTAAAAAAAAAACCAAAAGTGTAGGAAGCACTCAGCAGTTTGGAACCATTCATGACATTAAAGTTTTGGATTAATCACCCTTCATCAGAATAGAAAAGTGGGTAAACAACATGCCCTTGAGAAGGTTTTGTTTAATTGCTTCAATCCTGATGAGAGTCGTCCCACAGTACTGTTGAATACAGAGTTCTAGGATTTAGGCTCAATGATGATGAGGAACCAGTAACATATATCCAAGTAAAGGTAATGTGCAACATCAAGTGGAAACAGTAGAGGATGTGTTCACATGAATCTGCTGCCTCTCTTTTTCTTAATGGTATAGTCTCCCACATATTGAGGTCAGCAAAATCAAATGTTGGAAGCTGAGTACAATTAGTATTAACTGTTCATATTGCATGAAGATAACAAGAAATAACTTCATTTCCCATACTAGATACTGCTCCAGCAAATTCAGAATTTATCCCATGTCACTGTGTACTACTTCATTCAGTGATTGTCCTCCAGTGATCCAAAACCTCTCTGTGGTTCTTCACGTATTCCATTGTTTGTGCTACAATATCCCAGATATTTTTATCAACAGATATTGGGAGCACTTTCCTTTTACTCTCATACATAGCAATCATTCCATTTAGAGCTCCAACACATTCTTCTTGGTTTCCTAAGATCATTACACTGCTGTTCAGTAAAGGAATGAGCCTTTCTCCACCACAACCATCCAATGATAAGCAATGTTTCTTCACTAAATAGCAATTATCTATCTTACTTCGGAGTCACGTGAGTGACTACGTGAAGAAGAGCCCGCCTCACGCTGGTAACGGCATGACGTCGACGCTGACGGCGGAAGGTGGAGCTGCAGTAAGGAGCAGCTCCTCGCAGCGGTCGGAACGGGCCCGCAGGTAAGAACAGTAAAGTTGGGATTTCTTAGCGGGCGCTGGGTAGGTCCAGCAGTATAGGAAATATATTAAATCAGGTCAGAGTCATATTAGTACTGGATAAGCACAAATGATGAAGTAAACTTATATTCGCGGGTTAAATGCTTCCTGGGGTGAAAAATAAATATACGGGAAAGCTAGTGCGGAGCCGGTTCCGATACCGGTGGCCGCAGATATACCCGTTAGCGAATTAGTTTACAAAATGATAACCACGGAGAGAAATGCTCCCGAATATGAAAAATGGAAAATAAAATAAAATAAAAAAATCTGAGAGGCCCGTGGTTCTGATGACTCTGACATTGAAAAGTCCTCCACATAAGTAAACTATGTGGAACTGATTATGGAGCATATGGAGAAAGTTCTCCAAATAATTATGAGACTAGGGTCAAAGTACCCTGAAGGTTCCTAAGATTAGCCCTGAGGGGTTTAATTATTCTGAATATGGCCATGGGCCTAATTGGAAGTTGGAACTCCGGACCCAGGATTTGGGCCGGAAGAAGTCTCATGGGATGAAATCCCAATTGATTTAGGGCTGCAGAAGGCAGACCCTGTTGATGGTGATTTGCATTTTGAAAGCACACCACAAAATAAAAATAAAATGAAAAAATATGAAAAGAGGCCAAAAATGCCTGGAATAGCAAAAGGTTTTGCTATATATGAAGGAAGTGGTGAGGCTATGGAAGAAATCCTAGCTGCCAACATATATATATGGTATCTCACCAACTTCATGATTCTGTGATGATTGAAATATTAAAATTGCACAGCACAGGAAATTGTGCCTCATTGGAAGAGCCTACGGTTTTATCCGTTAATATGGGCATCCATGACTCCAAATATGAGAGCGTCAAATAGTGAGGTTTAAAAATCCTCACAAATTATTCTGCTGCTATTATGGCTTTTTGGCAGATGAAAGGAAAACATAAAATAAAGACGCTATTTTGCAATTCTTTCTATGAAATTTTATATAATATAAATGGCTATTTGGCCCATTTTTCACCCAAGGTTGCATACCTGTGTCGAGCAAGTGGTGTTTAAGCTCTTGGTTATCTGTTTGGAGTAATCTGCCTAACTTATTGAAATTGGATGAAAAGCTAAATATTTTAGCTGCATGAAACCTTCGTCTTTGGACGAAAAGGTATTTTCGCCCAGAAGGGGATTTGATATTGGAAATAGAGGCAGAAATATGTCAAGGAAGTTTTATTGTATTGCACAACCAAATACTTACCCGAATTCAGGGGATAAGGAGACCACCACGCTCATATGCAGAGGAATTAAAGACTTGTTCTCTGCTTAAAGAAACTGCGGATTAATCTCCAGTTAGAGGGAGATTACAAAAAGTTTATTAAGACTGGCTTACTATTATTTTTGATCAGTATATTACGAGCAGTTTCATTAACTACTATTACTTTTAAAGAAGGGGTTAATCCTCCTGTACAGAATAAACCTGCTTATGTTTTCGTGTTTTCTGCAATTGAAAAAAGCAGAGATTTATGTTCACATTGCCTAATTATCTGGAAAAGAGGTAATGGAAAAGATTTTGAACACGAGCATAAATTTGTCTTTAATGTTAGAAGGCATTACAGATGATGGTTGCAGAAGTATTCTGGACCTTACAGGTCTAAATAAGTTTGTAGAATACAAACATGTTCAAATGGAGACATTGAATACTGCAAAATATTTAATTCAGCAGGTTGTTATATGGCTAAGATTGATGAAAAGACGCCTATTATTCTGTACCTATGCATCAGGTTTCGGTGGTACTTAAATTTTAATTGGTTGTGACAATTATGGCAGTTAAGCTTTGCCAAATGGACTGAGTTCAGCTTTTACTCTTTACGAAACTGTTTGAAACCAGTTTAGCCCAATTAGAGCACAAAATGCACATCATTATGGCTTATCTCAATGACATTCTGGTCATTAGTGATTATCAGGAGTCAGCTGAGGACTCAGTTTCAGTTACTAAAGCTTTGTGGTAAGCTAAGGTTCTTAATTCATCTAATTAAGCCCCAGCTGCAGCCAGCACAAACAATTTACTTTTGGGGTTTGTAATTAACTCAGTGACTATGTTAATACCTTTACCAACAGATAAAGTCGATGATATTTTGGTAACTTGTCATTATCTCATTCAAAACCTTATCCTTCCATCCGAGAAATGGTGACAACCATTGGTGAACTGCTAGCAGCATTTCCTGCAGTAGAATTTGGTTCATTACATTTATTGATATCTTCGAAGGTACAAGATACAAGCTCTCAAAGAGAAGGCAGGCCATTTGACAGGCCTATGTAATTAACAAAAGAAGCTGTATTGGAATTTACAATGGTGGGTTAAAAAAGGGAAATGTCCCACAAGCTGCTAATAAATATTATGATTAAACAGCCTGAAATGGTTTTACATACAGATGCTAGTGCTCTCGGATGGGGGGCCACAGATTTATCCTCCAGTTGTGGAGGTAGATGGAAAACTGAAGAACAAGTGTTTCTTCCCAAGAGTATGGTATTAACTATTTGGAATTATTAGGGCTTAAAGCATATTGTTGTGCTAAACAAGGTCTGCATGTGTTAATACAATTACACAATAAAACAGCTGTGGTTTACATTAATCACATGGGGAGAGTTGGATCAGTATCATGTGATTGTCTGGTCAATGAGATATGGCAATGGTGTATTGGTCGGCAGATATGGATTGCAGTAAGCTATACTCCAGGTAAAGACAATGTGGTAGCAGATGAAAGGTCCAGGATTTTTAAAGATAATACAGAATGGATGTTTAAGCCAGCAATATTTAAGAATATTGTTAGACGATTTGGGTTGCCAGAAATTGATTTGTTTGCATCCAGGCTTAATCATCACTTGCCTCATTATGTGTCTTGGGAACACGATCCGGACGCAGTTGCAGTAGATGCATTTTTATTACACTGGGGAAAAATGTTCTTTTATGCTTTTCCACCATTTGCTCTGATCCAGAGATGCTTGAAGAAAATAGAGCAAGATTCAGCTTCCGGATTGTTGGTAGTGCCAAATTGGCCAACTCAACCTTGGTTCCCAGTTATGCTGAATATGATTAAAGAACCGTATATGCAGATTCTTAACTGTAGTGATATCTTGACTAATCCAGTAACAAATGAAGATTACCCATTATATGCATATATGAATTTGTTAATCTGCAGGTTTTGACCAGACCACTACAGGAACTGGGATTGTCGGACCAAACTTGACAGTTATTGGCGCGTCATGGCGAGATAGCACACAGAAACAATATATGACACATATTAAGAAATGGGAAGAATTTTGCACACAGTCAAAAATATTTCTGATGATTATGTGAATGTTACTCATGTTTTGGAATTCCTTGCCAATTTGCGCTTTCGCCAACATTTAAGTACAGTGCCATTAACACTGCACGCAGTGCCTTGTCGTCCTATTTAGGACTTATGACTGGTGAGAAATCAATTGGGTCGCATCCATTAATATCACGATTCATGAAAGGAATTTTTTCACATGAATCCGCCAAAACCTAGATATACAGAGATTTGGGATGTGAGCATAGTACTTGCTCTACTTAGAGAATGGACGCCAATTGAAGGGTTGTCATTGGATAGGTTAACATTGAAATTGGTCATGTTAATGTCACTGGTCTCAGCCCAAAGAGTGCAAACTTTACAAATGTTGCGTTTAGACTGTATGCATGTGACACAGATAACGTTGTATTCTATGTTTACGATCTGATCAAACAAAGTAGACCAGGGAGATCTGGAACAAAGGTAACCTTTCAAGCTTTTCATATTGAGCTTGCTTTGTGTGTGGTTAGACATTTGAACCAATGTATTAAAGTGACGGACACTTTTCGAGGAAACGAAAAGACATTGCTGCTTACGCACAAAAAGCCACACACAAAAGCTTCAGTTCAAACTATCTCAAAATGGTTTAAACAGGTGTTGGTTTTAGCGGGAGTAGACACTGATGTCTTCAAATCTCACTCCACCAGGGCGGCAGCTACGTCCGCGGCGAAGGGGCGGGACGTACCTCTCGAGCATATTTTAAAAATCGCAGGGTGGAGTAAAGAAGAAACTTTTCAAAGTTCTACAACAAACCTGTTCACACTATGACAAGCTTTGCACACGCGGTGTTGGGAGCACTATAAATCACCTGCTTTGTTTGCTATTAATTGCTATAAATCAGTTGTGTAGTCACTGATATCTTTTGTCACTTGTAATCATTTTTCCCTCAAGTATAAGGAGGGTATTATATGGTCTTTCAGCCATTAAAAAACTTAATTGTGAAAAGATCTAACATTTGTGTGCTTTCTCATGTATGTGTTTACTTAGCCGGACTGTCGTACGGATTAATTCTACGACATAAAAAACACAGAAAGCTTTAAAACTCTTCACGTAGTCACTCACGTGACTCCGAAGTAAAATAGTAAGATTAAACGAGAACTCACCTGTTCGAAGTTTGATCGTTATTTTACGAGGAGTTACGATGAGGGATTACGTGCCCTCCACTCCCACCCTCGTAAAATAAATGATCAAATGGTGGTTCTAAGTCTTTTTATGAGCCTTACTATGTTTACTCCGGCTTTGGTGTTCTGTGTTTTTCATGCCGTTGCTTTGAAGTATGCCGTTACCAGCGTGAGGCGGGCTCTTCTTCACGTAATCCCTCATCGTAACTCCTCGTAAAATAACGATCAAACTTCGAACAGGTGAGTTCTCGTTTAATCTTACTATTATCTATCTCAAATCAACTGGTAATATTCCTTCTTGTATTCTTCAAAATAATTTTTTTTTAGAAGTAGAGCAATATAACGGATCGTTAAGCAGAATGTAATCTTTACCAATGTCTATGATTTACATTTATGCTAATAACAATGCTGCTGTTGAAACCACGCTTAAATATATTATTGGCACTGTAAAATGAATTTAATTAATTAAAAGGTAAATCATTTTAATTGTATTAAGTTAAGTCACTGCCCTGTTTCATGTTGGGTGCTTGTGGACAACCAGCAACATTTATCTTGGATACAAGGAACTGCAGATGCTGGTTTACAAAAAAGGATACAAAATACTGGAGTAACTCAACAGGTCAGGTAGCATCTCTGAAGCACATGGATTGAAGCACGTGTTTTGTGTCTGGCCCTTCTTCAGATGATTTTATGGAGGGCGGGTAAAAAGGTGGAAAAGAGAAGAGGCAGGACAAAGCTAAGCAGGTAATACATTGATACAGGTGAGGGAGGTTTAATAGGCAGATGGCAGGCAAAGGCCAGTGATGAAAAGATAGAAGGTTCATGTTCATAAGTGATAGTAGCAGAATTGGGCCACTCGGCCCATCAAGTCCACTATTCAATCATGGCTAATCTATCTTCCTGTCCTAACCCCATTCTCCTGCTTTCTTCCCATAATCCCTGGCACCCCTACTCATCAAAAATCTATCTATCTTGGTTTTAAAAATATACATTGACCAGGCCTTCACAGCAACTCTGCAATGAATTCCACAGATTCACCACCCTCTGACTAAAGAAATTCCTCCTCATCTCCTTCCTAAAGGAACATTCTTTTATTCTGAGGCTACGGCCTCTGGTCCAAGACTCTCCCACAAGTGGAAACATCCTCTCCACATCCACTCTATCCTGGCCTTTCACTATTCAATAAGCTTCTATGAGGTCTCGCCTCATCCTTTTAAACTCCAGCGATTAGAGGCCCAGGGCCATCAAAAGCTCAACATATGTCAACCCACTCGTTCCTGAGATCATTCTCGCAAAAGTCCTCTGGACCCTCTCCAGCACCAACACATCCTACCTCAGATATGGGGCCCAAAATTATTCGCAATATTCCAAATGTGGCCTGACCAGTGCCTAATAAAGCCTCAGCATTTCATCCCTGTTTTTGTATTCTAGTTCTCTCTAAATAAATGCAGCCTAGAAGGTGTGATGAAAAATGATTGGAGTTGTGAATAGAGAAGCTAGTGGAGAGGTAATGGGGGGGGGGGGGGGGGGGGGGGGGGGGGGGGGGGGGGGGGGGGAGTGGTGGTGAGAGGGGTGGGGAGATCTATAGCACACAGAGGAGATGCAGGAGACGGATCCATCTATGACAGCATGAGGGAAACCATGCATACTAAAGAATTAGGACATCCCAGTGTGGTAAGCCTCATCTTGGAACCAGATGCAGTGAAGATAGGGAAATTGAGTAGAGGATAGCATCTTTGCATGAGGCAGATTGTGAGGATGTGTTGTCCAGATAACTGAGAGGTTGGTAGGTTTGTAGCAGATATTGTTTGATAGTCTGTCTCCTGTGATGGTGACGGAGATATCAAGAAAGGGGAGAGAGGTGTCAGAGGAAGTCCAAGTGAATTTGAGAGCAAAGTGGAAGTTAATGGTAAAGTTAATGAAATCAGTGAGTTCTGCATGGGTGCAGGAGGTAGACCCGATGCTGTCACTGATGTAGCAGAAAATGAGTGGTGGATGGTGCCAATGTGCATTTGTAAAAAGGACTGTTCAACATAACTGACAAAAGGGTAGACATAGCTGAGGCCCATTCAAATGCCAATGGCTAAACATCGAACTTGTAGAACGTGAGAAGAGTCAAAGGAGTTGTTGAGGGTGGGGACAAGTGACACCACTGGAGGAGAGTGTTCATAGAGCAAAATAGATTTGGCCTCTGTTCAAGGAAGAAACTGAGAGCCTTGAGATTTTACTGATGGGGGATGGAGTTGTAAAGGGACTGGACATTTATGGTAAAGATGAAGCAATGGTGGCCAAGAACCCTAGTTATTGAAGAGTTGAAGAGCATCTGAGGTGTAAGTAGGTCAGAAGGAACGAGATAAAGGAGGATGGGATGGATCAAGTTATTTGGAGAAGAGTTGTGCAGAGCAGGAGCACACAGGAACAATGGGTCTGCCAGGGCAGTACTGTTTCTGTTGGGTTTTGGGAATGAAATAGAAGTGGGCAGTGTGTGGCTGGGGAATGATGAGGTTGGAGGCTGTGGGAAAATGTAAACTTTTCTCTTAATTTCATTTTAATTTCAACCTACGGACTTTCATCTCCAGTAATCTCCTTTTTCACCACTGGCTGACGTCTGTCCAGAGGGCCTCCATAAATTCATGTGTGCTCTATAAAAAATCATTTATATATTTAACCACTAAAGAACAAATCTGATCTTTTATATAATAGTAGACTCACAGTGCACAATACCCGGGTTTGACTCCTACCATGGATGCTGTCTATGTGGAGTTTGCATATTTTCCCTGTGACCATGTGGGCTTTCCCCAGGTGCTCTGGCTTCCTCCCACATTGCAAAGACGTGCAGGTTTGTGGATTAAATGAATACTCTAAAAATTGCCCCTTGTGTGCAGAGAGTGGATGCAAAGGCGGGATAATGTAAAAGTTAATGTAACCATATAACCATATAACAATTACAGCACGGAAACAGGCCCTCTCGGCCCTTCCAGTCCGTGCCGACCATTTGTTTTCCCCTAGTCCCATCTACCTGCACTCAGGCCATACCCCTCCATTCCCTTCACGTCCATATACCTATCCACTTTACTTTTAAATGTTAAAATCGATCCTGCCTCCACCACTTCTGCTGGAAGCTCATTCCACACAGCCACCACCCTCTGAGTAAAGAAGTTCCCCCTCACGTTACCCCTAAACTTCTGTCCCTTAATTCTCTTGGTAAATTGGTGATCAATGGTCGGAGAGGTCTTGGTAGGCTAACAGGTTTGCCAATAAAGTTTCCATGATTTCCATGAGGCTTCTTTCCATGCTGTATCTTTAAATTAATCTAGTTCTTTCAAATTTGGTTCCTGTTGGTTTAGCAGCATATGTGTTGATCTGCATTTCTTCCTTATGCGTCCATTCTTCAAGGAGTGCAGACTGTAAGAAGATTTTCATGTCCGTGCAATCTTCATGTTGTTGATGGAAGTTGGCATGACAGGCCATCTACAAGTGTTATATTGAGATGAAAAGTAGCTGAAATCTTTAACCTTTTGTTTTATCTTTCCATGGTATCATTATTTGGCTTTTGTAGATGAAAGATGTATACCTTTCCAATGGTGTCCGTGAACCTTCTTTACATGGCGTCAGAAGTGGGATAGGCGGCAACGTTCCAACAATCCTTTAGCACTGTGGACCACGCGCTTGGCCAGGCCATTGCTCTGAGGGTCGGGCTTCAGCCCCGATGCTGTGAGGACATGCCCCACGTAGGTGACCTCAGGGACCTGGAACCGGCACTTCTTCGGGTTGAGCTTCAGGTTGACTTCTCGGGCCCGCTGCAGCACCTGGCGAAGGTTGTGGTCGTGCTCAGCGACATTAAAGGTGTATACACATATCATCTACAGCTTTTTTGCCACAAATGGTAATCTCATAATCAATTAGCACACTGTCTATCCAGATTGTATTGAAGACCTGCTTTACTCTTTAGAAAATAGTTATTTTAAACTGATATAATCTTGACAATGACACATATTTAAACCTTTTTTTTTTGAAAGAATGCTGTTGAAATTGGGTCCACTGTTGTTTGTCATGTACATCAATGATCTGGATGATGGGGTGGAAAATTGGATAAGTAAGTATGCAGATGATACTAAGATAGGTGGTGTTGTAGATAATTAAGTAGATTTTCCAAGTCTACAGAGAGATTTGGGCCATTTGGAAAAGTGGGCTGAAAGATGGCAGATGGAGTTTAATGCTGTTAAGTGTGAAGTGCTACATCTTGGCAGGACAAATCAAAATAGGAAGTACATGGTAAATGGTAGGGAATTGAGGAATGCTGTGGAACAGAGGGATCTAGGAATAACTGTGCATAGTTCCCTGAAGGCGGAATCGCATGTAGATAGGGTGGTAAAGAAAGCCTTTGGTGTGCTGGCCTTTATAAATCAGAGCATTGAATATAGGAGTAGGGAAGTAATGTTAAAATTGTACAATATTGGTCGCCTAGTTACAGGAAGGATGTTAACAAAATAGAGAGAGTACAGAGGAGATTTACTAGAATGTTGCCAGGGTTCCAGCAACTATGTTACAAAGCAAGGTTGAACAAGTTAGGGTCTTTATTCTTTGGAGCACAGAAGGTTAAGGGGGACTTGATTGAGTCTTAAAATGACGAAAGGGATAGACAGAGTTGACGTGGATACGTTTTTCCCATTGAGGGTAGGGAAGATTCAAACAAGAGGGCATGACATGAGAATTAAGGGACAGAAGTTTTTAGGGGTAAGGTTTAATTAAGCGTGAGGGGGATTAGGGGGAAAACTTTACTCAGAGGGTGGTGGCTGTGTGGAATCAGCTTCCAGCAGAAGTGGTGGAGGCAGGATCGATTTTAACATTTAAGAGTAAAGTGGATAGGTATATGGACGTGAAGGGAATGGAGGGGTATGGTCTGAGTGCAGGTAGATGGGACTAGGGGAGAACAAATGGTCGGCACGGACTGGAAGGGCCGAGAGGGCCTGTTTCCGTGCTGTAATTGTTATATGGTTATATGTTATAATTTGTGAAGCCCTCTTTACAATCTGAGATTCTCAGTGTACATTTACTCATTTTGAAATGGCAAGATGGGAAAAACTATGCTTCACTGTAATTAAATGGGTGGACTATCACAAGTCATTATATAATTGGCAGCTACAGCAATAACAGTCCTCTATTTTTGGTGTTACTGCCAGTATTTCAAAGCATGTTGCACTTCTTAAACAGGATATTTTGATAAATTACATTCATTCATATTGGTCACAATATAATTAAGTGGCAGGACAAGATTAAAAACATGTTAGCTAATGGAATATCACACAAAGTTAATACTTAAGGTCACTCATTTTGGTGACATGGCAATGGAAGTCATGGTAATAGAACTTAGCAGGAGGTGAGACACCTCTCCCCCCCCCGCCTCGCCCCTGCCTCCCCCCTTCTTCCCCGCCCCCACCCCTCTCCCCCCCCCCCCCCCTCCCCCCCCCGCCCCCCCCCCCCCCCCCCAGCTGAATAGTGCGGAGGTTGCAGGTAGTGGAAGGTAAGACCTTTTTTCGCCCAGTTTTATTCCACCAGGGAGGTTTTACCTTCCACTACGTGCAACCTCCGGCAACCACCTTCAACTAGCATCGCAACCGGCTTCGACTAAAAAATTACCGATTTTTAAAACGGCAACCAATTTTTAGTCGCGGCCCGTTTTGAATTTTTTAAAATAATCGGCGGAACATAGAAGAAGCAGAAACCACTTTCGAGCATTAGGGAGTCTGAAAAAACCTCCGGGAACCTCCAGGAACTGCACGGAAACCTTGAGTGGGGCACAAAGTCTCCAGAGGTTTCCGTTCACGTTTCTTAAGTGGGACAGGGGCATAAGACTCAGCTGCGACCTCTGAACACTTTCTACAGAAAACTGCAAACAATGGGTAGCAAAACAGTATGTGTCATTCACCAACAACCATTTACCTTCTTTCACTACAGCCCGCTTACTCTATCCTTATCTTTTTCTAGAGCCACATTTCAGTCTATTTGAAGCAACTAGTTCATATGCTGAAGGAATACCACCTTATCATTCATCTAAGTAGGTTAAGTCCATAAGTCATATGAGCCGAAGTAGGCCTTTCGGCCCATCGAGTCTACTCTGCCATTTACTCGTGGCTGATCTATCTTTCCTTCACAACCCCATTCGCCGCTTTCTCCTCATAACCCTTGACACTCTTACTAATCAAGAATCTGTCAATCTCTGCCTTAAAAATATTTAATGACTTAACCTCCACGGCTGTCTGTTGCAATGAACCCCACAGCTTGCACAACACTTCAATGACTGGCCCATTCTAATTTCCAAAGAGTAGATCATGCTTTGCCCTCTCATTAGACAGTAGAGCAACACCATCTCAATCTCTCCTGTAGCACCTAAATGCTGGAACATTAAGCTGCTAATCCTGTCTTTTTCTCAGCTAGGTTTCCATTCCAGATACAATGTTCCAGTTGCTCATGCCTTACCCATCAAACCTCTCATATTAAAATCAATGCAATTTAATCTAACAGTCAATAGACAATACGTGCAGAAGTAGGCCATTTGGCCCTTCCAGCCAGCACCAACATTCACTGTGATCATGGCTGATTATCCGCATTCAGTGGAATAGTAAGATTAAACGAGAACTTACCAGTTTGAAGTTTGATCTTTATTTTATGAGGAGTCGAGTTGAGGGACTACGTGAATAGAAGCCCGTACAGCCGTTGGTGCGTCAATCTTCAAAGCAGCGGAATGAATTCACAGCTAACAATGACCGAAGTATAACGGTAAGATGATAAAACTAGAACTACCAGATGAGATCTATGAGGGTGGGAGCGGAGGGCACGTAGTCCTCAACTCGACGCCTCATGAATAAAGATCAAACTTCCCCCCCCCAAACTGGTAAGTTCTCGTTTAATCTTACTATTTTACTTCGGAGTCACGTGAGTGACTACGTGAAGACTTCAATAGCACTGTGAATTCACGCCGCAGACTCAAATCCGACATTCACACTGCCTGGATTGACTCAAAAGTCGTTAACAATCAATCATGCTTCAGTAATACATTTGTTAAATGAAATAACAGTTATATTTTACAAACAATCATAACAAACCCCTCTAACTCAGGGGGGAAAAAAGTGTAACAGTTCTGAAACCAGAATCAGCAAACACCCCGAGCCTTGAAATCGGCTTGTGATAAAAC
Source organism: Okamejei kenojei (assembly GCA_035221665.1). Lineage (NCBI taxonomy): Eukaryota > Metazoa > Chordata > Chondrichthyes > Rajiformes > Rajidae > Okamejei > Okamejei kenojei. The sequence goes on from JAVHYY010000063.1 coordinate 195,164, forward strand.
CTCTGAAAAGTTAGCTCACTGGACCATCCTGCGGCCGCGAGGACATGGTCTATTGGCAAGTCCATCGTCTTGCCGCGGAAGTTGATGCCGCCCTGGTGGAATGAGATTTGAATTTATCAGTATCAATTCCAGCACTTGCCAGGACCCACTTTAGCCACCTTGAAATCGTTTGCACCGACACTCACTGTGTGGTTTTTGTGATTAATAAACAAAGCCAACTCTGTTCCTCTCAGAGGTTTAGTAATCTCAATGTAACGAGATAAATGTGAGACTACACAGAAAGCGATCATCTGCGGGGTATGCTGAAAACACAATCTTTACATCCTGTCATGCCTCTTCTATTAGTTTATAGCAAATCATAGACATAAAATTAATGGGCATCAGCCGACACATGGCATTCTATCTAGCCGTAGCTTTTGCAACATTTATACACGTTGAGCTGAAACCAATGCCATAAGCATGACCACCTGCATAGATAATATGGGCTACTGATAGGCTTTGTAACCGGAGCCCACTGGCGAAGAACCCATAAAAAACCTCACTCACATTCCAAAAACCGGCATACCTGGGTTTAGGAGGGATTAAAATTGAAAAAACTCTCTTCGTGAATCGTTGAAACTAACGGATGTGTCCCTACTGTATGCAATTCTGCATTCATCAGGTAAATAAGAAGACAGAGCACTTCTGGCTGAATTAAATTCGCACTGTAACTTAATTTTTTTGGTCAAAAATAAAGAGTTGACTCCGTGATCCCTGCAGTGTGATATTACAATATTTGCTGTAGGGCAAATTGCTCCCACTTCCTTATAGAAGTACATAGAAGAAACATTAGAAATTAGGTGCAGGAGTAGGCCATTCAGCCCTTCGAGCCTGCACCGCCATTCAATATGATCATGGCTGATCATCCAACTGTATCCCGTACCTGCCTTCTCTCCATACCCCTCTGATCCCCTTAGGCCACAAGGGGCCACATCAACTCACTTTAAATATAGCCAATGAACTGGCCTCAAACTACCCTCATGTGGCAGAGAGTTTCCAGGAGACTCACCACTCTCTGTGTGAAAAAAAGTCTTTCTCATCTCGGTCTTAAAGGATTTCCCCCTTTTCCTTAAGCTGTGACCCATTGTCCTGGACTTCCCCAACTATCGGGAGCAATCTTCCTGCATCTAGCCTGTCCAACCCCTTAAGAATTTTTGTATGTTTCTATAAGATCCCATCTTAATCTCCTAAATTCCAGAGTGTGGAGTATAAACAAGTCTATCCCAGTCTTTTAGGTCCCCCCTATCCTCCTCCTAAGACAGTCCTGACATCCCAGGAATCAGTCTTGGTGAACCTTCTCTGCACTCCCTCTATGGCAATAATATCGTCCACAGATTTGGAGACCAAAACTGCACGCAATACTCAGGTGTGTGGTTCTCACCTAAGACCCTGTTACAACTGAAGTAGAACCTCCCTGCTCCTGTACTCTCAAATCCTTTTGCTATGAAAGCTAACATACCATTCGCTTTTTTCTAGGTGATATACTATTGCTTTTGCTGTGTATTATCCCTGCAGGCCGACTTGAGAACATCCACAGTCGATGTGAGACAGTACCTCTCCCCAGGTATGGCCTCCTTAAAATCTGCAAATTAACAGATTCAATACGATCATATAAAGGATGTTGATCCCCAGTGATGGATTTACCAGTAGATTTTTGTCTTGGGCATAAGCATGTAAGGCTCCCTAGCCATTTGTAATACAACGGGAAACCATGTCTCGTGTAGGCCAATCTGGGCACTACCAATAACCTGAAGCGGAAGTCCTCCTTGATCTATTGCAAACATCTGCTGATGAGACATAATGGAGAGAAATACCCTACACAAAACATTCCTCCCCCAATGCAGCGAAAATGCATCAATGCTACTGCCCAGTATCTGGTTACCATGAAACATATCTAGGTAACTGATGATTTAATCGAGATGCAACAAGTCAATATCTGGGAAATGCATACTGATCAATCATTTGGTTAAATTCTGATTTAACATCCATTCAATGTTGTCATTAAACTGACGTGACCTTTCCTGGCAAATAAAGTGCTGAAAGCCAGATATTTTGGTCAATACACCAGCTCCAAATCTGGTTAGCCAGTCTATCACAAGACAGTGACTTAACTCCACCCATGTGGTTTACTTATGCCACTTGCTGTGGTGTTGTCAATCTGACCTGCACATGCAGATCCGTCCTTGTTAGAACAATAAGCTTTGAGCCCTCTACCAGGTGCCCAACAACTCCTCTAAATAATTAATCCCTCTTAATTTGAGAAGGAAGCGATGTCGCATCCACATTCACATCTGCCTCCACAACTAGAAGACATATCTGTTGCACCCCAACCCAGTGCACTTTACATCAGTCTGTAATATCAGTGATGGTGATTCACCACAAAACCTCCTTAAATTTTTTTAAACATGTACTACCTCCACCATTGTATGTCAGCTAATTGCCCCAGCTGACATACTGCATAGGCCTAATCAAAAATGGCCCTCTCCTTTCATTCTCAGTGCCTGTTCCTTGCATCTCTAGCGATGTAATTGTTATAATGCAGAGGACCATACTGACAGCCTGTGAAAGGCTGCTGAACAACTTCCCAATTAAACTGGGCTACTTGTCTAATCGAAGGCCGTTGTTCTTCCAAACGAGATTAATACAGTTCTCAAGTAACTGATTCAATTTAATCCTGGGCAAAAGTTACCAACATGTGATTGGATATTAATGGTTAAATCCCAGATAATCAAATAATTTTGTGGACTGGTGATAATTTAGATTTATCTTGGTGAATAACAATAATCCCAATTTGTTCAAAAGTGATGTTTAACAACTGAAAACTGATGATTGAGTTTCTGCATGAGTCTTTCCAACAATCAGAATATCATCTAATTGGACTTTACCACATGCCCCTGAGCTCTAAGTAATGCTAACACAGGTTTTACCAATGTTAGTAAATATTCTAGAAGCTGAAGTTAATCCATTCGCAATGTACTCTGAATTGCCACACAGCTCAGTCATCCAAATAAATTTCAAATATCTTACTATCATCACCATGAATAGACACTGCGTAATACACATTCTTTAAATCTATGGTTGCCATATAATACCCTTTGGACACTAGATGTTTGCCCGTGGTAAAGGTCTCCATTTTGAAATGCCTATAACAAACAAATTTGTTCAAATTCGATAAATCAGAATAATTCTACATCCCCAGTCTTTTTAGATCTGGGAAATATACTTGACAGAAATTGTTGACTTTGATAGACAGAAGGCTCAATTACCCCTTCAATACACTAAGTATGAACAAATCTGATGTCAACTGCTGCCATTGTTTGAGAAACAATTTTAACCTTTTAGATTACAATATTTAAAAAATGTTTCTTCTCCTATCCGATTTTCTGTCATTTTGGGCTGAATATAAATTTTTTATTATTGCAAAAATCTCTCATTTATATCTTTAGTTTGTACTAATAATTCCCCTTAGTCTGATTTAATTCCTATGGATTAATTTTTCTCCACTCCAATTTTCGTAATTGACGAACACATAATTTTTGTGGTTCATCTCCGAATTCAAATTGTATTTGTTTAGTATTCCTTTTTCCCAATTGTATAGTTGTTACAAACTTGGTCTGACTGTATTTTATTTAATTTATATTTCAATGCAAAAAGATTTTATTATGTTTTATTATGGTTGGGTTAACAGCGTTTTCTGTATCTAATTGTTTAATCTCCTTTTCCAATGCCTTGTTGTTCCTCCGATTCTCTTTATTATAAATGCTTGAGAGGATATCATAATTCCCCAAAGATACCCTTTAAAAGTTTCCATAATAGGGACGAAAGATATTTCTGGCGTATCATTTATTTCAAAGAAAATCTTGATCTGTTTTGTGATGTATTTCTTGAGTTATTTTGTCTTTTAAAATTTGTGGTTAAATCTCCATTGTCCCTGTTTTTCCGTTTTACCAGTTATTTTCATCATAAAAAAGTTAAAGGTGCGTGATCTGAAATTATAATATTATAATATTTTGAATTATAAGTGAATGGGATAAGTGAATGGGATTAAGTGAATGAGTATTCTGTCCAGCTGGATTTTGCATTCTCCAAACATCTTTAATATTACTAGCTTTAATATTTAACTTTAATATCAAACTCGCCGACAAGGGAGGTGCCGTGGTAGTCTGGCGCGTCGATCTCTACAAAGCGGAGGCCGCGCGCCAACTCTTGGACACCTCCTCTACTTACCCCTGGACCATGACCCCACTGACGAACACCAGGCCACCATCTCGAGCACCATAACCGACTTCATCAGCTCCGGCTCCCTACCCCCCCGAGCCTCCGACCTCATCGTTTCCCAGTCCCGCACGGTCCGATTTTACCTCTCCCCCTAAAATCAACAAACCCAACTGCCCTGACAGGACCCATTGTCTCTGCCTGTTCGTGCCCCACCGAACACATTTCCATCATACCTTGACGCCATCCTATCCCCTTTGTTAAATCCCTCCCCACCTATGTTAAAGGACACCTCAGACACTCTCCGTCGGCTCCGTGCATTCCATTCTCCAGGCCCCCCATCCTCTCATCTTTACCATGGACGTCCAGTCACTCTACACCTCCATCCCCCACCAGGACGGTCTCAAAGCCCTCCGGTTCTTCCTCGACCAGAGGAGCAACCCATACCCGTCCACTGACACCCTCCTCCGCCTAGCAGAGTTGGTCCTCACCCTCAATAACTTCTCTTTTGATTCCTCCCATTAAGAAAGCAGTCTGAAGAAGGGTCTCGACCCGAAACGTCGCCTATCTCCTTCGCTCCTTAGATGCTGCTGCACCCGCTGAGTTTCTCCAGCTTTTTGTGTACCCTTTAATATTACTAGTATCTGTATATGCATTTATTAGATCACTGGAATGCGATTTAAGTTTCTGTTGTTTTGGTGATCTGTCCAAATAAGGATCTAGTGTACAATTTAAATGTCCTCCAATTATTAAGTTGTGTTGTGATAATTCCGGGATAGTATTAAATATTTTTTTTAAAAAACAGTGGGCTGTCAACATTTGGGCCGTATACATTGACAAAAATCATTTTTGTGTGTATAATTCTCCTATTACAATAATATATCTACCATCACTATCAGTTATTGTTGAAGTGTGTTTAAATGAAGTGCCTTTACGAATTAATATTGCTACACCTCTAGATTTGTGTGTGAAAGAAGAACGATACACTTAGTCAATCCATTTAGCCTTTAATCTTTGTTCAGCCTCTTTTTTTTAGATGTGTCTCTTGGATGAATACCACATCTGCTTTAAGTGCTTTTAACTGTGTTAATACTTTACCTCTCTTAATTGGTTCGTTAATACCTTTAACATTCCAGCTACAAAACGTTATTCCTCCATTCCCCATATTCATTTGTAAGTCTTGCATCTTTTTTGTTTTTTATCTAAAGGAATATATAACAGGGCAAATGGTTCAGCTCGACATACCCGACTTTACACGAACTGAATAGATGAATTTCAAGACCCTTGAGTATCTCTCACGTATATACCTCCTTTGCATTAATTTATAACTCCATTCAAAAATAAAATAATAATAACAAGAGATAATATTTAAAAAAAGGATAGATTAAGAGATTAATAGGGTGTACAAAGAAAGAAAAAAAACTACATCTAATATTGGTGTAGTTAGTGTTAGCCATACTACCATGGCTAGCAATCTATAGACTTCCGTAGTCGATGTTACAAACTTATCCATTTCCATGATTCATTAAAATTGTTATTCCATACAAATATTTAACTGGGAGTATTAAACTCTGATGTGTACAAAATCCATCAGTCAAGTATATGATAATATCTATACTTAATACTTATTAAAAGCTATAATAATAAGAAAATATAAAAAATAAAGTAATAATAAAAAATAAGAAAAAGGGAAGAAAAATATAGAAAAAATAAAAATAATAATAAAAAGTACCAGGGGGGATAAATAAAGTCAAAGTTTATATTTTGTGTATTTATATTTACAGTTTACTTAATTCTAAGTAAATCAGCTCTAGTTAGTTGTTAATCATTAATTGGTAGTTATTAACTTTAATTAATAATAATACCACAGTATTAATTTTAGGATGTGTTAGTTATTAATATTAGTAGTGTTACTATTCTAATTATTAGTATCCATAGGAGCGTCTCCAATCCGTATCTCCCCGAATCTCCCATCCGCATCCTTCTCCATCTTCTTTAGATGAAACAAGTCCATAGTTCATTCCAATCTTGAAAGTACAATTTAATTGTTGGTATAGTTCATCTTTGAAGCTTTCATTCAGTCTACCTCTCGCTCCTTATCCCTTGGGCAAACTCATTGCATCCGCTGGGTTTTTTAAATAATGTTCTTTCCTGGTTGTAGGTAATTCTCAAGGTGCTGGGTACCTCAGACTGTACTTCAGATTCTTCACTTCCTGAAAATTCTTTTGGTCTCCTTGAACGCATTTCGTTTCTTGGAGACCTCTGCTGGATAGTCTTGGTAAATGCTAATCGATCTTCTTCTATGTAAGATTTCTACTTTTACAATTTTGTTCATCATCTAGCTTGGAGGATGTGGAATCGGTATTTAGCTTGGAGGATGTGGAATCGGTATTTAGCTTGGAGGATGTGGAATCGGTATTTAGCTTGGAGGATGTGGAATCTGTATGGGTAGAGCTACAAAACACTAAGGGGCAGAAAACGCTGGTGGGTGTTGTGTACAGGCCACCTAACAGTAGCAGAGAAGTTGGGGATGGTATCAAACAGGAAATTAGAAATGCGTGCGACAAAGGCAAAACAGTTATAATGGGTGACTTCAATCTACATATAGATTGGGTTAATCAAATTGGCCGGGGTTGCTGAGGAAGAGGATATTTTGGAATGTATGCGGGATAGTTATCTAAATCAACATATCTATAAAAACTTTTGCAGTCAGTTTTTATGTTAGAGGGAACCAACGAGAGAGCAGGCTATTTTAGACTGGGTTTTGAGTAATGAGGAAGGGGTAATTAGCCGTCTTGTTGTACGTGCCCCCTTGGGCAAGAGTGACCATAATATGGTTGAGTTCTTCATTAGGATGGAGAGTGACATTGTTAATTCAGAAACAATGGTTTCTGAACTTAAAGAAAGGTAACTTTGAGGGTATGAGACGTGAATTGGCCAAGATTGACTGGCAATTAATTCTAAAAGGGTTGACGGTGGATATTACAATGGAAGACATTTAAAGACTGCATGGATGAACTACAAAAATTGTTCATCCCAGTTTGGCAAAAGAATAAATCGGGAAAGGTAGTGCATCCATGGATAACAAGGGAAATCAGGGATAGTATCAAAGCAAAGGATGATGCGTACAAAGTAGCCAGAAAAAGCAGCATTCCAGAGGACTGGGAGAAATTCAGAGACCAGCAGAGGAGGACAAAGGGCTTAATTAGGAAAGGAAAAATAGATTATGAAAGAAAACTGGCAGGGAACATAAAAACTGACTGCAAAAGTTTTTATAGATATGTGAAGAGAAAGAGGTTAGTTAAAACAAATGTAGGTCCCTTGCAGTCAGAAACAGGTGAGTTGATCATGGGGAACAAGGATATGGCGGACCAATTGAATAATACTTTGGTTCCGTCTTCACTAAGGAAGACATAAATAATCTGCCTGAAATAGCAGGGGGCTGTGGGTCAAAGGAGGAATTGAGTGAAATCCAGGTCAGTCGGGAAGTGGTGTTGGGTAAATTGAATAGATTAAAGGCCATAAATCCCCAGGGCCAGATAGGCTGCATCCCAGAGTACTTAAGGAAGTAGCACAGGAAATAGTGGAATGCATTAGTGATAATCTTTCAAAACTCTTTAGATTCTGGAGTAGTTCCTGAGGATTGGAGGGTAGCAAATGTAACCCCCCTCTTTTTAAGAGGGAGGGAGAGAGAAAACGGGGAATTACAGACCAGTTAGTCTAACATCGGTAGTGGGGAAACTGCTAGAGTCAGTTATTAAAGATGGGATAGCAGCACATTTTGGAAAGTGGTGAAATAATTGGACAAAGTCAGCATGGGTTTACAAAAGGTAAATCATGTCTGACGAATCTTGTGGATTTTTTCGAGGATGTAACTAGTAGCGTGGATAAGGGAGAACCAGTGGATGTGGTATATCTGGACTTCCAGAAGGCTTTCGACAAGGTCCCCAATAAGAGATTAGTATACAAACTTAAGGCATACGGTATTAGGGGTTCAGTATTGATGTGGATAGAGAACTGGCTGGCAAACAGGAAGCTAAGAGTAGGAGTAAACGGGTCCTTTTCACAATGGCAGGCAGTAAACTAGTGGGGTACCGCAGGGCTCAGTGCTGGGACCCCAGCTATTTACAATATATATTAAATGATCTGGATGAGGGAATTGAAGGCAATATCTCCAAGTTTGCGGATGACACTAAGCTGGGGGCAGTGTTCGCTGTGAGGAGGATGCTAGGAGACTGCAAGGTGACTTGGATAGGCTAGGTGAGTGGGCAAATGTTTGGCAGATGCAGTATAATGTGGATAAATGTGAGGTTATCCACTTTGGTGGCAAAAAACGGGAAAGCAGACTATTATTTAAATGGTGGCCGATTAGGAAAAGGGGAGATGCAGCGAGACCTGGGTGTCATGGTACACCAGTCATTGAAAGTAGGCATGCAGGTGCAGCAGGCAGTGAAAAAAGCGAATGGTATGTTAGCTTTCATAGCAAAAGGATTTGAGTACAGGAGCAGGGAGGTTCTACTTCAGTTGTACAGGGTCTTGGTGAGACCACACAACTGAGTATTGCGTACAGTTTTGGTCTCCAAATCTGAGGAAGGACATTATTGCCATAGAGGGAGTGCAGAAAGGTTCACCAGACTGATTTCCTGGATGTCAGGACTGTCTTATGAAGAAAGACTGGATAGACTCGGTTTATACTCTCTGGAATTTAGGAGATTGAGAGGGGATCTTATAGAAACTTACAAAAATTCTTAAGGGGTTGGACAGGCTAGATGCAGGAAGATTGTTCCCCGATGTTGGGGAAGTCCAGGACAAGGGGTCACAGTTTAAGGATAAGGGGGAAATCCTTTAAGACCGATATGAGAAAGACTTTTTTCACACAGAGAGTGGTGAGTCTCTGGAACTCTCTGCCACAGAGGGTAGTTGAGGCCAGTTCATTGGCTATATTTAAGAGTGAGTTGGATGTGGCCCTTGTGGCTAGGGGATCAGAGGGTATGGAGAGAAGGCAGGTACGGGATACCGAGTTGGATGATCAGCCATGATCATATTGAATGGCGGTGCAGGCTCGAAGGGCTGAATGGCCTACTCCTGCACCTAATTTCTATGTTTCTATGTTTCTATCTCCTCCAGGGACATGATCAGACTGGACTTTTACTATCATTTGTCTTGGAGGGGTGTCTTGCTTTGTATAACGTCTCATTACTCTGTGTGCTCGGGCTAGTAAAGGCTTTTGTTCCAGAGATAAAACCTTTTGCAATAAGTTTGCAGTAAACTCTCGAGTATCTTGATTCTTTTCTCTCCCTTCTCGAATACCCACGATCCTTAGGTTCTGCCTTCTCTGGCGTCCTTCCAACTCGGTACACTTATCAGTTATTTTGCCCAGTAAGTCAGATAAACGTTAATTTTCTTTGAGGGGTGTTTTTGTAGTCTGAGTACTTGTTTCAGCTAGTTCTTCAAGGTTCTTTTTGGCTGTCGACTATTCCTTGATTTCTTCCACCACGGGTTCCATTTCTGTTTCCACCTTATTTTTGATTTTTTCATTCATCTCTTCCACTATATTTGCAGATTGATCCGTCAATATTTCTGCAATTTTCTTTCGGAGTTTGTCAGATAATTCCGTGGCCGAGGTATTAATTTTAGACTTTAACTCCTCCTTGATTTTTTCTATTTCTTCCTTAATATTCATTTTTGCCAATTCAGTCTTTAATTCCAACTTTATTTCTTTCTTTAACTCTGCCATTTCTTGTACAAAAAAAACCTTGAGTTCTTCAATTTCCGATTTTTTCTTCGTTTTTTTCGACACATCTTCTAGGGATAGTGTCCTACCTGAGGCCGAGGCTCCAGTCAGGCCTTGTTTTTGTTCTGCGGTTTACTTTGTATACCGGAGTTTTGTTTTATCCGCGGGTGGGCTGCGCTGTGTGGCCATTACGAGTCGCGCGCCTGATGACGTCACTCACGGCAGCCGGTGCAGAAACAGCAGGCAGCAGGTAGGTCTTTTCTCCCTGGTTTTTCCTCGTTTTTTTTTCACGGAGCTGGCTGGCGTTGCTTTCTAGCCCTCCATAGCGCCATCGGAAGTTGCTATTTGATCTTTTATAATTGCTCCGGCACCTTCCCCATCACCGATGTCAGGCTAACAGGTTTATAATTCCCTGTTTTCCCTCTCCTGCCTTCCTTCCTCGCTCTCTGTCGTGCTCCTGCCTATTATTCTTATACGTTTCACTTCAGCAACACCTTACTCAATTTCTTCCCTGGACCATCATGAATATTTACTGTTGTCAATGCTGTCATTGTAACTATTGTCTAGAGGTGACCCCAGCAACATTTTTTAATAATCTGGTTCTGCTGCAGTTAACAGATTCAAAATGCTTGGTCAAAATGAACTAGTTTGACTAAAAACGTCCAATTTCTTTTCTTGGTGGGTATAAAAAGCCATGAATAAAGTGGTCACCATTATCTGTCCCATGATATAGAGTCTTAATTTAAGTACTAGATCGTTTTTAATATCTTTTATTTGATATTATAAATTTATTCAAGTTGTCAATTATGCCTCACGATGATGGTGAAATAGTGACACAGTTGTTTTCTGTGGACATCTCCAATAATAGAAGCGTTTTAAAGTTCAGATCAAATTTGTGCTTGTAATCCAAATAAATATTTCCCCATTAACAGAAGTATTTATCCTGTCTGCATAGATATATTAGGCTATGCTTAAACAGTAATATTGTTGCATAGAGTTCATAGCACTAAAATAAACTATTTATAGACAATAGACAATAGACAATAGGTGCAGGAGTAGGCCATTCAGCCCTTCGAGCCAGCACCGCCATTCAATACGATCATGGCTGATCATCCCCAATCAGTACCCTGTTCATGCCTTCTCCCCATATCCCCTGACTCCGCTATTTTTAAGAGCCCTATCTAGCTCTTTCTTGAAAGCATCCAGAGAACCTGCTTCCACCGCCCTCTGAGGCAGAGAAATCCACAGACTCACCACTCTCTGTGAGAAAAAGTGTTTCCTTGTCTCCGTTCTAAATGGCTTACTCCTTATTCTTAAACTGTGGCCCCTGGTTCTGGACTCAACCAACATCGGGAACATGTTTCCTGCCTAGTGTGTCCAAACCCTTAACAATCTTATATGTTTCAATGAGATATCCTCTCATCCTTCTACACTCCAGAGTGTACAAGCCCAGCTGCTCCATTCTCTCAGCATATGACAGTCCCGCCATCCCAGGAATTAACCTTGTAAACCTACGCTGCACTCCCTCAATAGCAAGAATGCCCTTCCTCAAATTAGGGGACCAAAACTGCACACAATACTCCAGGTGTGGTCTCACTAGGGCTCTGTACAACTGCAGAAGGACGTCTTTGCTCCTTTATTTGATTCCTCTTGTTATAAAGGCCAAAATGCCATTCACTTTCTTCACTGCCTGCTGTACCTGCATGCTTACTTTCATAGACTGATGAACAAGGACCCCCAGATCCCGTTATAATTCTCCTTTTCCCAACTTGTCGCCAGTTAGATAGTAAGCTGCCATCCTGATTTTGCTACCAAAGTGGATAACTTCACATTTATCCGCATTAAACTTCATCTGCCATGCATCTGCCCACAACCCCAACCTGTCCAATTCACCCTGCATTCTCATTGCATCCTCCTCACAGTTCACACTGCCACCAGCTTTGTGTCATCTGCAAATTTGCCAATGTTACTTTGAATTCCTTCATTCAAATCATTGATGTATATTGATGTAAATAGCTGCAGTCCCAGCACCGAGCCTTGCGGTAACCCACAAGTCACTACCTGCCATTCTGAAAGGGACGCGTTAATCCCTACTCTTTGTTTCCTGTCTGCCAACCACTTATCTATCCATGTCATTCATCTTGTCATCTGGAAACTCTTTGCAAGAGTCAATCCAAGGTTAATTTACTACCCAATGTAGAGTCAAGCGTCAAGAGTGTTTTATTGTCACACTGGACTAAGTTGGACCTGTTGGGTCCCATGTTCACACAGGAGGGCTGGTCCCCCAACGCAATATTCCACCTCTGCACCGATTCCAATATTGGTCGCCAGTAGTGGGGGGGGGGGGGGATATCTTAAGCGCTAGTTATGGGTGTTATGGGCTAAAGGGACTGGTTTCCAGAGGGCTAGTATGGACATTGTGGGTGAGTGGATTCTTGAACTGGCAGCTCAGTCACTCAGGCCTGGTAGGCTGGCAGCTCAGTCACTCAGGCCAGGTGGGCTGGCAGCTCAGTCACTCAGGCCTGGTAGGCTGGCAGCTCAGTCACTCAGGCCTGGTGGGCTGGCAGCTCAGTCACTCAGGCCTGGTAAGCTGGCAGCTCAGTCACTCAGGCCTGGTAGGCTGGCAGCTCAGTCACTCAGGCCTGGTAGGCTGGCAGCTCAGTCACTCAGGCCTGGTGGGCTGGCAGCTCAGTCACTCAGGCCTGGTAGGCTGGCAGCTCAGTCACTCAGGCCTGGTCGGCTGGCAGCTCAGTCACTCAGGGTGGGTGGGCTGGCAGCTCAGTCACTCAGGCCTGGTAGGCTGGCAGCTCAGTCACTCAGGCCTGGTGGGCTGGCAGCTCAGTCACTCAGGCCTGGTAGGCTGGCAGCTCAGTCACTCAGGCCTGGTGGGCTGGCAGCTCAGTCACTCAGGCCTGGTCGGCTGGCAGCTCAGTCACTCAGGGTGGGTGGGCTGGCAGCTCAGTCACTCAGGCCTGGTAGGCTGGCAGCTCAGTCACTCAGGCCTGGTAGGCTGGCAGCTCAGTCACTCAGGGTGGGTGGGCTGGCAGCTCAGTCACTCAGGGCTGGTGGGCTGGCAGCTCAGTCACTCTGCGCTGGCAGCTCAGTCACTCAGGGCTGGTGGGCTGGCAGCTCAGAAACTGACAAAAAATCTGCCCAAAACAGGTGAGGGACTCTGAGAGAGGAAGGGAAGAAGGTGGAGAATAAATTTTAGAAATTTTTCATCTTTTTCTACTGATCACAGCAATGAAGGAGATCCTGGCCTGGATTTCAAAGGGAGCCAATGAAGTGAGGGAGAAAAAAAATACTGGGGTGAGGTTTAATACTTACAGGGGGAATACTTACTGATGGATCAAACGGTCTCCTCCTGGGCTAGTACATGCCTGATGGGCTGAAGGGACAAAAACATCAGAATGCAATCTCAGTGAAATGCACTTTTTGTGGACTTTTCCTGGCCTGGGACAGGCCGTTTGGGCCAAAATGCTCCTTCTGGACTATTACAGGCATTTTGGGCAAAAGGGACTGGTTTCTGGGCAAATAGGGGCCTTGTGGGCCGAAATGAGTCATTTCAGGTAGGCCAAAGTTGGGCTGGCAGTGCACTCTCTCAATCACGGCTGGTGGGCTGGCAGTTCACTCACTCACTCATGGCTAGTGGGCTGGCAGTTCACTCACTCATGGCTGGTGGGCTGGCAGTTAATTTACTCATGGCTGTTCATTCACTCAGTTGACTGACTCATGCTGTTGGGCTGGCAGTTGATTGAACCATGGCTGGTGGGCAGGCAGTTGATTAACTCACGGCTAGTGGGGTGGCAGTTGATTGACTCAAGGGTGGTGTGCTGGCAGTTGATTGACTCATGGCTGGTGGGTTGGCAGTTCACTCATGGCTATTCCTTGAAATTCAATTTCAAGCAGAGTGTAGGCCTCCAAATTCAATTTCACACCATTTCAAGCAGTGCAGGCCACCAAATTCAAATAAATTTCATAGCATTTCAAGCAGAGTGCAGGCCACCAAATTCAAATTTAATTTCATACCATTTCAAGCAGCATGCAGGCCACCAAATTCAAATCCAATTGCATACCATTTCAAGCAGAGTGTAGGCCACCAAATTCAATTTCATACCATTTCAAGCAGAGTGCAGGCCACCAAATTCGATTTCATATCATTTCAAACAGAGTGCAGGACACTAAATTCAATTTCATAGCATTTCAAGCAGTGCAAGCCAACAAATTCAATGTCATACCATTTCAAGCAGAGCGCAGGCCACTAAATTCAGTTTTATACTATTTCAAGCAGAGTGCAGGCCACCAAATTCAATTCAATTTAATTCCAGTAAGATTAAACAAGAACTTACCAGTTCGAAGTTTGATCGTTATTTTATGAGGAGTTACGATGAGGGATTACGTGAAGAACCCGCCTCACGCTGGCAACGGCATACTTCAAAGCAGCGGCATGAAAAAACACAGAACACCAAAAGCCGGAGTAACATAGTAAGGCTCATAAAAGACTTAGAACTACCATTTGATCATTTATTTTATGAGGGTGGGAGCGGAGGGCACGTAATCCCTCATCGTAACTCCTCATAAAATAACGATCAAACTTCGAACTGGTAAGTTCTTGTTTAATCTTACTATTTTACTTCGGAGTCACGTGAGTGACTACGTGAAGATTTTAAAGCTTTCTTTGTTTTTTATGTCGTAGAATCAATCCGTACGACAGTCCGGCTAAGTAAACACATACATGAGAAACCAGACTAATGTTAGATCATTTCACAATTAACTTTTTAATGGTTTAAAGACCATATAATAACCCTCCTTATGTCTGAGGGAAATGATTACAAGCGATAAAAGATAGAAGTGACTACACCATTGATTATAGCAATTAATAGTAAACAAAGCAGGTGATTATAGTGCTCCCAACACCGCGTGTCCAAAGCTTGTCATAGTGTGAACAGGTTTATTGTAGAACTTTGAAAAAGTTTCTTCTTTACTCCACCCTGCGACTTTTAAAATATGCTCGAGAGGTACGTCCCGCCCCTTCGCCGCGGACGTAGCTGCCGCCCTGGTGGAGTGAGATTTGAACACATCAGTGTCTACTCCCGCTAAAACCAACACCTGTTTCAACCATTTTGAGATAGTTTGAACTGAAGCTTTTGTGTGTGGTTTTTTGTGCGTAACCATTAACGCTTTTTCATTTCCTCGAAGGGTGTCAGTAACTTTAATATATTCGTTCAAATGTTTAACCACACACAAAGTAGGATCAATATGATAAGCTTGAAAGGTTACCTTTGTTCCAGATCTCCCTGGTCTGCTTTGTTTGATCAACTCGTAAACATAGAACACAACATTATCTGTAGTCACATGCATACAGTCTAAACGCAACATTTGTAAAGTTTGCACTCTTTGAGCTGAGACCAGTGACATTAACATGACTAATTTCAATGTCAATCTTTCCAATGTCAACCCTTCAATTGGAGTCCATTGTCTAAGTAGCGTAAGTACAATGCTCACATCCCAAATCTCTGTGTATCTTGGTTTGGGTGGATTAATATTAAAGATTCCTTTAATGAATCTAGATATTAATGGATGCGACCCAATTGATCTCTGATCAGTCATAAGTCCTAAATAGGACGACAAGGCACTGCGTGCAGTGTTAATGGCACTGTAACTTAAATGTTGCTCAAAATGCAAATTGGCAAGGAATTCCAAAACATTTGCAATATTTACAGTATCATAAGAAATATTTGACTGTGTGCAAAAGTCTTCCCATTTCTTAATATGTGTCATATATTGCTTTTGTGTGCTATTGCGCCATGATGCAACCATAACTTCCATAGTTTTGTCCGACAATCCCAGCTCCTGTAGTGGTCTGGTCAAAACCTGCAGATTAATAAATTCATATATGCATACAATGGGTAAATTTCTTTAGTTACCGGATTAGTCAAGATATCACTACAGTTAGGAATCGACATATATGGTTCTTTAATCATATTCAGCATTACTGGGAACCAAGGTTGAGTTGGCCAGTTTGGAACTACCAACAATCCAGAAGCAGAATCTTGTTCTATCTTCTTCAGGCATCTCTGAATCAAAGCAAATGGTGGAAAAGCATAAAAGAACATCTTTCCCCAGTGTAATGAAAAAGCATCTACTGCTACTGCATCTGGATCGTGTTCCCAAGACACATAAGTAGGCAATTGATGATTAAGCCTAGATGCAAACAAATCTATTTCTGGCAACCCAAATTGGTTTACAATATTCTTAAATATTGCTGGCTTAAGCATCCATTCCGTATTATCTTTAAAAATCCTGGACCTTTCATCTGCTACCACATTGTCCTTACCCGGAATGTAGCTTGCTGAAATCCATATTTGGCGACCAATACACCATTGCCATATCTCATTGACCAGACAATCACATGATACTGATCTAACTCCCCCCATGTGATTAATGTATGCAACAGCCGTTTTATTGTCTAACTGTATTAACACATGTAGACCTTGTTTAGCACAACAATATGCTTTAAGTCCATAAAAAGCACCCAATAACTCCAAATAGTTAATACCATAAACTTGAAGAAACGCTTCTTCTTGAGCTTTCCATCTACCTCCACAACTGGAGGACGAATCTGTAGCCCCCCATCCGAGAGCACTAGCATCTGTTTGTAAAACCATTTCAGGTGGTTTAATCATGATATTCTTAGCAGCTTGCGGGACATTTTCAACCCACCATTGTAATTCCAACACGGCTTCTTTTGTTAATTGCATAGGCCTGTCAAAGTGACCTGCCTTCTCTTTAAGAGCCCTTATTTTGTCCCTTTGAAGATTTTGATAATGTAATGGACCAAATTCCACTGCCGGAAATGCTGCTACCAGTTTCCCAATGGTTTTTGCCACTTCTCGGATGGAGGGATAAGGTTTGTGAATGAGGTAATTACAAGTCATCAAGATGTCATTGGCCTTCTCTGTTGGCAAAGTAACTAACATAGTCACTGAGTTAATTACAAACCCCAAAAAGTTAATTGTTTGTGCTGGCTGCAGCTGGGACTTAATTGGATGAATCAAAAACCCTAGCTTTTCAAACAAAGCTTTAGTAACTGAAAACTGGAGTGCTCAGCTGACTCTTGAGTATCATTAATGATCAGAATATCATCCAGATAAGCCATAACAATGTGTTTCTGTGCTCTTAATTGGGCTAGAACTGGTTTCAACAGTTTTGTAAAGAGTCTAGGAGCCGAACTCAATCCATTTGGTAAAGCTTTAAAAAACTGCCATAATTGTCCCAGCCAATTAAATTTTAAATACCTCCTGAAGCATTGATGAATTGCTACAGAATAATAGGCATCCTTCAAATCAATCTTAGCCATATAACACCCTGCTGAGATAAGATATTTTGCAGTACTGAATGTCTCCATCTTAAAATGTTTGTATTCTACAAACGTATTCAGATCTGTAAGGTCCAGAATAATTCTGCAACCACCATCTTTTTTATCTCTTCGAAATATATTAGAGACAAATTGATGCTTATGTTCATAAGTCTTTTCAATTACGCCTTTTCCAGATAATTTGTCAATTTCCACATTAATCTCCATTCTTTCCTCTGCAGAAAACACATAAGCATAAGCAGGTCTATTCTGTACAGGAGGATTAACCCCTTCTTTAAAAATAATAATGGCTCCCGAAACTGCTTGTAATACATATCGATCAGAAGTAATGTTAAGCCAGGCATTGTAAAATTTTTGCAATCTCCCTCCAACTGGAGAGTCATCCACAGTTTCTTTAAGTATATAAGTCTTTAATACCTCTCCGTATGAGCGTGGTGGTCTCCTTCTTCCCGAATACAGGGAAGCACTCGCCTGCACAGCACGATAGTATTTTCGTGACAAATTTCTGCTTCTATAACGAAAATCGAAACCCCTTCGGGTCGAAAAAAACCCTTCTTTGTCCAAAGACAAAAGGTTTAACATTGCTAAAATATTTAGCTTCTTCATCCAACTCTTTCAGCTGTTTCGGCAAATTTTCTCCAAACAAATACCCAGGAGCTTGAACTCCACTTTCTTGACACAGGCTTGCAAACCTAGGGTGAAATATGGGCCGAATCGCCATTTTCCTCATACAATTAATTTCATAGAATGAATTACACAATAAGCCCAAAGTATCCTTTTGAATCTTTTCCATTTCCAGATTCTCCATTTGCCTGCCATAGGCCGTAATGGCAGCAGAAATTAATTTGAGCACCTTTTGAAACTTCACTTCTTGGGCTCTCATACTTGGAGTCATAGACGTCCATATCATCGGATTCACCGTAGGCACTTCCAATGAGGCACAATTTCTTGGAGCTTTATATAATTCTGATGTTTCATTCATCACAGAATTGTGAAGCTGGTGAGATACCATATAATTTATGTTTTCAGCTAGGTTTTCTTCCATAGCCTCACCACTTCCTTCAGGTATAGCAAAATCTTGTGCTATCCCAGGCACATTAGGCCTTTTCTTTTTACTTTGTGGTGTGCTTTCAAAAGCCATATAGCCACCAGCAGGGTCTGCCTTCTGCAGCCCTAAATCAATTGGGATATCATCCCATGAGACTTCTTCCAGCCCAAATCCTGGGTCCGGAGTATCATATTCCCAACTTGGCCCACAGCCATATTCATCATATTCAAACCCCTCAGGGATTTTTTGGGATTCATCTGGGTACTGTGACCCTTGTTCTCATCATGTTTGGAGAACTTTCTCCATATGCTCCATTTTTAGCCACATAGTTTTATTGTCTGGAGGTCTTTCAGTATCAGAGTCATCAGAAACCACGGGCCTCTCAGATTTCTTTTTGCATTTTTTAGGAACATTTTCCTCCGTGGTTATTATTTCTGGAGAATCTGGAAACTCACTATCGGGTAAATCGGCGGCCAACGGTATCGGAACCGGGTCCGCACTAACTTCGCGTCCCGTATTTTTACTTTCACCCCGGGAAGATCTTTTTACCCGCGAAAAACTTCTTTCCCGATTTCTCCATTTTTCTTTAATAATCAGTGCTCAATCAGCACGTTAACGTGGCTCTAAATTTTACTTTTGGTTTCGTTTGCTGGAGCCACCTAAAAACCTAAAAAACGCCCTGATCTAACTGCACTTACCTGCGGGCCGTTCCGACCGCTGCCGAGGAGCTGCTCCTTACTGCAGCTCCTCCTTCCGCCGTCAGCGTTGACGTCATGCCGTTGCCAGCGTGAGGCGGGTTCTTCACGTAGTCACTCACGTGACTCTGAAGTAAAATTCCATTTCAAGCAGATTGCATGCCACCAAATTCAAATTCATTTCATACCGTTTCAAGCAGAGTGCAGGCCATCAAATTCAAATTAATTTCATACCAGTTCAAGCAGAGTGCAGGCCACCAAATTCAAATTTATTTCATACATAGTTAAATCAGAAACAAGGGTTCTGAACTTAAAGAAAGGTAACTTTGAGGGTTGAGACGTGAATTGGCCAAGATAAACTGGCAATTGATTCTTAGACGGTGGATATGCAATGGAATGCATTTAAAGACCGCATGGATGAACTGCAACAATTGTTCACCACAGTTTGGCAAAATAATAAATCAGGGAAGGTAGTGCATCCGGGGATAACAAGGGAAATCAGGGATAGTTTCAAAACAAAATATGAAGCATACAAATTAGCCAGAAAAAGCAGCATACCAATGGACTGGGAGTATTTCAGAGTCCAACAGAGGAGGACAAAGGTCTTAATTAGGAAAGGGAAAATGGATTATGAAAGAAAACTGGCAGGGAACATAAAAACTGTCTGCAAAAGCTTTTATAGATATGTGAAGAGAAAAAGATTAGTTAAAACAAATGTAGGTCCCTTGCAGTCAGAAACAGGTGAATTGATCATGGGGAACAAGGACATGGCAAACCAATTGAATAACAACATTGGTACAGTCTTCACTAAGGAAGACATAAATAATCTGGCGGATATAGCAGGGGATCGGGGATCAAATGAGATGGAGGAACTGAGTGAAATCCAGGTTAGTAGGGAAATGGTGTTAGGTAAATTGAATGGATTAAAGGCTGATAAATCCACAGGGCCAGATAGGCTGCATCCCAGAGTGCTTAAGGAAGTAGCCCCAGAAATAGTGGATGCATTAGTGATAATTTTTGAAAACTCTTTCGATTCTGGAGTAGTTCCTGAGGATTGGAGTATAGCTAATGTAACCCCACTTTTGAGAAAGGGAGGGAGAGAGAAAACGGGGAATTACAGACCAGTTAGTCTAACATTCGTAAAGAGGGAAAATGCTAGAGTTAGTTATTAAAGATGGGAGAGCAGCATATTTGGAAAGTGGTGAAATCATTGGACAAAGTCAGCATGGATTTATGAAAGGTAAATCATGTCCGATGAACCTTATAGAATTTTTCGAGTATGCAACTAGTAGAGTGGATCAGGGAGAACCAGTGGATATATCTAGACTTTCAGAAGGCTTACCACAAGGTCCCACATAAGAGATTAGTATGTAAACTTAATGCACACAATATTGGGGGTTCAGTATTGATGTGTATAGAGAACTGGCTGGCAGACAGGAAGCAAATGGTAGGAGTAAACTGGTCCTTTTCAGAATGGCAGGCAGTGACTAATGAGGTACTGCAAGGCTCAGTGCTGGGACCCCAACTATTTACAGTAAATATTAATGATTTGGATGAGGGAAGTGAATGCAACATCTCCAAATTTGCGGATGACACGAAGCTGGGTGGCAGTGTTAGCTGTGAGGAGGATGCTAGGAGGCTGCAAGGTGACTTGGATAGGTTGGGTGAGTGGGCAAATGCATGGCAGATGCAGTATAATGTGGATACATTTGAGATTATCCACTTTGGTGGCAAGAACAGGTGAGTAGACTATTTTCTGAATCGTGGCCGATTAGGAAAAGTGGAGATGCAACGAGACCTGGGTGTCATGGTACACCAGTCATTGAATGTAGGCATGCAGGTGCAGCAGGCTGTGAAGAAAGAGAATGGTATGTTGGCAATCACAGCAAAAGGATTTAAGTATAAGAGCAAGGAGTTTCTACTGCAGTTGTACAGGTCCTTGGTGAGACCACACCTGGAATATTGCATACTATTTTGGTCTCCTAATCTGAGGAAAGACATTCTTGCCATAGAGGGGTACAGAGAAGGTTCACCAGGCTGATTCCTGAGATGGCAAGACTTTCATATGAAGAAAGACTGGATAGACTCGGCTTGTACTCACTAGAATTTAGAAGATTGAGGGGGATCTTATAGAAACTTACAAAATTCTTAAGAGGTTGGACAGGCTAGATGCAGGAAGATTGTTCCCGATGTTGGGGAAGTCCAGAACAAGGGGTTACAGTTTAAGGATAAGGGGGAAGTCTTTTAGGACCGATGAAGAGAAAAAAAAAATCACACAAAGAGTGGTGAATCTGTGGAATTCTCTGCCACAGAAAGTAGTTGAGGCCAGTTCATTGGCTATATTTAAGAGGGAGTTAGATGTGGCCCTTGTGGCTAAAGGGATCAGGGGGTATGGAGAGAAGGCAGGTACAGGATGCTGAGTTGGATGATCAGCCATGATCATATTGAATGGTGGTGCAGGCTTGAAGGGCCGAATGGCCTACTCCTGCACCTATTTTCTATCTTTCCATGTTTCTATACAATTTCAAGCAGAGTGCAGGCCGCCAAATTCAAACTCATTTCATTCCATTACAAGCAGAATGCAGGCCACCAAATTCATTTCATACAATTTTAAGTAGAGTGCAGGCCACCAAATTCATTTCATACCATTCCAAGCAGAGGGCAAGCCACCAAATTCATTTTATACCATTTCAAGCAGAGTGCACGGCACCGAATCCAATTCATACCATTTTAAACAGTGTGCAGGCTACCAGTTAATTTCATTTCAGGCAGACTGACTCATGTCTGGCCTCCGGGGCTTCATACTCCTTGCCCCCCCCCCCCCACACCCCCGGAAGGGGTGTTAATTTAATCATGATGATTGACAGGTGAGGGGACCAATCAGCTGATCTCAAGATTTTTAAACATTCATAACTTTTTTTTTCATCGATGTGAAAAATCCTCGGGGCTGCTTCAGTGGAGGAGGACTGTGAGTAAGATGGCCAAAAATTATAGCGATGTATGGTAGCTTCCTTTCTAAAATCAATACACAGCGCAGACAGGAAGTAGTCGCAGTCGGGAGACCCGGATGGTAGTTTGCCTCCCTGGTGCCAGGGTCTCGCAAGTGTCGGAACGTGTCCAAAAGATTCTGAAAAGGGAGGGAGAGGAGCCTGATGTTGTGGTACACATAGGTACCAATGACATAGGCAGAAAAGGAGATGAGGTCCTGAAGGGAGAATTTAGGGTGGGGGGAAAGTTAAGGAGAAGGACCAAAAGGGTAATGATTTCTGGATTACTGCCTGTGCCGCGTGACAGTGAGAGTAGGTATGAAAGGAGGTGGAGGATAAATGCGTAGCTGGTGCAGTGGGCAGGGATTCAAGTTTCTTGATCACTGGGACCTCCTTTGGGGAAGGCATGATCTGTACAAAAAGGATGGGTTGCACTTGAACCTGAGGGGGACCAATATCCTGGCAGGGAGATTTGCAAAGGCTACTGAGGAGATTTTATACTAGAAAGGCTGGTGGGAGGGACTCGGTTAGAGGGGGCTAGGAGACAGGGTGTGGGGCAAGAGGCAGAGAAGGGAAGCACTCGGACCCAAAATGTAGGCGAGAAAGAGGAAAAAGATAATAAACAGAGAATAAGGGATGGTGGGTTTCTAAAATGTGTATATTTTAATGCTAGCACCATTGTAAGAAAGGTGGATGAACTTAGAGCCTGGATTGACACCTGGAAATATGACATTGTGGCAATCAGTGAAACATGGTTGCAGGAGGGCTGTGATTGGAAACTAAATATTCCAGGATTTTGTTGCTTCAGGTGTGATAGAATTGGAGGGACCAGAGGTGGAGGTGTTGCCTTGCTTGTCAGAGAGGATATTACTGCAGTGCTTTGGCAGGATAGATTAGAGGGCTTGTCTAGGGAGGCTATTTGGGTGGAACTGAGAAGTGGGAACGGTGTAGCAACACTTTTAGGGATGTATTATAGACCGCCAAATGGGGAGCAAGATTTGGAAGAGCAAATATGTAAGGAGATAGCAGATATTAGTAGTAAGTATAAGGTAGTGATTGTGGGAGATTTAAATTTTCCAAAAATAGACTGGGAAACACATTCTGTAAATGGGCTGGATGGTTTGGAGTTTGTAAAATGTGTGCAGGATAGTTTTTTGCAGCAGTACATAGAGGTATCGACCAGAGAAGGGGCGGTGCTGGACCTCCTGTTAGGAAATGAGGCAGGTCAGGTGACGGAGGTATGCGTTGGTGAGCACTTCGGGACAAGTGATCACAATACCATTAGTTTCAATATAATTATGGAGAGGATCAGCACTGGACCTAGGGTGGAGTTTTTGATTGGAGAAAGGCTAACTTTGAGGGAATGCATAAGGATTTAAAAGGAGTGAATTTGGACACTTTGTTTTATGGGAAGGATGTAGAAGAGAAATGGAGGACATTTAAAGGGGAAATTTTAAGAGTACAGAATCTTTATGTCCCTGTTAGGTTGAAAGGAAATAGTAAAAATTGGAAAGAGCCATAGTTTTCAAGGGAAATTGGACACTTGTTTCGAAAAAAAGAGAGATATCTACAATAATTATAGGAGGCATGGAGTAAATGAGGTACTAGAGTAGTATAAAGAATGTAAAAAGAATCTTAAGAAAGAAATTAGGAAGGCTAAAAGAAGATATGAGGTTGCTTTGGCAAGAAAGGTGAAAGTAAATCCAAAGGGTTTCTACAGCTATATTAAGAGCAAAAGGATAACGAGGGAAAAAATTGGACCATTAGAGAGCCAGAATGGGCAGCTATCTACAGAGCCAAAAGAGATGGGTGAGATATTGAACAATTTCTTTTCTTCGATATTCACCAAGGAGAAGGATATTGAAGTCTGAGGTAAGGGAAAAAAGTAGACTAGCTATGGAAACTATGAGATTCAAAGAGGAGGAAGTTCTGACACTTTTGAAAAATATAAAAGTGGATAAGTCTCCAGGTTCTGACAGGATATTCCCTAGGACATTGAGGGAATTAGTGTAGAAATAGCAGGAGCTATGACAGAAATATTTCAAATGTCATTAGAAACGGGAATAGTGCCAGAGGATTGGCGTACTGCTCATGTTGTTCCATTGTTTAAAAAGGGTTCAAAGAATAAACCTAGCAATTATGGACCTGTTAGTTTGACGTCAGTGGTGGGCAAATTAATGGAAAGGATACTTAGAGATAATATATATAAGCAACTGGATAAACAGGGTCTAATAAGGAACAGTCAACATGGATTTGTGCCTGGAAGGTCATGTTTGACAAACCTTCTTGAATTTTTTGTAGCAGTTACTAGGGAAATTGATGAGGGTAAAGCAGTGGAGGTTGTCTATATGGATTTCAGTAAGGCCTTTGACAAGGTTCCCCATGGAAGGTTGGTTAAGAAGGTTCAATCTTTGGGTGTTAATGGCGGAGTAGCAAGATGGATTCAACAGTGACTGAATGGGAGATGTCAGAGAGTAATGGTGGATGGCTGTTTGTCAGGTTGGAAGTTGGTGACCAGTGGGGTGCCTCAGGGATCTGTGTTGGGTCCACTGTTGTTTGTCATGTACATCAATGATCTGAATGGTGGGTGGAAAATTGGATAAGTAAGTATGCAGATGATACTAAGATAGGTGGTGTTGTGGATAATGAAGTAGATTTTCAAAGTCTACAGAGAGATTTGGGCCATTTGGAAAAATGGGCTGAAAGATGGCAGATGGAGTTTAATGCTGATAAGTGTGAAGTGCTACATCTTGGCAGGACAAATCAAAATAGGACATACATGGTAAATGGTAGGGAATTGAGGAATGCTGTGGAACAGAGAGATCTAGGAATAACTGTGCATAGTTCCCTGAAGGTGGAATCGCATTTAGATAGGGTGGTAAAGAAAGCCTTTGGTGTGCTGGCCTTTATAAATCAGAGCATTGAATATAGGAGTAGGGAAGTAATGTTAAAATTGTACAAGGCATTGGTAAGACCAATTCTGGAGTATGGTGTACAATTTTGGTCGCCTAATTATAGGAAGGATGTCAACAAAATAGAGAGAGTACAGAGGAGATTTACTAGAATGGTGCCTGGGTTCCAGCAACTATGTTACAGAGAAAGGTTGAACAAGTTAGGTCTTTATTCTTTGGAGTGCAGAAGGTTAAGGCGGGAATTGATTGAGGTCTTTAAAATGATGAAAGGGATCGACGTGGATAAGCTTTTCCCATTGAGGGTAGGGAAGATTCAAACAAGAGGGCATGACATGAGAATTATGGGACAGAAGTTTAGGGGTAACATGAAGGGGATCTTCTTTACTCAGAGGGTGGTGGCTGTGTGGAATGAGCTTCCAGCAGAAGTGGTGGAGGCAGGATGGATTTTAACATTTAAAAGTAAAGTGGATAGGTATATGGACGGGAATGGGATGGTCTGAGTGCAGGTAGATGGGACTAGGGGAAAACAAATGGTCGGCATGGACTGGAAGGGCCGAGAGGGCCTGTTTCCGTGCTGTAATTGTTATATGGTTATATGGTTATATGGTCAAGATGAGACTTTTAATTATATAGATCTCCCAGATCGAACAATTACATTCTTACTTGCTGCAGTGCAACAGAATATGTAATCATAATAAATAAATATACTTTTTGTATACTTAGTATGCAAAAGAATATAACATTTCCATTTTAATACATTTAACAATTTTGCATGCAAGTATCAGGTTTAAGTACTCTCTTAATAAATTAAACTTTTCCACCAAATCTCCCTAGTGTTTTAATTTAATTTGCTGTTGCTGTTTCAATTCTCTACTCTTACTTTTTAATCATAATTTTTCTGACAAATAATTAATTTTTAAAAGTTACATAAGAAATCATCCAACCTCAATGAATCCCTTGATGGGATTTTTCTAAATCTCTCCAGAATCCAGGGAGTTCTTCAAAATAACTCCCCAATTGTTACTGAACCACATATATAAAGCCGCAGTTGAATGGAAGAAAACAAAAATACCAACATTAATTGCATTTATATTGTGTTTTTGATATATTAATGTGCACCCAGGCACTACACAGATTCAATCTTAAACAACATTTGAAAATGGGGGACTTTTAAAAAGGATTTAAAAATGGTTCTTTTCAGAGACTTTGAAGAAAAAGAGAGGGAGGGAATGAAATGGAAACATTTTGAAAAATCCAGAATTGATGACCTAGTTAATTGCAGTTATGGATATCAATTAAAACCTGGACATATGGGAGAGTAAATATCGTTGGGTTTAGTGTAGGTAGCGGAATATTGAGGCGTACATCTACTGCCGGTGGGCTCCGAATGGGAGCAGGCGGCCGGACTTGGAGAAACTGATGGGCGCGGCTCTTACAGCTACCGTTGGTGAGGCTCTGGATGGGGACAAGCAGATGGATTTGGAGAAGCTGACGGGCGCGGCCCGTGCAACGAGTGATTGAGACAGGTGGTTCAGATGTGGTGTTTACTTCCTGCCCACTCTGATCAGTCTTTGTTCAGCCTCCTCCCCAAAACCTCTTTTCACGGTACCCTCCAGCACAGCACTTATTTTAGTTTAGTTTATAGTAATGGATACCTAGGTACAGCGAAAAGCTTTTATTGTGTGTTAACCAGTCAGCGGAAAGATAATACATGATTACAATAGATTCATTTACAGATACATGATAAGGGAATAACATTCAGTGGTAAAGCCAGCAAAGTCCAATCAAGGATAGTCTGAGGGTAATTTATGAGGCAGATAGTAGTTCAGAACTGCTCTCTAGTTGTGGTAAGATGATTCAGTTGCCTGATAATAGCTGGGAAGAAACTGTCCCCGAATCTGGTGATCACACATCTATACCTCCAATACCATTTACCCTCCAACACAGCACCTCTGCTCAACCCAACATGGCCATTCCCAATAAGCCGCTCTGCTGTACCATGCCTTCTTTTTATTGGCTGCAAAATTAGCTAAGTTTGATCATTCAACCAATCCAATGACTGCTATTTGAAATATCCTGCTGCTGCTCTGACACTGAAATTGACTGACTCAACCAATCCAATGGCTGTTTTATATCAATGTCTCATGATGAGACTATGCGAAGAACCCGCCCGCCTGTCAATATGTCGATGCATGGCGCGGAATTTGGAGCAGTTCGAAACTGGTAGTACGGCAGGTAAGACAATAGGTGCAGCGGGCCCGGAAAAGTTGGCGGGCACGGCACGTGCAGTTACAGCCGTTGGAGGCTCCAAACAGGAGCAGGTGGCCGAAACTGATGGGCACAGCCCATACATCTACCGCCGGTGGGCTCCAAATGGGAGCAGGCGGCTGGACTTGGAGAAACTGACGGGCGCGGCTCTTACAGCTACCGCCGGTGAGGCTCTGGATGGGGGCAGGTAGACGGATTTGGAGAAGCTGATGGGCACAGCCCGTGCAACGAGCGATTGAGACAGGTGGTTCCAGTCAGAGGACTGCGGCGCTATTCCTGGTTCAGGGTTGCATTATGTGATTTTCCTCTCTGAGGAGGGGTGTTGAGGATTTGTGGTGACTCTGACGGTGAGGAGTTGACAGGGAACTCGTATTCCCACATCAAGTTACGCTTCAACTCTAGTCATAAGGATCTGATATATGTTATGCTTCTGCCAGACACTGGAGCTTCATAGGTTTATGTCACCAGTTGAAGCAAAACAAGTCATAAGGCCTTATACCCCTGAGTTTCTCAGGGAAGGTTCAGCCTTTGTAAGGTCAGTAGAGAGAATTCTGCTGTCTGATTTACAGTAGACACTTTAGCACTTTTATTTATTTGCACTCTAAACTCAATTGTGTTAGGATGGTATAGGCCTGAGGTCTATCCAATTTATGTTAATTTTGTGCAAAAGAATTTCAAGGCTGTGGTGGGTGTGCTAAATACACCCTTGGAGGGTAACTCCCGTTTACGTGCATACATATCATCTCTACCGAGTGAGTGGCAGATACCCGCTTCACTGAGGCTGGGTTGGAGTTAACCAAGCCAGAGGACTTTTATTCGCAAGTTTCAGCGGTCACCATGAATGCAGCACTCTCCTCATACTCAGTACTGTCCAGAGCGTGTCATGATGTCTGTGCAAAGAGATAGAGGAAAGTCTAAGATCAGTTGACTATTAGTCTTTTGCCTGAAGCCATTTTTTGGTAGAGTCTGTCTCAGGGATTGCTGGATCTTCATGGCGGGGGGTGATAATCACCTTTTGTCTATTATTTTAGTAGCAGTCTTGGTGTTTTTATAGCAAGGGCTTTCTCAGAAACTGCCTTGATCACAGCTACAGTCACCATCTGTCTCGTCATAGACAGCAAAATAGAGACAATGAGGTGAAGGTTGTTGAGTATGTGAATGTTAATACATCAGTCACATGAGATGTGCTGTTGATATTCAAGTTGCAGATAGGAAAGACAGTTTGACATCAGGTGGGGACAGATAACTTCTGAATTTTCCATTTTACAAATCATAAACAGTTATAATATAACCATATAACCATATAACAATTACAGCACGGAAACAGGCCCTCTCGGCCCTTCCAGTCCGTGCCGACCATTTGTTTTCCCCTAGTCCCATCTACCTGCACTCAGACCATACCCCTCCATTCCCTTCACGTCCATATACCTATCCACTTTACTCTTAAATGTTAAAATCGATCATTCAGATGAAATAATTTCTCCGTGGCACGAGAAGCCATGATTTCCATACTTATGGTTCAAAGAGGAAACAATGGCTATCCAAGTGAAAACACAGACAACTCACAAAGGAAGAGCAGTCTTACCAAGAACTAGAGGGGTATATTCTAATATTTTCTCAAGGTTGAAGAAAAATGGAGGATGACAAATCAGGCTTGGATTTGGCTAGTCTGAACATGTGGTTGGTATTACCAGTTTAAGATGGATAATTGTCATCAGCTATTTAGCTGATTACAGAGGATTTTGGGCCTCAATCGATCTTGAAGATGCATACCTTTCCATATCAATATACGAGAAGCACAGCTATATCTGGTGTTTTATGGTAAGACTAGTGTTGACTATTTTAGGTTCTACCTAAGGGGTTGACCAGTCCTAGGCTATTTACAAATATTCTAAGGTTAATTCTGCCCTACTCAGATCTAAAGGGCATTTTGTCACGAAGTTTATAGATTACATGAATTATAGTTGTGCTATTTTGGCCTACTCACCCAGGGATTCCATTGTAGATAAGTCAGCAGAAGCAAGCTCCTATATTTGCTCGAAGACACGAGTGGTGGCTAGTTCAGCCTATTTTTTGTGCATGTATCATTGCATGGTTGTATGGAAAGTTTGTGAAAAGATACATGTGAGCTACTTCAAACAAAAGTAGCAGAGGTTTATGGTTTCATTCAGTTTGGGTTTAAGAGAAGTGATTATGTTATAGTGCAATTGACACTGCTCTTGCTGATTTGTCATTCTACATAGTTCTAAAAGTGGGACAACAAATGAGTGGTTATTCATCCACTGGTAACTAAGGTTATGAAAGGTGTCTTTTATATGAACACTCTAAAGCCTAGATTCAAAGTAGTGTCGAATGTGTAATCAGTATAAATTATTATACAGATATTCATTCACTTTTTTCCTAATGCCGGAGCAGTATCTTTTAAGTTAATTATGCTTATGACATAGTCAACACATAGTTTTACATAGTTTACATAATCTCCGATCTGGTGGGTATGCTGTCGACCAACTTACCCAACCGTGCCCGTTTGCTTTATGAGTTCATACATAAAAGCTATCCCTATGTCAGATATGCCCCAGAGATCAAGATGGAGATTGTGTAAAGACTGTGCTCTTTGTGCTGTTATGTATGAACTCATAAAGCAAACGGGCACGGTTGGGTAAGTTGGTCGACAGCATACCCACCAGATCGGAGATTATGTAAACTATGTATTGACTATGTAAAAAGGTACACTGAGCTTACTAGCACCTATGAAACGAAGGATAGTTTCTTCATAGTTATTTCATGATTTCATGAGAGATCGTTAGTGCAGACTATTTCAAGATGGATAGAGTGTAAGCAGCTGAAAGCAAGAGTGAATTCAAATCATTTCAAGTCTCACTCTACCAAGGGGGTTGGCTCGTTAGCAACCAATAGAATGGATTTTCCCCTTTGACCATCTTCTTGCAACAGCAGAAGGCTCAGATAAGCACACTTTCAGAAGTTATAAAATTTCGTTGAACATGTCTGGATGGTTGCAGATAGAATTCTGAACAGTGTTGCACGCGCCATTGTCGAACCCAAAGGCAATTGGGACTGTGGTCCGATTAAGGGCAATGTACATGTATGTAAGTTAGCATCATGTTATTAATAGCCCATGTTTTGTCCACCATTTATGGGTTTATCTGTTTAAGTGTTTCACACACAGATTGATTTACTGCATGCAACCACAGAGCTTCGAAGGCTTCACATAGTCTCATCACGAGACCTATATAAAATAGAAAGATTAAACGAAAACTTACCGTATAAAGTTTGATTTTTATTTTATGAGAAGTTGGAGTGAGAGACTACGTGCCCTCTACTCCCAACCCTGAATCTCATAAAGATCATTCAGTAAGTCAAGCGTTATTAATCTTTCTATAGTTTAAGTTTGTGTAAGTGGTCTGTGGTTTCATACAGTTGCTTTGAAGATTGACGCGCATGTGGGCTGGTGGGTTCTTCACATAGTCCCTCATTTCAATTTCTCATAAAATAAAGATCAAACTTCAAACGGTAATTTTTTGTTTCAGGTCTGCAGCTTCATTAGTCTTAATGCAGTTCTGATGGTCAATGCAGGCCTGTACAAAGCTTTTCAAAAAGGGGGGTGGCATGACAGGATTACAAAAAATGTATGTTAAATAATGTGCTTGCAGCACACATCACGAGCATGGAGCTCAAAGTCCCTCACGGCCGTTGTCCGGGGACAGCTTATTTTGGAGCATTTTTGCACAAAATCTATGACCAATATTTCAGAAATAATTTTGGTTGAGTCAAGAGTAATAAGTGTGTGGAATGGGATGATTGGGGTCATTGTTGTATACATTCTTGGTATACAACAATGTTCCCAATCATCCCATTCCACACACTTATTACAGAATTGGTTGTCCTTGTTTTAATAATCAAGTTGTACTGTTGTAAAAGGTTATGTAAAATGTTATAAAGGAACATACAAAAACTGCAAATAAAATACCGTACATTTTTACAAAGAAAACCTTTTTTTAGAAAATGTTTTGTGTGTTGATATGATTTCCTGTTACTGTTCGACTGTGTTAGTGTGTGCAGTGCACCTTTAATGGTCCTCCTAACCTAACAACTTCACATCACATCAATTGCAACATGGAATAGTGTTGTGAATACAGCATTTAGTTTGACTTCAATTTCCATCATGAAAATTGAAGTCAAATTAATGGTGCATTTACATTACTATGGTCGCTTTCAAACTAACATATTTTACTGTCATAATATTATAACACATTCTAGGTCCAGGGTGACTAATAAACAAAATCACTAATCACATTTTGAATTCGTAATCACAATGTGATTGTGAATAATTGCAGAGCTGCCAAGTATGACCAAGAATTTCTCTATTTTGATGGCGTGACAATAGATCAGCCAGCATGCTGTCTGCTCGCACTGTGACTGACGTCACCTCCCAACCCTCCCTCATCCCCCCCGTCGTTCAAAGGTTGCCCTGTCGACTGAAGACCAAAGATCATAGCTGAAGACTGCGTCGGCCCAACCGGCACTCCTTTGGTTGGCACTCGCTCGCTCGTCCGCCCGCTCGCGCATTGGCTCAGGTCTCTCCGTCTCCCCTCTCTCATCTCTCCCTCTCTCTCCTCTCCTTCTCTCTCTCCCTCCTCTCTCTCTCTCTCTCTCTCTCTCTCTCTCTCTCTCTCTCTCTCCTCTCTCTCTCTCTCTCTCTCTCTCTCTCTCTCCTCTCTCTCTCTCTCTCTCTCTCTCTCTCTCTCTCTCTCTCTCTCTCTCTCTCTCTCTCTCTCTCTCTCTCTCTCTCTCTCTCTCTCTCTCTCTCTCTCTCTCTCTCTCTCTCTCTCTCTCTCTCTCTCTCTCTCTCTCTCTCTCTCTCTCTCTCTCTCTCTCTCTCTCTCTCTCTCTCTCTCTCTCTCTCTCTCTCTCTCTCTCTCTCTCTCTCTCTCTCTCTCTCTCTCTCTCTCTCTCTCTCTCTCTCTCTCTCTCTCTCTCTCTCTCTCTCTCTCTCTCTCTCTCTCTCTCTCTCTCTCTCTCTCTCTCTCTCTCTCTCTCTCTCTCTCTCTCTCTCTCTCTCTCTCTCTCTCTCTCTCTCTCTCCTCTCTCTCTCTCTCTCTCTCTCTCTCTCTCTCTCTCTCTCTCTCTCTCTCTCTCTCTCTCTCTCTCTCTCTCTCTCTCTCTCTCTCTCTCTCTCTCTCTCTCTCTCTCTCTCTCTCTCTCTCTCTCTCTCTCTCTCTCTCTCTCTCTCTCTCTCTCTCTCTCTCTCTCTCTCTCTCTCTCTCTCTCTCTCTCTCTCTCTCTCTCTCTCTCTCTCTCTCTCTCTCTCCACTCTCTCTCTCTCTCTCTCTCTCTCTCTCTCTCTCTCTCTCTCTCTCTCTCTCTCTCTCTCTCTCCTCTCTCTCTCTCTCTCTCTCTCTCTCTCTCTCTCTCTCTCTCTCTCTCTCTCTCTCTCTCTCTCTCTCTCTCTCTCTCTCTCTCTCTCTCTCTCTCTCTCTCTCCTCTCTCTCTCTCTCTCTCTCCTCTCTCTCTCTCTCTCTCTCTCTCTCTCTCTCTCTCTCTCTCTCTCTCTCTCTCTCTCTCTCTCTCTCTCTCTCTCTCTCTCTCTCTCTCTCTCTCTCTCCTCTCTCTCTCTCTCTCTCTCTCTCTCTCTCTCTCTCTCTCTCTCTCTCTCTCTCTCTCTCTCTCTCTCTCTCTCTCTCTCTCTCTCTCTCTCTCTCTCTCTCTCTCTCTCTCCTCTCCATCTCTCTCTCTCATCTCTCTCTCTCTCTCTCTCTCTCTCTCTCTCTCTCTCTCTCTCTCTCACTCTCTCTCTCTCTCTCTCTCTCTCTCTCTCTCTCTCTCTCTCTCTCTCTCCTCTCTCTCCTTCTCTCTCTGTCTCACCCCCACTCTCTCCTCCCCCTCGGCTTGGACCGGGCCTCCCCCATCTCACTCTCTCTCTCCTCCACCCCGCAGCTTGGGCCCCCTCTCCCTCCCCCACTTTCTCTCTATCCTCCCTCTCTCTCCCCTTCTCTCTCTCCTCCCTTTTTCTCTCTCCTCCCTCTCTCTTTCCCCCCCCCCCCTCTCTCTCTCCTTCCCCTCCCTCCCCTCTCTCCCCCTCAGCTCGGCCCGGGCCACCCCCCTCTCTCTCTCTCACCCCCCCTCTTTCTCCCCCCCGCCCCTGCTCGGCTCGGCCTGGGCCTCAACCCCCCTCTCTCCGGCCAGGACCTCCCGCCTCAATCTCTTCTCCCCCCCCTCTCTCCCCCCCCCCATCTCCCCCTCACTCTTCCCCTGTCTCTCTCCCCAACTAACTCTACCCCTCTCTCTTCCCCCGCATCCCCCCCCCCCCCCCCGCCCCATATTCACTGCAATATCTATGAGTTTATCTAAAGGTCTTGTGCTTCCATCAACACCGCTGGCAGTGTTTTCTTGCTTATCAACAAACCTGTTCTGCTTTGGCAACATTACATCACACCAGTATGGTTCTTCTTGAAAAGGTATATCTCACATGAAAACTAACACACTTTGTTTTCATTCCTAACTGAGTGAAAAGGATTTGAATTCAGTTGTCATCTGAAGATAAAAGGCTGTTCTTCCCTCAATACAGTGAAGTTGGTCCATATTGCATGAACATAAAGTACTCCATCGGTGTGGTAGTTTTTAAAAATAAACATTAATGCTATGTGGCCCTATGGCCAAATGGGTGGCCCTGTAACATCTCTCCTGATTTTTATTTCTGTTGCGGTCAATCAAAATAGAAATTGGGAGTAATAGAAACATGTTTTACCAATGCATTTTGCCGATGCATTATTAATTTGTCAAAATGTGTCTATGTGCAAAATGCATCTTATTATTACTTGAACTTCTGAATTAGGAGATGGAAATTTGCATTTTGTATTGGAACTTTTGTTTATGTGGTAATGAAGTTCTGCTTCAGTAGTAACACGCCATCTCATTTCCTTTGTTCACCTCTTATAGAAACATAGAAATTAGGTGCAGGAGCAGGCCTTTCGGCCCATCGAGCCTCCACCGCCATTCAATATCATCATGGCTGATAATCCAACTCAGTATCCTGTACCTGCCTTCTCTCCATACGCCTCCCCCCCCCCCCCCCCCCCCCCCCCCCCCCCCCCCCGATCACTTCAGCCACAAGGGCCACATCCAACTCCCTCTTAAATATGGCCAACGAACTGGCCTCAACTACCTTCTGTGGCAGAGAATTCTAACAGATTCACCACTCTGTGTGAAAAATGATTTTCTCATCTCGGTCCTAAAAGACTTCCCCCTTATCATTAAACTGTGACCCCTTGCCCTGGACTCCCCCAACATCGGGAACAATCTTCCTGCATCTAGCCTGTCCAACCCCTTAAGAATTTAGTAAGTCTCTATGAGATCCCCCCTCAATCTTCTAAATTCCAGCGAGTACAAACCGAGTCTATCTTCATATGGAAGTCCTGCCATCCCAGGAACCAGTCTGGTGAACCTTCTCTGTACTCCCTCTATGGCAAGAATGTCTTTCCTCAGATTAGGAGACCAAAATTGTACGCAATACTCCAGGTGTGGCCTCACCAAGACCCTGTACAACTGCAATAGAACCTCCCTGCTCTTGTACTCAAATCCTTTTGCTATGAATGCCAACATACCATTCGCTTTCTTCACAGCCTGCTCCACCTGCATGCCAACTTTCAATGACTGGTGTACCATGACACCCAGGTCTCGTTGCATCTTCCTTTTTCCTAATCGGTCACCATTCAAATAATGGTCTACTTACCTGTTTTTGCCACCAAAGTGGATAACCTCACATTTATCCACATTATACTGCATCTGCCATGCATTTGCCCACTCACCCAACCTATCCAAGTCACCTTGCAGCCTCCTAGCATCCTCTTCACAGCTAACACTACACCCCAGCTTCGTGTTATCTGCAAACTTCGAGATGTTGCATTTAATTCCCTCGTCCAAATCATTAATATATTTTGTAAATAGCTGGGGTCCTAGCACTGAGCCTTGCGGCACCCCACTAGTAACTGCCTGCCATCCTGAAAAGGACCCGTTCACTCCTACTCTTGGCTTCCTTTCTGCCAGCCAGTTCTCTATCCACATCAATACTGAACCACCAATCCCATGTGCTTTAAGTTTGTATACTAATCTCTTGTGTGGGACTTTGTCGAAAGCCTTATGAAAGTCCAGATACAACACATCCACTGCTTCTCCCTTATCCACTCTACTTGTTACATCCTCAAAAAATTCAATAAGATTCGTCAGACATGATTTACCTTTCGGAAATCCATGCTGACTTTGTCCAATGATTTCACCACTTTCCAAATGTGCTGCTACCCCATCTTTAATAACTGACTCTAGTAGTTTCCCCACTACCGATGTTAGACTAACTGGGCCGTAATTCCCCGTTTTCTTTCTCCCTCCTTTTTTAAAAAGTGTGGTTACATTAGCTACCCTCCAATCCTCAGGAACTACTCCAGAATCTAAAGAGTTTTGAAAAATTATCACTAAGGCATCGGCTATTTCTGGGGCTACTTCCTTAAGTACCCTGGGATGCATCCTATCTGGCCCTGGGGATTTATCGGCCTTTAATCCGTTCATTTTACCTAACACCACATTCCGGCTAACCTTGATTTGACTCAGTTCCTCCATCTCATTTGACCCGCGATTCCCTGCTATTTCCGGCATATTATTTATGTCTTCCTTAGTGAAGACAGAACCAAAGTAGTTATTCAATTGGTCTGCCATGTCCTTGTTCCCCATGATCAATTCACCTGTTTCTGACTGCAAGGGACCTACATTTGTTTTAACTAATCTTTTTCGCTTCACATATCAATAAAAACCTTTGCAGTCAGTTTTTATGTTTCCAGCCAGTTTTCTTTCAGAGTCCATTTTCCCTTTCCTAACTAAGCCTTTTGTCCTCCTCTGTTGGTCTCTGAATTTCTCCCAGTCCTCTGGTAGGCTGCTTTTTCTGGCTAATTTGTACGCTTCATCTTTTGCTTTGATACTATCCCTGATTTCCCTTGTTATCCACGGATGCGCTACCTTCCCTGATTTATTCTTTTGCCATACTGGGATGAACAATTGTAGTTCATCCATGCAGTCTTTAAATGCCTTCCATTGCATATCCACCGTCAACCCTTCAAGAATCAATTGCCAGTCTATCTTGGCCAATTCACGTCTCATACCCTCAAAGTTACCTTCTTTTAAGTTCAGGACCCGTGTTTCTGAATTAACAATGTCACTCTCCATCCAGATGAAGAACTCAACCATATTATGGTCACTCTTGCCCAATGGGCCATGTACAACAAGGCTGCTAACTAACCCTTCCTCATTACTCAATACCCAGGCTAGAATAGCCTGCTCTCTCGTTGGCTCATCTACATGTTGGTTTAGAAAACTATCCTGCATACATTCCAAAAATCCTCTTCCTCAGCACCCCTGCCAATTTGATTCACCCAATCTATATGTAGATTGAAGTCACCCATTATAACGGTTTTACCTTCATTGCATGCATTTCTAATTTCCTGTTTGATGCCATCCCCTACTCCACTACTGCTGTTAGGTGGCCTGTACACAACACCCACTAGCGTTTTCTGCCCCCACCTCCTTTTCCTCTCTGTATATCCCTCCTGAATATTAAATATCCCTGGATGTTCAGCTCCCAGTCTTGGTCACCCTGGAGCCATGTCTCCGTGATCCCAACTATATCATAATTATTAATAGCTATCTGCACATTCAATGTGCAGATAGCTACACATTTGTTTTAACTAATTTCCTTATTACGAATGCTCCTCGCATTGAGACACAAAACCTTCAGGCTTGTTTTTACAACGCTCTTGCCCCTTTTACAATTATGTTGAAAGGTGGCCCTTTTTGATTTTTGCCCTGGATTTGTCTGCCTGCCACTTTTCACCTTGCTACCTATTGTTCCTATCCTCATTTTACACCCCTCTGTCTCTCTGCTCACACATTTAATAAACCCTCCACTTCTTATTCTCTGTTTATTATTTTTTTCTTCTTTCCCCCCTACGTGTTGCGTCTGACTGCTTCTCTTCTCTGCCTCCTGCCTCACAAACGGACTACTTGCTTTCTCTATTTAAGTCCCTCCCCCCAACCGATCTAGTTTAATGTCACCCCAGTAGCCTTTGCAAATCTCCCTGCCAGGATATTGGTTCCCCTCAGGTTCAAGTGCATCCAGTCCTTTTTCTACAGGTCACACCTTCCCCACAAGAGGTCCAGAAACTTGAATCTCTGCCCTCTGCACCAGTCCTTTAGCCACGCATTTATCCTCCACCTCGCTCCATTCCTACTCTCACTGTCGCGTGGCACAGGCAGTAATCCTGAGATTGTTACCTTTGCGGTCCTTCTCGTTAACACTCCTCCTAACTTCCTAAATTCTCCTTTCAGGACCTCTTCTTTTTTTCTACCTATGTCATTGGTACCTATATGTACCACGACCTCAGGCTCCTCTCCCTCCCATTTCAGGATATCTTGGACACGTTCAGTCACATCCTGGACCCTGGCACCAGGGAGGCAAACTACCATCCAGGTCTCCTGACTGCGTCCACAGAATCGCCTATCTGACCCCCTAACTATAGAGTCCCCTATTACTGCTGCCCTCTTCTTCTTTTCCTTGCCCTTCTGAGCAACAGCGCCGGTCTCTGTACCGGAGCCTGGTCACTGTTGCTACCCCCAGGTAGGCTGTGCCCCTCAACAGTACTCAAACAGGAGTACTTATTGCCAAGGTGTACAGCCACCGGGGTACTCTCCAGTCCATGCCTCTGCCCCTTGCCTCTCCTAACCATGACCCACTTTTCCGCCTCCTGTGGTTTTGGAGTGACCACCTGTCTGTAACTCCTCTCTATGGCTTCCTCACTCTCCCTGACCAGGCGGAGGTCATCGAGCTGCTGCTCCAGGTACCGAATACGGTCCATTTGGAGCACCATCTTGACGCACCTGGCACAGATGTGGACATCTGGAGAGCTATCTGACTGCATGACCTCCCACATCTGACATCCAGAACAGTAAACTGCCCTGGCACTCATCCTCCCCCTTACCCTGGATACAATACAATATACAATACAATACAAAGAAAGGATTTTAGCTGAAAGAAATCAGCAGGGATCTGTCTGCCAATCAGCTGCTCCCTCGAGTCCTCTTCCACCAATCAGCGGCTTCCTCAAGCCCACTTGTTTTGAACTGCGAGCTGCGAATGGAACATTACGGATTCAGGTTCCTCCCACTGCAACCGCTCCTGGGCCTCTGTGAAAACAAGCCCCGCGAACGAGTTTTTAAACTTACAGGTCGGACGTCGCTCCTCCCACTACAACCGCTCCTGGGCCTCTGTGAAAACAAGCCCCGCAAAATTGTTTTTAAACTTACAGGTCGGACGTCGCTCCTCCCACTGCAACATCTCCTGGGCCTCTGTTATTATCCAGGATGCAGAATGAGCTATGTGGAAATGGCAAATTATGCATCAATATTCAAAATCTTTAAAGCATTTTCACAATCTGTTTGTGATTGTTGCTTAATAAATAGGTCAATCTGCATTTTGAAAGAGTAGCAAAGCACTCATTTGTGAATGACTAATTCTATGCTGCTTGACCTCAACCACAATCATCTCTAAAAAATAACTCTAAAGCAAATGAAATAAGATAAGTATTGGTAATATAAAGAGATAGATAAGGAGCTTGATAGCTGCCATTAACAATCCAAATTATATTTGACAATCCAAATTTCTGATGACAATAATTGCCCTATACACAGTTAAAAGTTCACTTTTTGAGTTTTTCCTAAAATTCATTAAAAAGGATTATGCAGCAACAATGATTTCAGGATAAGGAACAACTAGTGGATGTGTTATATCTAGACTTTCAGAAGGCTTTCGACAAGGTCCCACATAAGAGATTAGTATACAAACTTAAAGCACACGGTATTGGGGGTTCAGTATTGATGTGGATAGAGAACTGGTTGGCAGACAGGAAGGAAAGGGTAGGAGTAAAGGGGTCCTTTTCAGAATGGCAGGCAGTGACTAGTGGGGTACCGCAAGGCTCAGTGCTGGGACCCCAGCTATTTACAATATATATTAATAATTTGGACGAGGGAATTGAATGCAACATCTGCAGGTTTGCGGATGACACTAAGCTGGGAGGTAGTGTTAGGTGTGAGGAGGATGCTAGCAGGCTGCAAGGTGACTTGGATAGGCTAGGTGAGTGGGCAAATGCATGGCAGATGCAGTATAATGTGGATAAATGTGAGGTTATCCACTTTGGTGGCAAAAACAGGAGGGTAGACTATTATCTTAATGGTGGCAAATTAGGAAAAGGGGAGATGCAACAAGACCTGGTGTCATGGTACACCAATCATTGAACGTAGGCATGCAGGTGCAGCAGGCAGTGAAGAAAGAAAATAGTATGTTAGCATTCATAGAGAAAGGATTTGAGTATAGGAGCAGGGAGGTTCTACTGCAGTTGTACAGGGTTTTGGTGATACCACACCTGGAGTATTGCATACAGTTTTGGTCTCCAAATCTGAGAAAATACATTCTTGCCATAGAAGGGGTACAGAGAAGGTTCACCAGACTGATTCGTGTGATGTCAGGATTTTCGTATGAGGACAGACTGGATAGACTTGTCTTGTACTCGCTAGAATTTAGAAGACTGAGGGGGGATCTTATAGAAACTTACAAAATTCTTAAGGGGTTGTATAGGCTAGATGCAGGAAGATTGTTCCCGAGTTGGGGAGGTCAAGAACAAGGGGTCACAGTCTAAGGATAAGGGGGAATTCTTTTAGGACCGAGTTAAGGAAAACATTTTTAATATAGAGAGTGGTGAGTCTCTGGAATTATCTGCCACAGAAGGTAGTTGAGGCCAGTTCATTGGCTATATTTTAAAAGGGAGTTAGATGTGGCCCTTGTGGCTACAGGGATCAGGGGGTATGGAGAGAAGGCAGGTACAGGATACTGAGTTGGATTATCAGCCATGATCATATTGAATGGTGGTGCAGGCTCGAAGGGCCGAATGGCCTACTCCTGCACCTATTTTCTATGTTTCTATGTTTCTATGATGTGTAATGAATTAGGAAAAGATGGTTTAGAAATTGTGCTTGGAGTGGTCCAGCTTTGACAAGATTGTATTGTATGACCCCAATGATACCGCAACACAAAAAGAAGAGCTCATATAGACAATGGCTCTTTCTTTACTGATATTAATTCTGGCCAAATTGTAGAGGCTTGATGGGTTTGTGTAACATCAAGGCACATGTTGCGATGTTTGTTTCCTCTCGGAATCACCATTTGAATACATTGTATTAGTCACTATATTATTGGGTTAGGGAAATGTCTATCATATACTGTGTTAATCGATATCTGTAATTGTCCTGTAAAGAAACCATCCCTATGTGGTTCGGCCCCTCAAGGTTTGGGGATCTATAAAAGGCCGCTCCCACGAGGTCCGTGTCGATCTTCTGGGAGAACGCTTGGGACTGCGTGACCTTCTGGAGTGTCTCTGCTTGACCGAGGCTAAAGAGGGCTTAATCAGACAGATATGAGGATCGAACCCGATGTGGTCAGTTAAACTTACTAGGTATAGTAGTGGGAACTGTAATTGTGTTATGTCAAAATAAAGTTTAGATGCGCAAGTGCTTGACTCCGTGATTTTTGATTGAATCTAGACTTCCTCCCGAAGCTTAGAACAAGCTATTTACACTGAGGGTTAATTGTTCATATTAGCAGTGTGAAATATCACATTTTGTATTCCCAATTACCTAAATGTTCTGCTGCATCTATGGAAATGCAATTATCAATGTGAACACCACAAGCATAATTTAAAAAAACGTTTACTTTCAAAGTGACAAGAGCTGAGATCTCGGTATAATCAACTCAATGGAGCAGGGAAGCTTTTAACTTCTGCAGACAAAAATGTATAGTAAAATTACACCAAGAAGCAGACTTTTAAATCTGATAGCTCAGTAAATGTTGCATATGATGAGTCCACACAATCTTTGCCTCTTCTAGTGATAACAAATAATCCATTTATTCTCTGTTCTTAATAAAAGGCATCACTTTCCAGTTACAGCCATCATGGTTGATCTTCCAACTTCAGCTGTAAATTTTTTTATCAATGCTTCCAAATTGTTCCATTATGAATTGGTGTGAAGATATGTTTTTGAAACTTTTAAGCCATTGATAGTGATCTTCTGACCTAAAAAAGTTTGCAAATTATAATTACATGAAATACTGTACATCTGCCCACAGATATCCAG
Organism: Okamejei kenojei; assembly: GCA_035221665.1. Lineage (NCBI taxonomy): Eukaryota > Metazoa > Chordata > Chondrichthyes > Rajiformes > Rajidae > Okamejei > Okamejei kenojei. The sequence continues at coordinate 236,684 of JAVHYY010000063.1, forward strand.
GTCCACCAGTTGTAAAATTCAGGCAAACCTGATGTCTGACTTCATATGGAAACTGAAATAATTTGCTGGATTCTGGATCTTGACAACAGCTTTTGGCTGCAGATTGCAGTGTCACAAAAATGCCTTCCCAATTTTCATGTGGTCCTCACTAATAGCCAATTTACAGAAGACAAAAATAAATCGAGGAGAACTTCTTAGAAGTCAGGTTTAATCAAATTTAAATGTCATATATGCAGAAATATGGTGTGGTACAGATACAATGAAAATTCTGTTTTGAGCGGTATCATAGTTACATCGACTTGGGCAACATACTAAAAACATACAATTTTACTTTGGAGTCACGTGAGTCATTCCGTGATGAACCCGCCAGTCGGCAAGCGAGTCATTACGTCTGACGCATGGCGCAGCGACCACCTGGGAGGAGCAGCGCTTCTCCAGTGGTAAGTTTAAAAAGCCTCAGGTAAGTGTTTAATTTCTCCGAGGTCTCAGCGTCTGGTAATTCTTGTTGCAGGAGGACAAGTGCAAACATGAAAAGATCCGGAACAGCAAGACGAGCCGTGCCGACAATATCTCAACCCCACGGGGGTGTAGGTAGTGGGCGGCCATCTAGTTCATCAACTGAGTCGTTGGTTTCGTTGTCCACCCAGTTAAATCAAAATTGGGGCCTGTTAACATAATTGACTATCTGGGTTTCACAGTAGATTCCAATCACATGTCTGTAACTCTGCCCCAGGGCAAGAGAGTAGATTCAATTGAAGGATGTATCAACCTCTTAAAGGGAAAATCACCTTCAATTAAACAGGTTTCAAGCTTAATTGGTAAATTGGGAGCAGCCTTTCCAGCAGCCCAATATGGACCTTTGCATTATCAGCATTTGCAGAGAGCAAAGGTACAGGCACTGAGAATACATGCAAACCATTACAATCGGCCCATGCATTTAGCATCTGAAGCCATCGCAGAGATACAATGGTGGATTAGAAACATATTAAATTGTTATGGCATTATTTTGACCGAAGCACCATCACTCATTTTGCAGACTGATGTCAATGCCCTAGGTTGGGGTGCTACTGATACCAGATCTAGTTGTGGAGGCAGATGGGATATGCATGAGGCACAGATTCTCCAGTCATATGGAATTAATTATTTAGAACTGTTAGGAGCATTTTATGGGCTCAAAGCTTATTGTACCACTAAGCATCACTTACATGTTCAGTTGCAGATTGACAACACTACGGCAGTGGCGTATGTCAATCATATGGGTGGAATCAAGTTGAAATCATGTGATGAATTGGCTAACACTATTTGGCACTGGTGCATAAAAAAGAATATTTGGATTTCAGCTCTCTAGTTGCCAGGCAGACTCAATATGGTGACAGACTAAAGGTCACGCAAATTCAACGACAACGAGTGGATGTTGAATCGTGAAGTATTTGGTGAAATTGTCCTTCAGTATACGATGCCAGATATCGATTTGTTTGCTTCCAGACTTAATCATCAGGTACCAAAGCATGTTTCATGGGAACCAGACCTAGGGGCAGGGGCGGTGAATGCATTCTCACTGCACTTGGGTGGAATGTTTTTATATGTTTTTCCACCCTTCTGCCTCATCAGCTGGTGCCTGACTAAGATCAAGCAGGACACTGCTACAGGGGTTCTGGTAGTGCCCGACTGGCCTACACAGCCATGGTTCCCGCTCATCTCAGAAATAACTACGCACCCTATTGTGCTGGTTCCAAAATGAGTAAATTTATTGGTGCACCCTGTGACTGGGGACCCACACCCATCGAATGATCATGTAAATTGGTTGATTTGAAAATTTTTAAAAGGCCGTACCTGGGCCTGGAACTGTCCAATCAAACTCTGGATACCATCACATCATCCTGGATGGATAGCACAAAAAAGCAATACCTCTCCCATATCAGGAAATGGGAGGAATCTTGCTCACATGGAAACAAGACCTATTACACGGCCTCCATCCCAGATGTGCTAGAATTCCTCTCCTACTTACATTCCAATGAAGGGCTGAGCTACAGTGCCATCAACAGTGCCAGGAGTGCCCTGTCAGCGCACGTGTCGAGGGTCAGATCTCCAGCCTTTAGGGTCCCACCCATTAATATCAAGATTCATGAAGGGTGTGTTTAATTCCAATCCTCCTAGGCCTAGGTACTCTCAAATCTGAGATGTGAGCATGGCACTCATGGTGCGCCATCAATGGGGAACAGCCACATCATTGTCCTTACAAAGGATCACCCTCAAATTGGTCATCCTCATGCTGCTTACATCAGCGCAAATGGTTCAGACACTCCACAATCTACATCTGGACAGGATGGTGTCATCACAAAATGACGTTACTTTTCACGTCTATGAATTACTCAAACAGAGCAGACCAGGGGTGTCAAGATTCAAGCTTGTATTGTCAGCTTATCCCGCAGATTCACGCCTGTGTGTAGTGCAGAATTTGAAGCATTATATTGATGTTATGAACAGCCTCAGGGGGTCCGAGGTAGCACTACTTATAAGCCACAAAAAGCCACGTAAGCAAGTGTCATTTCAGACCACCTCAAGATGGCTGAAGCAAGTCCTGGGATGTGCAGGAGTTAATATTCAAAACTTTAAATCTCACTCCACCAGGGCAGCATCGACGTCAGCGGCGACGTCACTCAAGACCATATCTTCACGGCTGCAGGATGATCAAATGAATTGACTTTTCAGAGGTTCTACAACAAGCCGCTTGTTGAATCCAGGGTGTTCGCCTACTCTGTGTTAAATTTTGTTTCATAGCTTCTCCCTGGGAGAGCGGAGTTGCTATTGTATATATTTTTTGTTATTTGTGAATTAAAACGTTAACATGTTAATCAGTATCATGAATCAATGTTGTTACTAATTCATTCCTCCTGAGTCAACTGTTTGCAGTGTGATATGCCTGGATTTGGATCAGCGTGAAATCACAGACCTTTAAAGTCTTCACGGAATTAATCAAGTGACTCCGAAGTAAAATAGTAAGATTAAATGAGAACTTACCAGTTTGAAGTTTGATTTTTATTTCATGAAGAGTTACGATGAGCTATTACGTGCCCACCGCTCCCAACCCTCATATCATGAAGCTCATCTGGTAGTTCTAGAGTTATGACCTAACTATAATACTTCGAGTGTTGTTTTCTGTGATTTCACAACGCTGCTTTGAAGATTTACGCGCATGCCGACTGGCAGGGTTCTTCACGTATTCGCTCATCGTAACTCCTCATAAAATAAAGATCAAACTTCAAACTGGTAAGTTCTCGTTTAATCTTACTATTATATATCAATTGCACGTAGATTCTACAAGACATTGAGAAGAAAAAGACTGCAAAATAAACAAGCCATTGGTGAAAGACACATTTCAAAACAAAAGCTGTGGTAGTGCAAAAAATGGTCTGCACTATTCCATTGCAGAAGATGTCTCAACCTGAAATAATGTTGTTCAGACCTAACTTACACTCAACTCCCCCCTAAAAGATTGACTATTTCTCTCCTATACCCAATCTACGGGTTTAGACACAGTGCGAGAGTTGATGACTTTGTCTCGGAGAACGAGTGAGCTGCAGCGGAGTCTCAACTTGCTACCTTTATCACACCAGATACCTTCTAATGTGTCTGAAACTTGAAAATTGTCTTGTCCTGAAAATTAGTTGTGGCAGGCAGTGTGGCCTCTATCCTAGGATTTGTGCCCATTTTGAGTGGAAGTTCCTGATATCCTATCCAAAGTGTAAAGGGCCTGTCCCACTTACGTGTCCTCGGCACGAAATTACATGACCTCGTGGTCGCCTTGAGGCGCACGGGCATCGTATGGCCGCGTGGGGCCAGTCCCACTGAGAATCGCGGAGGGGTATGTAGTTGTGCGTGACATCGTGCGGGGCTCCGAAATTTTTGTAGCGAACAAAATCTTCGCACGCCACCGGCCTGTCGCGGAATGACGGCCAAAGTGGGACAGGCCCAAGAACCTGATGTGATGCAACCTCTCACCTCAAACAGCAGCCGAAGCAGGCAAACGATCACCGAACTCGGCCTGGGGTTCACGGCCGTTGTGGTCCGGATCTACCCCCACTTCGACTCCCAGAGCGGGGCCAAGAAAATTGAAGATGGACACAAAATGCAGGAGTAACTCAGCGGGACCGGCAGCATCTCTGGAGAGAAGGAATGGGTGACGTTTCGGGTCAAGACCCTTGTTATCAGACTGAAGAAGAGTCTCGACACGAAACGTCACCGATTGCTTCTCTCCAGAGATGCCGCCGATCCCGCTGAGTTACTCCAGCTTTGTGTCCATCTTCAAATGACATCACGCGCTCCAGACGGTTGTGCATATGCATGAAATCGCACGCGACCTTCACGGGAACGTCTCGGCTCAACGCGACCACGTGTTTGCGTAATTTGCGTGCCAAGGACACGCAAGTGGGACATGCCCTTAATTTTGCAATTTTATCAATGGTCTGTGTCTTTAGTGAGTATTTTGGTTTAATATCAGGTTGTCAAATAAATCATGATCTGACAGGAGACAATAGTAAACAACAAGAATATTACAAATAAGAACAGAATCAGGCCATAAGTCTCTTTGAGCCTGCTCATTTAACTAATCAGTAAGATCATAGTGGATAATCAACATGTCTTCCATTTTACTTTATCTACTTATCCCTTGTTGTCCTCAACGTAAACAGAAAGTACCTAAAATATTCTGATAAGCAGACAGCAGCAATTAAAAAAAATCTATAATTTCATCTATCAGCATTTATCCTCCCAAGCCACCTTTTCTAGTTCAACATTTTATTCCTGAACACAGCAGAGAATACAAATTCAACCTGCTGAATCAAATGATCTGGGGTGATAGAGGGTCAATGGCTTGTTTTATATGTCTTCTATTCTTTTCTTACTTCAAAAATCAGCAAAGATGTAGCATTGAAAAGCCATTCATTATTACCTATTTTACCCGATTGTAAAAGGTTAGGTTCTATGCCAGATTATGATAAATTGAGTCATTAGTTGGTATTTCTAGTAAACAACACAAACTGTTGTTATTTCAGTTCTGAACATAGCCTTCCATTTTTGCTGCAAATCAAACGTGAAACAATTGCCTTTTTCGTGCTTTCTTTGCACTTTCCTTAAGCAAAGTTTTATTTCTGGCATAACAAAAAATCTCCCTGTGTCACTGCAGTTGAAGATTGTAAAATGTTACTACAACAACTGAATATTAATGTTAGAATAAAGTTTGTATCATTAATTACATTTTCTAGTGTAATTCTTTCACTCAGGCAACTCATACATTGTCCACTTTATTTCAATTATCTAACCCCATATAATCTCACAGACTATAATCGTTTAACATTAGAAAGACATGACAGGTGGTAATTTGCCCTATTCTTTAACATCAAGTGTCATTTCAAATATCACCTTATATTGATCATCAGAACTAGGTTGCAAATAAAGTAATTCAGCACAATCTTATAAATAATGCTACCTTTATCAATAACAATATCACTGGGATCTATATTGGTCTTTCTGATTGAATTTAAGACAATAAATAAAATGGTAAAATTTGGGGAGATAATTAATTTATAGTACAAAATTAGTAATAGACTAGACCACGTGCGGACCCGTTGGACCCGTCCCCCAAGGCAAAATTCCACCACTGACCCATAGCCACCAACTATGCAGTCGCGGCTGACGGGTTTCCGTTGTAACGCAGGAGATCTCTGTCATGACACGCCATCCCTCTTCCTATCCCTATCCTCCTCCATTCCCTCGCATCCCGCAGCAGCCCCTCCCCCTCTTCTTCACCCTCCCTCTTCTTTCCCCTTCTCCTCCTCCCCTCACACACTCCCTCCCTCTTCTTTCCCCTCTCCTCCTGCCCCCATCCCCCACTCCACCACTCCCTCCCTCACCTCTCCCTCCCTCTCCTTTCACATAACCTGTCGCTCCCTCCCTCCCTCCATGATCCCTCTCCCCTCCCTACCCCCCTCCTCTCCCTCTATCTCCCATTCCCCCCACACTCCTTACCACCCCCCTATCCCACTCCCCCACCTCACCTGCATCACTGCCCTCCTCTATCCCCACTGCCCTTCTCTATCTCCACTCCCTATCCTCCCCTCCTCCTCCATTCTCCTTCCTTACCACTACTTTCCCCTCCCTCCCTACCCCCTTCCTCTCCCTCTGCTCACCCACCCACCCCGCCCCCCCACCCGACTCGATGATTTTTTTTTTTTTTATAATGAACCTCCCCCCCATGAAAATTGTGATTTTTAAAAAATGAAATGAGGCCAAACTAATCCTTGGATCTTATTCTTTAGAAGAGATAGGACAGAAATGTGCATTATTCCTTACATTAACAGACTATATACAGTCAGAGAGCCAAGGACACATCAATGTGTTAGCACAGAAACAAAAATCTGAATGTGAAATGAGAGAAAGATTTGATGAGAGGCACTTGCTATGGGAAAGAGATAAGTCATTACTCTTAGTAAATACTTATCTCTAGTAATCCTAGAAACAAAATGTCAGGTATGGATGGTTTAACTTGCTAACCAAGGACTGATGCTGTAAGGATAAATGACAATAGAAAAATCGCCTCCTTTTGCAGGTAGTAAGAAGCAAATGGTGTTGCATCTTGAGGAATGCAAGTATGAAGATAAATATTTAGGCTGACCAATGTTAACTTATTTCATGGGTTCCATTTTGACCTATGATCCAACATCAAATATTGTCCAAAAAAACAAGACAACAGTATCCAGAAGCAAAGAGCACTCACCAACCGTTATGTTTGCCTCATTGTAGTAACCAGTTTTTCTGTCACCTGACACTTTTCTGCATTTATAATTGTTAGAGATTGTTTACATATCAAAAACATTTTAGATTCAAATATACTTAAAGAGGTTGAAGTTAAACCATTAGAACATAATATTACCTTTTTTTTAAGCCTGAGAGCAAAAAATATCTGTTTATCATGTAATAATGTCATTTTCTAAACACAAGTACAAAGTGAATGGAAATTGGGTTCCTAAATTATTTATTTTAACTTGTAATTTTAATGATACAATAAACTTCATATTCATCAATTAAGTGTGAAGAAGTTAATGATTAATTTCTTGATAATTGTTGAATATCTTATCATGCGAATGTATCTTATGATGAAAATGATATCAATATTATGTCTGATAATAATTTTCACTAGTCTTTCAGAACCCTTTACATTCAATTGTTTCATTCAAAGAGAAATTCTATAAAGCAGTCAGCAAAAATTGGTTTGCACCTGGAAAGATCCTACAAACCACACAATCTATTAATATTGTTAGACACAAAATGCTGTAGTAACTCAGCGGGTCAGGCGGCATCTCTCGAGAGAAGGAATGGGTGATGTTTCGGGTCGAGACTCTTCTTCAGACTCGACCCGAAAAGTCACCTATTCCTTCTCTTCAGAGATGCTGCCTGACCCGCTGAGTTACTCCAGAATTGTGTGTCTACCTTCGATTTAAACCAGCATCTGCAATTCTTTCCTGCACACTATTAATATTGGTATTGGTTAACAGAGATTATTGACCAGGATATTGCCACAATGACAGAATGTTTAAGAAATATTTAGACAGGTACAGGGATGAGATATTTTTAGGGATATGGGTCAAACGCAGGTTGGTGGGACTAGTGTTGACAGGGCATTTTAGTCAGCATGGGCAGGTTAGGTCGAAGGGCCTGTTTTCATGCTGTATGCCTATGACTCGATGATGTAAACTAAACTGATTTCCTTTCTTTGAATAATGATCAATATTAATTTAAGCCATAGTATCTGCAGTCAGTGTCACAACTCATCCAAATGACAGCACAGAACTCTCTGAACACTTTGTTACTGTCAGTTTACATTACTAGCCATGTCTTTAACCTAACACAACCAAAAATAATGTTTTCAGTTTGGAAGCACTCCAAAGAGCATAAAGTTGTTCAATCAGCAAATCAAGCTTCCGACCCTAATTTGCCACATTCTTAAAGGGTAATTGCTCCAGTCCTAAAGCGGTTTGAATTGACATTATTTTGACATATAGGAGATGTTGAAAACTAAATTAAATTAACGGAATAATGGGTATAACACTGTTTAATACTAGTTTAATATAATAATAATAATTATGTAACTGCATCTGAAGAAAGAATGAACCCCAATGACACAAAAAAAGAAACTCGGAGTCCTTTGTAAGGGATAATCACAGCATTGTATCACTGTCTCAGGGGGTGGTGGAGGCGAGTTCTCTGGATGCTTTCAAGAGACAGCTAGATAGGGCTCTTAAAAATAGCGGAGTCAGGGGATATGGGGAGAAGGCAGGAATGGGGTACTGATTGGGGATGATCAGCCATGATCACATTGAATGGCAGTGCTGCCTCGAAGGGCCTACTCCTGCTCTATTGCCTAGTACCTATCGTATCCAATTTTAACATCCCCAATGTTGATTGGGACTTGCTCAATGGAAAATGTTAAGATGCAGCAGCATTTGTGAGATGTATCCAAGAGGACTTCTTGAAACAGTATGTGGAACAACCTGAGAAGGGAACATACTGGACCTTGAGTTGGGAAATGAGCCTGGCAAGGTGAGTGTTGTTTCAGTGGAAGAGCATTTTGGGCATAGTGATCACAGCTCCAAATGCTTTAAGATTGTTTTGAATAGTGAGAAGCCTAGACCTTGTGGGAAGAAATTAAATTGGAGCAAGGCAAACTATAACATTATTAGTCATGAGCTTAGGAGTGTACACTGGCTGTAGTTCTTATTGGGTATGTATACATCTGACATGTGGGAGATGTTTAAAGGCCAGTTCATCTATGTTCAGAACTGACATGTTCCAGTAAGGAAGGAGGGCAAAATAAGGGAACCTTGGATAACCAAAGAGGTTGTAAATTTGGTCAAAATTGAAAAAGAAAAGATGTGCAAGTTGTTGGAATCAGACCAGACCTTTAAGAAATATTAGACTAAGTGGGACCCATTGTGTCCCAGCTTCACACGAGAGGGCTGGGCTCCAATGCAATATTCCACCCCTCCACCAATTCCAATATTGGTGTCCAGTGGAGGGGCTTTATGGAGCGCTAGTGTGGGTGTTGTGGGCTGAAGGGACTGATTTCCAGAGGGCTAGTATGGATATTGTGGGCCGAATGGATTCTTGGGCTGGTGGCTCAATCACTCAAGCCTGGTGTGCTGACAGCACACTCACGGCTGGTGGGCTGGCAGTTGATTCACAGCTATTCCTTTAAATGCCACTTCAGGCAGGGTGCAAGGCCGCCAAACTCAAGTGCAGTTTCATGCCACTTCAGGCAGGGTGCAAAGCCACCAAACTCAAGTGCAGTTTCCTGCAACTTCAGGCAGGGTGCAAGGCCGCCAAACTCAAGTGCAGTTTCCTGCCACTTCAGGCAGGGTGCAAAGCCGCCAAATTCAAGTGCACTTTTGAATAAGGCAACCACCCGCTTTTCAATAAGCCAACACCCACTTTTGTATTTTCAAACCAAAAACAGCTTTTGCATTTTCAAACCAAAAACAGCTTTTGCATTTTCAAACCAGAAACAGCTTTTACATTTTCAAAACAAGAAACACTTTTGCATTTTCAAACTACATTTTCAAACCACATTAGGGGCACTGACAGGTCAGTAAAACAACTCACAATTTAGTAGACATGTGTTCAGTATTATTCACAGCTCAGACAGAGAGCTGTGATTTATAAGGTGAATTGTTTATGTTGAACATGATGCACAGAACAACTGTTATCTGCCAAAATAAACCTCTGTTCCCTGCATATCTATATCTATATGGAGTTCCCACTAGTGGAAACATCCTCTCCATATCCACTCTATCCAAGCCTTTTCATTATTTGGTAAAGGGCCAGTCCCACTGCCGTGACCTAATTTGCAAGTTTATAAGAGTTTGCTCTCAACTCAAACTCGCAGCATGGTTGACATGTGGTCCTAGGAGGTCATTGGAACTCTCCTTCATGCTCGAGGGAAGTTCCCGCATACTCGCTGTTCTCATATGTATTAGCCAAACAGTTTGGTCGAAGAAAATTTTTCATCATGTTGAAACATTTTCCGCGAGTATAAACTGGTCGGCATGGTCCTTTATAATTTGTAGTGCAGTGGAGTTGCTAGGCAGTCGAGGTAGCCGTAGGCATTCTCCTTTGGTGACCGCGCATTTTAATTGGCTCATTGGCGTTTCCAGAACCGACCGGTAATGTTAAATACCCCCTCTAAATGTTATTAAAAGTTATCTGGCTTCTTAAAAGTGTATCTACTCCTTCTCCCCCTTCTCGCCCCCTCTCTCTCTCTCTCCCCCACCCCCCTCTCTGCACTCTCTAAAGAACTTACCGTAAATGTGCCAGCCATCCTTTACCTTCCTGTTTATCGCGGGTGTGAATTTGAGACAGTGCTCCCCCGCCTTTGCTTTGCACGCGTGCGTGCGTGTGCGTGCAAACGGTCGATCCGGCTCACGGTTTCTTCGCTGATGGTCGATCTAGCTCGAGGTTTTTCAGGCGAGTGCCCTCGAGCTTGAAGGTCAAAGACAGTCGCTGAAAAGCCCCGTTAATGGGACAGGCCCTTGTTTCAATGAGGTCCCACCTCATCCTTCTAAACGGATACAGATCCAGCAGTGTTAAATATGTTAACCCACTCATTCCTGCGATCATTCTTGTATGCCTCCTCTGGACCCTCTCCAATGCCAGCACATCCTTCCTCAGATATGGGGCTCAAATTTGCTCACAATACTCCGAATGCAGTCTGACCAGTGTCTTATAAAGCCTCAGCATTACATCTCTGTTTTTGTATTCTCATCCTCTAAAAATAAATTGTCCTCAGTGCATGTAGGATAGTGTGTGCGGATTGATGGTCAGCAAGGACTTGGTGGGTCCAAGGTCCTGTTTCTGTGCTGTATCTCTAAACTAAACTAAATTAAATGCAGTGTTTGTTATGCAGACATTACACACTAACAACTGCCATGGCAGGAGTGATCTCTTATATTTTTTTGTCAAAATGAAAGAATGGTCAATATGAAAGAATGGTGTTATGGGCAAATAACAGGAAGAATGCACTGATTCACTTCAGCATTCCTCACCTAGGCCTGTTGAACATGGCGTGTTTCATTTGTGTGACTTTGCTCATGGAAGTTAAAATTTTCACCACACTTAATTAAGAAATCTGTTGAACAACAAAAAACACATCTGGAATATTTTAATTTTCTTCACTGATTCAGTTTAACTTGCAGCTTTTTTCCACTAATGAGAGGTTTAACATTAAGCAAGAAATGGATTATGTAAGCAGAATGCAATCTTTTTTTCAAAGTGAATCTTGACACAAGTGAAAAGACTTTTAAAACAGACTGGAAGGGCCGAGAGGGCCTGTTTCCGTGCTGTAATTGTTATATGGTTATATAATTATAATACACGTTATTTTCAATGTGACCTAATGAAACTAAATAATTTATTCTTCTCTACTGATCCTAATAAACAATCTTATTTTGCTCAATCATGAGTAATTTATGCACGATAGTTTTATAAGTAATAACATTTTAAAAAGTTGTCCAAGACATTTTCTTGGAATAACCATTTTGAGGTTGGAGGGATGAAGTTTAATGGAGATGTACAGGGCAATGTTTTTACACGCAGGGTGGTGGGTGCTTGAAATGCATTCCCAGGGTGCTGGAGGCAGATAAGAATGGCATCTAAGAGGCTCATGACACGTGGCTCTGCAGGGAATGAAGGGGTACAGATCATATCTACGCAGATTTGTTTATCTTGGCATCATGTTCATCACAGACATAGTGGGCTGACAGGCATATTCTTGTTCTATGATCAATATGAACATTGATTTAATGATCTTCCTGGTCTTTGAATTTCATGTTTTAAACAACAATAATTACAGGTTACTGTGGCATCATGGATGACACCACCATGGTGGGGAATGCAGGCATGACTATACTGGCTACTCACATGATCAAAGAAGCATCAATGATCCAAGCACATCAGGATTAGCTCACCTACCCCCTCATCACTCCACTCCTTTTAAAAAAAAAAAAACAAAGTAGTTTCAGCCAGAAGAGGGCAATGAGTTGCAGGTGGCCAGGCCAATTTAACCCAATCCAATCCAATCCATTCACAGCTAATTGGAAGCAACTGTTGCTCCTCTGGATTCAGTTCAGTCCAAAATGCGGGCCAGGCTGGTGCGTGATTTCCAGCAGGCAGGTACCTTCCTCTTTGTTGGTCTTCTGCTCCTCCTGGCCTGTCTGCCTCTAACAGGGATCAGTTCAATACTCGAGGGAAGAGTTGTCACTACATTATCTTGATCCTTGTTGAAGCAGATTAAAGAAGACAGGAATGGGTCTTGTGACATGCAAGAAGATTTTTTTTATCATTGGTTAAAAGACTGAGTTCTCATAAAAATTGTTAATGGTTTTGTCATGAAGACAAAAGAAAATGTGGAATATTATAGAGAGAAACAAAGTTACATTTTCATGTTGAAAAATCTTTCAACCAAGATCATCATTTGTTATTAGACATGCCCTACTTACCCAGAGAGCAAAGCTGATCTATTGCTAAAATTTTGAGAGAACATATCCTGTATTTTAGAGCCATACCTGAACTTAAATTCAAATATTCTATTAATCATATTTGATAGACATTTCCACAATTAACATTACTATCAGGGATTGTTAAGCACAGTATTTCATGCAAGGCAGACATTATTATAAACAAGAACCAGTCTTTAGAAAAAAAGCTTGTGCTAAGGTAAACTACAAGCTGCGATCAGCTTTGAACACGGACAGCTTTGTAAAGTCTGTGCTGGCTACAGAACAAAAGCTACAGTCTTCCAACTTGAGGCTGCTTAAGAGAAAACGTTTACAAACCAATACGACCATGAGCTGTTCTCATATGTATTAGCCAAACATAAGATGATGAGGCTGTGTTAATTGACTTGCATCACACCAGAAATTGGGTGCCTTCAACTAAATACATTTTTCTGAGTGTGAAGAAGGGTCTTGAACTGAAACATCACCCATTCCTGCTCTCCAGAGATGCTGCCTGTCCTGCTGAGTTACTCCAGCTTTTTGTGTCTATCTTTGGTTTAAACCAGCATCTGCAGTTCTTTCTTACAAATTATTTTGCATCTTTGGCAAGGAAGGCTCCAGACCAGACTTACTTTGTCACATACTATACCAAACACGTTCATTGTCATATCTGCTCTGTCTATCAATAATTGGGATTGCCAACACTCAGAACATAATTTTGGATGTTTGTGTTCACACTCCTCAGATCATGAATTTGAGATTTTTTGACTAAGTGAATGGTCTCAGCAAAGATGTTTGAACATTCAAGGTTGTCTTTACAATTAATAATGTGCTCCCTTTGTAAATATGTAAGTCATTGTAAAGGGCCTGTCCCATAGGTGACTTTTTCGATGACAGACGGAAAATAGGCTGTCACCAAATGACCGTGGCAGGACGCCTGTATTGTCGTGAGCTGTTGCCTCAAGGGTCATGGCCTTTTTCTTGTCTCCGCTTTGTTTGGAAATGTTCAAAACCTCTTGGCGACAGTTAGCTTGACGTTGCGTGACTTCTCCTGCCGTAGATGCTGTCGTAGGCTGCCGCCAGGTTGATGCCATCTGATGTTGGCTGTCGCCGGGTGCTGACTTCGGTGAATTTATGTGGCGTCAACCGGCGACAGTGTCGGCGTCATGAGAAGTCACGTTGTGTCATTTGAAAAAAAGTGCACCGCTCCACCTGTCTTCAGTTGACGCCGTCAGGGTCGTAGCTTGTCGTAGCTTGTCGCGGACTGACGTAGGTTGACGTAGGTTGTCGTAGGCTGTCGTGGGCATTGTCGTGGGTTGACATCACATCTCGCGAAGAATTGGGACGCTGGTTGACGTACCTTGTCATAGCTTGACGTCGACTAGGTGGCAGCCTGTCATAGACATAGTTGTAGGGGGCCGGTTTCTCGGCGTCATGCCATGACAGTGATTGTCGCCGGCTGTCGCCGAAAAAGTTGCCTAAGTTTAAACTCAAAATATTGAAGAAAGCAATGAAATTGCTTGTTGTTATCTTTGTTCTTAAGGTTATAAAAACTTGATGTACTTTGTGTTTGTGTGTAAAACAACACTACTCTGTGTTTTTCCCAGGAAACTATTGCCCACCAGGTATCCTCCAAAATGCTAGCTTGTTGTGATGAATAAAGATCTTTTACATCTACCAACTTCAGTCTGCATGTGGCTTGTTCACAGTCACATCAGCTACTATTACCCAATTGTTATTTTTGGAGTGCATTCGGAGTCTGATTAAATTGGTGGATGAGACGATGCGTATTAGCCTCTTCAAGATTACATTTTTGTTGGATATCATTTTACATTTGATTGAGCCTCCATTTACCCTCTATAATATGGACATAATTCTTGAGTGTACACGTCATGCGCATGTGGATTTAAATTTAAACTAAATCATTAGATATTTTGCTCTTATACTAGATTGAACTTACAGACATTATGCATGTATAGATGCTTTAATTCCCTCTCCAATTTATCTTTCCAGATAATAGATTATAACAAGAGTTGGAACTGATTTTGAATTAATACTAAATGATATTCTGAATTAATGTTATGAAATTTAATTATAACGGGCAGTCTTGCTGGCTGGCTACAAATATTGGGAAATCTGAGACATTTATCTTATAAGTTCATAACTGATAGGAGAAGAATTAGGCCATTTGGCCTATCAAGTCTACTCCACCATTCAATCATGGCTGAGCTACCTCTCACTCCTAACCCCATTCTGCTGCCCTTTCCCAATAACTCTGACACCTGTACTAGTCAATCGTTTAATATATTTTTCAGTGAATTGAAAGGAAGGGGGAAGTACAGTATATGAGTGCTCCAGACCCCCGTTCCAGCAGTAAAATTTCACACATTGCAAACCTCTGGTTGTTCGGGACCCCAAACCAGGCTCTGGACCCAAGGCTCAATCTTCAAACTAATAAGTGAGCCAGATGCTTGACTATTAGGATTTCTGAAAAATGTATCAGTTCAGCAGAGTTTTCCTCCTGTTAACAATTGCATACATATTGTAGCAATGTTACAACATTTTGGGATTTTAAAAATCAAGTCTGCAATTTATCCCATCAGATAAAGCATAAAAATAAGTTTAATTTGACACCTAATTTCATATCTTCAGTATTAAACAAGTTATGGCCATTTTCAAACTCGGAAATTAGCATCTTGTTCGCTATTGCTTTTCCATTGACTTAACACAAAAGCTGTGATCGAGGACAGTCAAAAGCCCATAACTTTCTTAAAAATTAAGAAAACTGAGATAAATTTTCAGTTATTACAGATTGAAGCATTCTGAAACAAATATGAAACAATCTTTCTTGGATGACCTGAAATTAAAGCATATAATTAGTTAGTTACCTAATTGTAGCTAATTACAAAATTCAATTACTAGATCTAAACATCCATCCATTTCTTAAGGAAAGATTCACATTTTTAAATAGCCTAAATGTCCAAATAACATTCACACAATAATTCACAATATAACATGATTTTTTTAATCTCATTGTCATGAATTTATAGGCCAAATGAAAGGAATTTAGTGTGTAATTCCCGTAAATTAAGGGCCATTTTAAACATCTTGCGAGTGAGATTTTGTGGAACGCGATCGAATGGAATGTTGCGGTTAATTTAAACCCCATATCGGCAGCAAAAATACTGCTGGTTCGTATGGGCCCTAAATCACCTATTCGCAACATAAAATTTGGATTATGGTAATCCTAAGAAGCACGTTTATATGTAAAATAAACGGCTTAACTTTAGCTGTCCCGTACGTGAGATCCGTCCCGTTGTCGGCGTTGACGGCATTAGAAGCAGATTTTGATTTTACTCCAGCGCTGAAATTGTCCCGTGATTAAAAAAAAATTCACAGAACGGCAGTCGGAGCAATTCTTCAACATTAGCTACCAGCCCGAGAAAATATATCTTGGACGGGCAGGAGAAAATTGCATTTTATCCCCACCCACCCCCTCAAAGGCGCCAAAGTCGCGCAAACAGCCGGTGGCAGAACTGCAGCGCCGCTGAAGGTAAGCTTTGTAACATACATACATATTGCAGTGTTCCATGGAGAATAATCCCCTCACATCATTGTATTTTGGCTTGTATTTTGATTGAGTTGTCATTCTATGCTTGATCTGTACCTGTTTTAACTATGACCATGATACTACTTTGGTGAGGTTTGCCCTGGCATCAAGAAATGCAGTCTGAAGAAAGGTTTCGACCCTTCTCTGCCTTCCGCCCGACCCTGTGATGCTCTGCACTGGAGCGTTCTATGTGTCTTTCTGTTAGTCAGACAAAATTTGGCTTCCGTTTCCCTTAATTAATCTAATTTAACAACAATTATTCCTGACTGTGAAGCAAGATAAGGAAGATTTGTGGTACAATTGAGTCTTTTTTTTAATATATCTAATAAAGGAATAACAAATTTACAATTAAGAGGTGCCTTATTCAATCGAAACATGGACTAAGATACATTACAAATCATTAAATTATTTTGAAGTAGGTTTCTCACATTGTATCCAACAGACAATGTCCATACCACAGTTGAGGTAATGGCAGAGAAAATGTGATTTGATTATGGTGGCTGAACAGTATTAATTGGCCAGAAGAACGACCTTATACTGAAAATGTGGAGTGGTAGTTCATATGACCATCTGTGAGGGAAAGTGGAGTCTCCGTGTAACTACTCACCCAAAAGATGGTATCTTCAACAATAAACCATTCCTCAGAACCATACTGCACTATTTATTTTTCGAGATACAGCGTGGAAACAGGCCCCTCGGCCCACCGAGTCTGCATTGACCAGCGTTCCCCGCACATTAACGCTATCCTACACACACTAGGATACTATTTACACTTATACCAAGCCAATTCATCTACAAACCTGCACGTCTTTGGAATGTGGGAGGAAACCAAAGATCTCGGAGAAAAACCCATGTGGTCACGGGGGAACTTACAAACTCCGTACAGACAGCACCCATAGTCGGGATTGAACCCGGGTCTCTGGTGCTGTAAGTCTGCCACTCTACCGCTGCACGACCGTGCTGCCCTGACTGTTAGTTTAGATATCCACTTTTTAAGCTGCAGAGATATATTACCCATTGCAGATGATGGATGTCTTAAATAGAAACAAGAAATATTCAGCCCAGGCTACAACTGTGGGGGAAAACCAAGTTGAAAACCATTATTGCATGCTCATTTTTCAGGAACACCTTCTCCTCAGTTGTGATCAAATGTCATCAACCTGAACCAGTAACTCTTTATTTTTCCCTTTGCCTTTTTTTTCTAATCTGCTGGTTATTTCCAGCATTCTCTGTTTTTATTTAAATTTCAAAAATCAAACAAGAGGAAAGAATAATGAACTAGGAGTGCTATAATATCTGCCCAGAACATAGTGTTATGGGGTACAGTAAAAAGAACCATGCTACCACCGCTCACTTTCACCATAGACTGACAGGAATAGAACATATTGGTTTCATTAACAGGTAAGTTATGTCTCTGACTAGAGAATTCCTTCAGGTCTTCTTCCCAAATTCTGCTTTCCATATTTTAACCTTCATTCAGTTCCATTTATCCTTCCCTCTTGTGATGATCAAAAATAGCACTTCATTGGCCAGTGTCTTTATTTGAAAATTCCCGTTAGAATTTCTCCACTGCATTGTATATTGCCATCCCTGCGTAACCTTACTATTCTTAAAGATTTCATAGGTTTTCCAATTATGAAATTATGTATATCTCCAAGTTATGTCACTGCTGACTATGGCAGTAATTGTTTCGGTCCCGCATGTTGAAACTCCCTTTCTCAACCATTCTACCTCTTTCTTTTCCATTTAGACGCTTTTAGAAATCACCTTTGCAAAATATTCAATCCCTTATCTCAACATCTTCTTATGTAGTGTATTAGTTAAAATCTGCCTGATGGTACAGTCATTAAGCACCCTAGACCATTTTAATATATTAGGGCAGGTTGTAGATTTGTCTGTGATCCATAAAAGAAAAGTAAAATCACATTACTTTTATGGCAGCTGGTGTTAATGAAAGTAGAAATGTAAATGATTAAAGTTAGGAAGCATTATTCTAATCAGATTAAGGGTTTTGTTGTATTAAGATGAAATGAGCTATAGAGTAGAAACACATTAACATCAAGAGCCAAATTTATGCTTTAAAATCAAAAGGTTGCCATAAAATGTGTACCCTGTGAATCAAAATGTACTAGTAGCAAATAACCATGTAAAAAAAAAGACAAGCACTAATTAATTCACTGAAACCGTGTTAAGAATATCACTGTATTCTGTATTGAGTAAACTGAAGAGCTGCCACCCAAACAGATCAAGGTGGGTGGATGCAATGTCAATGACTTGACAATTGTACTAATAGTATATAGAGGTTAATGGCTGCACCTTTATAGGTTCATTGGCTTCAACATGGATTAATTACCAATCATTTATCTTATTCATTTTCTTCTGCTTCAAGCCATGAGATTCATATTGGTATAAATAGAAGAAATTAGAACCATTTTTGATTGCTCATGAACACAAGGCAGCATGATGTTTACTGGTAATTTGTATATAAAATAGAATTTACATTTAAAAATACATTGATTGTCTGTGAAAATGGAAAAAATCATATTGGTTTATCACCAGCAGCTCAAAAAGATATAAGATTAATGTATCATCAGGCCAACTGCTGGGGATGCTGCAATAAAAAAACAATTTACATTTATATTATTCATTCCATGCATCAGGATCAACAACCAACTTCACTTAAACAGTTTATTTCATCATTGGAGCACCAGGTGGCGCTTCAACGGCAGCTTCACCTACAGTTTATCTCTCCTTTTCATTTTTTTTTGGGGGTATTTGTTTGTCTGGTTTGTTTTATGCAGGGGTTGGGCAGGGGGGTCGGAGTAAACATTTTATCAATCTCTTACCTTGCCGAAGACGGGATTGTTTTCCGGATCATATCTCCGGTCGCTCTGTGGCCTAACATCGTGGAGCTGGAGGCCTTGCTCCGGACTGACTTTGAGCCCCAATGTGGGGTGTGGACTTAACAACGGAGCCGATTCCTTGCCTGGGATGAATGCTTCAACCACGGCCTGTAGACTTTAACATCAAGGAGCTCGCAGTCTCTGGTTGAGACCGACGTCGGGAAGCTCCAAAGGCTGCATGACGCTAAACTAGCCCCTACCTGAGGTAGATCGCCTGGCGCGGGGGGGCTGAGATTCCCCCACCGATGTAGGAGCTTGATCACCCCGACGAGGAGGTCCGCCACTGGCTACAGGAGTAAGATCGACTCGTCAACGGAAGGTTAGAGGCCCCCAACAGCTAGAGGACAAAGAAGGGAGTGATTGAACTTTTTTTCGCCTTCCATCACAGCGAGGAATGTGGAGGGGTCACTGTGGTGGATGTTTCTGTTAAAATGTATTTTGTGTGTTCTGTTGCTTTTTATTGGTATGACTGTGTGGCAAATCAAATTCCTCGTATGTTGCAAAACATACTTGGCTAATAAAGTATGATTATAATTATGATTACTGTTTGTGCACAAATTGGCTCTATGCTTCCAAAATGACCACATTTCAAAAGTACTTCATTTTCTGTAAAGTGCTTTGGGACATCCTTAGGTCATCAAAGACATTACAGATGGCTGATTTTTTTCTTAACAAGTGATATTTTTCCAAGATCCATCAGAAGAGCATATTCAGACCAAAATCAATGCTGAGCCAAAATAACAGCTATTAGTAGGGGAAACATCGAAAACATGGAAACTAGGTGTAAGAGTAGGCCATTCGGCCTTTCAAGCTAGCACTGCCATTCAATATGATCATGGCTGATCATCCAAAATCAGTATCCTGTTCCTGCTTTCTCCCCATATCCTTTGATTCTGTTAGCCCTAAGAGCTATATCTAACTCTCTTGAATACATCAAAGAAAGAAATAGTCTATTCAAATAAATGTTTAATGCAGAGGGCATAAATTCAAGGCAAAATTCAGAACATTCAGATTCTGAAAATTGCTCACATTTTTCATTTATTCTATTCTGGTGACTAAATGTGAATGCATGGGTGCTTTCTCCACGGAGTTTGTATTTTTTTCCCAGATTTCAAGTTTGGAAAGGTACTCTAGCCTTGAAAAAGATAATCACAGTAAAGTACATGAACTATAAAGATAAGCACAAGGGAATTTTGGCCCATCTAAAAGTTTATTCAACAGCAACCAACAGCAAACGGAATTCAAGTATTCAAATGAAAAACTTCTACACTTTGACATTGTTTCAGATGTTATTAGGCTTGATTGTTCTCAAGCTCAAAATCCACAATTCACTATTTTACAGAACCTAGAATTGCTGCATGTTTAAAACAAAATGTGAATTTGTGGAATTCCCTACCAGAGGGCAGTGGAGGCCAAATCACTGGATGGATTTAAGAGAGAGTTAGATAGAACTCTTGGGGGCTAGTGGAATCAAGGGATATGGGGAGAAGGCAGGCACAGGTTATTGATTGGTGATGATCAGCCATAATCGCAATGAATGGACGTGCTGGCTCGAAGGGCCGAATGGCCTCCTCCTGCACCTATTTTCTATGTTTCTAAAAATAGGCTATTTTGTTAGTATATTATATTTGTTATGTTGACTCATTTTTGATAAATTCAGCAGGATACACTCTATCATCCCCACTGCCTAGAAAATTATTTAATTTCAGATACATATCCAGCTTCCTTTAAAAGGCTGTATTTGAATATGCCTCCACTACCAGCCCAGCTGTGAATTTGCAACTCTAATCAGTAGCTGCAAGAAAGATTTTCCTTCAAGTCATCTTTCCATTTCTCCTTCTACTTAACTTGCCTGACAATGGGAATCATTTCTCTCCATCTACTCTATCTATAACTTTCATGATTTTAAATATCTCCTTTAGATTTTCTCACAACCTTCTCTGTTCCAAAGAGAGTAGCTGAAGCTGCTCCAGTCAGTCCAAAAACAGTTAATACCCGTAGAATTACAAATTTATGCTGAATCGTCTCCTAAGCCTTGGTGTGGCAGAGAGACCTGCACACAAATCCACTTGTGGATGGAACAATGTTCTATGAAGGGTCTCAAAAGGCTGCCTATCCACTCCCTCCACAGATGCTACCTGACCTGTTGAATTTTACCTGCACTTTATGTTTTGGTCGAGGTTTAGCATCTGCAATCTCTTGTCTCTCTCATTTTTATAAGCCTCAGAGTGACTTCCTTACTGTTTTGCTCCAATCGTCTATTTTCCAGTTTATTTGTAACTTTCAAAATGCTTTGCATATACAGTGGCTTGCAATAGTTTTCATACCCCTTGAACCTTGTCACATTTTGTCACATTACAACCTCAAACGTAAATGTATTTAATTGGGATTTTATGTGATAGACCAACACAAATTGGCGCATAATTGTGAAGTGGAAGGAAAATAATACATGGTTTTCAAATTGTTTTACAAATAAAAAACTGAAAAGTGTGGCGTGCAAAGGTAGTCAGCCCCCTTTACTCTGATACCCCTAAATAAAATCCAGTGCAACCAATTGCCTTCAGAAGTCACCTAATTAGTAAATACTTGTGTGTAATCTAATCTCAGTATGTTCTGTGAAGGCCTCAGAGGTTTGTTAGAGAACATTAGTGAACAAACAGCATCATGAAGCCCAAGGAACACACCAGACAGGTCAGGGATAAAGTCGTGGAGATGTTTAAAGCAGGGTTAGGTTATGAAAAATATCCCAAGCTTTGAACACTGTCAATCCATCATCCGAGAATGGAAAGAATATGGCACAACTGCAAACCTACCAAGACATGGCCGTCCACCTAAACTGACAGGCCGGGCAAGGAGAGCATTGATCAGAGAAGCAGCCAAGAGGCCCATGGTAACTCGGGAAGAGCTGCAGAGATCCACAGCTCAGGTGGGGGGGAGAATCTGTCCTCAGGACAACTATTAGTTGTGCAGTCCACAAACCAGGCCTTTATGGAAAATTGGCAAGAAGAAAGTCATTGTTGAAACAAAGCCATGAGAAGTCCCGTATGCAGTTTGCCACAAGCCATGTGGGGGACACAGCAAACATGTGGAGGAAGGTGCTCTGGTCTGATGAGACCAAAATTGAAGTTTTTGGCACAAATGCAAAATGCTAAGTGTGGCGGAAAACTAACACTGCACATCATCCTGAACACACCATCCCCACTGTGAAACATGGTAGTGGCAGCATCATGCTGTGGGGATGCTTTTCTTCAGCAGGGACAGGGAAGCTGGTCAGAGTTGATGGGAAGATGGATGGAGCCAAATACAGGGCAATCTTGGAAGAAAACCTGTTAGAGTCTGCAAAAGCCTTGAGATTGGGGCGGAGTTTCACCTTCCAGCAGGACAACGACCCTAAACATACAGCCAGAGCTACAATGGAATGGTTTAGATCAAAGCATATTCATGTGTTAGAATGGCCCAGTCAAACTCCAGACCTATATCCAATTGAGAATCTCCGGCAAGACTTGAAAATTGCTGTTCACAGATGCTCTCCATCCAATCTGACTGAGGTTGAGCTATTTTGCAAAGAAGAATGGGCAAAAATTTCTGTCTCTAGATGTGCAAAGCTGGTTGAGACATACCCCAAAAGACTTGCAGCGAAAGGTGGTTCTACAAAGTATTGACTCAGGGGGGATAAATACTTTTGCATGCCACACTTTTCAGTTTTTTATTTGTAATAAAATTTGGAAAGCATGTATCATTTTCCTTCCACTTCAGAATTATGCACCACTTTGTGTTGGTCTATCACATAAAATCCCAATAAAATACATTTACGTTTGTGGTTGTAACGTGACAAAATGTGGAAAAGTTCAAGGAGTATGAAAACTTTTGCAACCACTGTACATCCTCAATTAAATTTCACCCATCACCTATCCTTCCACCACATAATGTTTATTATCTTATTGAATATTGTTGGTAGGTTATCTGCAAATTAGGAAATTGTGCACCATATCCCCAAGACCAACAGCTTTAAGAAAAGTGTGGATTCCAGTACTGAATAAGGAGAACTCTATTATAAACTACTGCCAGTCATTTAGAAGGAATAACATTCTTGAAATAGAGGAAAAGGATTGGGCCATAAGCCAACATAGGAACCCAATCCCAGTGTAATGTTGCAAGCTTTGTGGAGTAATCAATATGGCATAAGTGGCAGCATTGATGTTCCCATTTAACAAACAGTTAGAAAAGCTGTAAAACCATTCCAGCCAGCACTATTGTAAACTGTGGAAATGTATTGCAGTCGGCGAGATAATTGGTGATTGATGGGTCCAATGAAACTTAGAACATCTAACAGTAGAGCATAGACACAGGCCCTCTATGTTAACGTCTATGTCAAACATAAACTAGTCGAACTATGTTCACGTCTACGTCGAACATAAACTAGTTAAACTAATCTCCTCTGCCTGCATGTAGAAATATAGAACATAGAAACATGGAAAATAGGTGCAGTAGGAGGCCATTCGGCCCTTCGAGCCTGCACCGCCATTCATTGTGATCATGGCTGATCGTCCCCTATCAATAACCGTGCCTGCCTTCTCCCCTTAACCATTGACTCCACTCGCCCCTAGAGCTCTATCTAACTCACTTAAATCCATCCATTGACTTGGCCTCAACTGCCCTCTGTGGCAGGGAATTCCCTAAATTCACAACTCTCTGGGTGAAAAGGTTTTTTCCCACCTCAGACTTAAATGACCTCCCCTTTATTCTAAGACTGTGGCCCCTGGTTCTGGACTCGCCCAACATTGGGAACATTGTTCCTGCATTTAGCTTGTCCAGTCCTTTTATAATTTTATATGTTTCTATAAGATCCCCCCCTCATCCTCCTGAACTCCAGTGAATACATGTGATCCGTATCCCTTCATTACCTGCTTCTTTATGTGCCAGTCTAAAAACCTTTTAAATGGCATTATTGTAGTTGCCTCTACCACAACCCCTGGCATCTTGTTTCAAGCACCCACCACTCCCAGTGTATAACTTTGGTCATCTCACTTAAAACCCTTTAGTCCTCTGCCATCTAGTCTTTTACATTTCCATCCTGGGAAAAAAGTTCTGACAGGGTAGCCTTGATAATTGCTTGTTTCTAAGCTTTCTAAGTCCAGTTTCAGTAAAAACTGAAATTACATTTTATTTTACCATAAGCGTGTTACCATTATTATCTGAATGGTGGCCGATTAGGAAAAGGGGAGATGCAATGAGACCTGGGTGTCATGGTACACCAATCATAGAAAGTTGGCATGCAGGTGCAGCAGGCAGTGAAGAAAGCGAATGGTATGTTGGCATTTATAGCAAAAGGATTTGAGTACAAGAGCAGGGAGGTTCTACTGCAGTTGTACAGGGTCTTGGTGAGGCCACACCTGGAGTATTGCGTACAGTTTTTGTCTCCTAATCTGAGGAAAGACATTCTTGCCATAGAGGGAGTACAGAGAAGGTTCACCAGACTGATTCCTGGGGTGGCAGGACTTCCATATGAAGAAAGACTGGATAGACTCGGCTTGTACTTGCCAGAATTTAGAAGATTGAGGGGGGATCTTATAGAGACTTACAAAATTCTTAAGGGGTTGGACAGGCTAGATGCAGGAAGATTGTTCCCGATGTTAGGGAAGTCCAGAACAAGGGGTCACAGTTTAAGGATAAGGGGGAAGTATTTTAGGACCGAGATGAGAAAATCGTGTTTCAGAGAGTGGTGAATCTGTGGAATTCTCTGCCACATAAGGTAGTTGAGGCCAGATAATTGGCTATATTTAAGAGTGAGTTAGATGTGGCCCTTGTGGCTAAAGGGATCAGGGGGTATGGAGAGAAGGCAGGTACAGGATACTGTGTTGGATGATCAGCCATGATCATATTGAATGGCGGTGCAGGCTCGAAGGGCCGAATAGCCTAACCCTGCACCTATTTTATATGTTTCTATGTTACAGATCAATCGCTGTACCTATCCCACCGTGGGTTTGATCCTCGTGTCTGCCTGTTCAAGCCCTCTAGGCCTCGCTCAGTCAGAGACACTCCAGAGGTTCACGCAGTCCCAAGCGTTCTCCCTGAAGATCAACGCTGAGCCTCGTGGTAGCGGACTTTTATATGTCCCGGGACTTTGAGGGGCCGAACCACATGGGGGTGGTCTCTTAATAACCCAATTACAGATATCGATTAACCACATACATAACAGGCATTTCCGTAACCCAATAATACAACAGCTCATACATTGTATAAGCTCTCGAAGGAAGCTAACAAGAACAAACATTGAAACATGTGCCATGGGAATCAAACAATTTCTCCAAGGCTCAACAGTTCGACCAATCATCAATTAACAGGATGACCATCTTGCAACATTATTTATACTATTTATAATGCTTTTGCAGCGACCCAATAGAAATGATGCATTTAAGGTTGGTTTGCAAAACTACTATACATGTTATCAATTTAAGAGAAAGATGGAGAACACCTGGACCCCTTACCATCCTGCATATCAGTCTGAGCCTAGACTGGCTGGCACCAATCAAAGCCTGTAAAGTTCAGCTGATAAAGGTTAAGCAATTCTGAAAAGTACTGGAATCCTCCATTTTATGGTGTATTTAATTTAGCCAATATTAACACCCTATCTACTGTATGTCTCTCATTATGTTATAAGCATATGTTAGGTTGTCCCTCCTTCACAATACTACAGGTAAAACAATCCTAGTTTCCTCAAAAAATGATACACAATGCTGGAGTAACACGGCGGGTCAGGCAGCATCCCTGAAGAAGGTGTCCTGCTGAGTCACTCCAGCACTGTGTATCTTTTTTTCTGTAAAACAGCAACTGCAGTCCTTATTTCTGCCAAGTTTGGTCAATCTCTCATTGTGGCTAACTAATACCCTCTAATCCATGCAGCATTCTGGTAAACCTTTTCTGGACCCACTCCTAGATCCCCACATCCAACGGGGCAAATGGATCTGCACACAATATGTCAAATGTAATCAAATCAAAGTTCTATAATGCTGAAACATGACTTCCTGACTCTTATATTCAATCCCCCGACCAATGAAGGCAAGTATATCATATGCCATCTTTTCCACTCCATCTACTTGTTTCACCATTTTCAGGGACCTATTGATTTGGACTCCTAAGATACCACTATACCTCAACGCTGTTAAACATTTATCAGATTCACAATATTAAAGTAAACAATCTAATTTAGCTTCTGAAATTGTATTGTACTGTTATATTTGTCTATTTTTGCTCTTAAAAACATTGAATGTACTTTTTTCTTTTTCTTTTTCATTTTAGAGATACTATTGAGATTATATTGAATTTCACCCTGGAGTTAGTCTTCCTACAGGCCTCTCCAGAATGCTTGCTGATGTGCTGCTAAAGACCTTTGAGATCTGACAGCTTATTCATGGTCATAAGCCACAGATGCTATCTCATCTGCTGAGTATTTCCAACATTTTCGGTTATGTCTTGATCAGTCAAATTTACGTTTAGTTTAGATCATTATTGTTACATATACCGAGGTATAGTGAAGAGCTTGTATTGCATGCTACCCTACCAAATCAGATAATATTATACATACAGTAAATACAATCAAGTACATGAGTTGGAGCAATGGTGGGTTATCTAGTCTGTGTGATGAATGGGCTCCATCCAGAACTCTCTGCAATTTCATTTGGTGTTGGGCAGAGCAGTTCCCAAATCGATCTGTGGTGCAAACCAACAGCATACAGCAGATGTATGGTACATCTGAAAAAGATTGAAAGAGTAATTGGAGATGCAAAATGTCCTCAGTTCCCAGAGGGCTTCAAAGCATTGGTGTGCCTTCTTGTCTAGCATTTCAATGTGATTGATCCACAACAGATTATGAGTAATATATATTCTCAGGAACTTGAGGCTTTGGCACCAATGATGCTGAATGGGGTTTCATAAGATCATAAGTGATAGTAGTAGAATTAGCCCATCTGGCCCATCATGTCTTCTCCGTCATTCAATCATGGCTGATCTATCTCCGCCTCCTAACCCCATTCTCCTGCCTTCTCCCCATAACCTGACACCGGTACTAATCAAGAATTTATCTAACTCTGCCTTAAATATATCCACTGACTTTGCCTCCACGACCTTATTGTGAGGATGTGTTGTCACCTATCCTCACTAATTGTGATATGTGTGTCAGAATGTCGAGGATCCAGTGGTAGAGGGGGGATACATAATGAAACAAGCCACAGAGAAGATGAGCACAAAATGCTGGAGTAACTCAGCGGGACAGACAGCATCTCTGCAGAGAAGTAATGGGTGACGTTTCGGGTTGAGGCGCTTCTTCAGACCCAACCCAACCCGAAGCAGCAACAAGGAAAAGCAGGAATAAGCACTGATAGGCTGAAGCCCGTGTGGGAGGCGAGAAAGCGGTGAGTCAGAGGGGGAAAACAGTTGAAAAAGAGCAGCAAAACACAGACAGAGCACCGAGATTTTGAAGGAGCAGCAACAAGGAGAAGCAAGAAGCAGCACTGATAGGCTGAAGCCCATGTGGGAGGAGAAAAACAGGTGAGTCAGAGGGGGAAAACATTTGAAAAAGAGCAGCAAAACGCAGACATACTTAACACAGAGCTTACATGGATTTTGAAGAAGCAGCAACAAGGAGAAGCAGGAAGAAGCACTGATAGAGTGAAGTCCATGTGGGAGGAGAGAAAGAAGTGTCAGAGGGGGAAAACAGTTAAAAACTGAGGAATTTGGTTTGTAATTTGGTAAATTAGGCAATTTATCGGTCAATATAAGCAAGGCTGCTCTAGGGGAGTGGCAGTGAGGGAAGTGCATTGTGAGTGAAGTGTGAGTAATTGGCTCGAGAGTCTTTGGCAAGGAGGCTGAGGGGAGTAGGCCACTCAAATCGCTTGAGAGGGAGAGACGAAAGAAGGAGATGTCAGGCAAGCTGATTCAGTGCAATGCTTGCAGTATGTGGGAGGTCAAAGACACCGCTGGTGCCTCTGGCTGCTACAAGTGTGAGAAGTGAATCCACGTATAGCTCCTGAAGGACCGTGTTGGGGAACTGGAGAAGCAAATGGATGGCCTTGGGTTCATCCGAGAGGCTGAGTCATTCCTCGACGAGTCCTACAGCAAGATTGTTACACCGAAGGTACTGGAAGACAGAGGGTGGGTGACAGTGAGAAAGGGAAGTAAACATGGAATGCACAGGTCCCTGGGTGTTGTGCCTCCTGTGAACAGGTTCACCCTCTTAAAAGCTGTCGGGACAGAAGACGTTGACACACTGAGTGGCGCACTGGCTTGCGAAGCAAAAAGTGCTGTTGAGTCAAAACCAAGGAGGCCAACGTCAGACAACGCAGTGGTGGTTGGAGACTCCATTGTGAGAGGTATGGACAGGGGTTTCTGCGGCAACAGATGGGATTCGAGCATGGTGTGCTGCCTCCCGGGTGCCAGGATCCAGGATGTCATGGACATAGTGCAGAAAATCCTTAAGGGCGAAGATGAACAGCCAGAAGTTGTAGTGCATGTTGGCACAAACAATGTCGGAAAGAAGGGGATGAATAGTCTGAAGCGTGACTTAGAGAGCTCGGAAAAGCAGGATCTCCAGGGTGGTTATCTTTGGTCTGCTTCCAGTTCCTCGTGCTGGTGAGAGCAGGAACAGGAATATACAGGACCCGAATGTGTGGCTGGAAACTGGTGCAGGGGCAGGGATTTAGATTCTTAGACCACTGGGATCTGTTTTGGAGTAAGGGGGAACTGTACAAAGGGACGGATTAACAGGTGGGGGACCGGCATTCTGGCAGGCAGGTTTGCCACTGCGACACATGTGGTTTTAAACTAAATAAGGGGGGGGGGGGGGGGGGGGGAGGTGTCAAATGGGATGGTAAAGGATGAAAGGTGAAGGGATAGTTAATGACCCCAGAAATTACCGGAAAGAAAGCTCACAAAGAGATAAGTAAAGTATCCTTTTCTTACCTTGCAGTCATAACATATAATAAAAAACAAAACACACAATAAACACGTATTTAACATCCACCACAGTGAGTTCACCAGGCACCACCTCACTGTGATGGAAGGCTAAAGTCTTTGTCTTCTTCCCTCCTTGATCTCCCTCTGCGCTGAGGCAGTCCAGGCCTACGATGTTATCGTCCACTAGGCCCGCGGCCGAGCCTCCGAAGCCGGGCTGCCGCCATTGGCGGAATGCTGGAACACCGCCACAGCTCTGAAGCAGGACCCGCAGCTGGAACGCTGAAGCCCCGCAGCTCTGAAGCCGGGTTGCCGCTGGAACGCCGCTGGAGCACCGCAGCTCTGGAGCCAGGCCGCCGCTAAAGCACCGCTGCTCCGAGGCCGGGCCGCCACTGGAGCACTGCAGCTCTGAAGCCGGGCCGCTGCTGGAGCACCGCATATCTGGAGCCAGGTTGCCGCTGAAGCACCGCAGCTCTGAAGCCGTGCTGCTGTTGGAGGACTGCAACTCTGATGCCAGTTCGTCGCTGGAGCACCGCAGCTCTGAAGCCGAACCGCCACCGCCGCTGGAAGCTGGAACGCCGCCATAGCTCCAAGGCCGCAATCTCCGCCATTAGGTCTCAGCACAGACGGAGACAGTGACGGGGGACTGAAAAGTCGCACTCCCCCCCCCCGAAGGGAGAGACTAAAACCCTGTTTCTCCCAACCTCCCCCCCCCCCCCCCCCCCCCCCCCCCCCCCCCCCCCCCCCCCCCCCCCCCCCCCCCCCCCCCCCCACCACCACACATACACAGCCTAATAAACCAAAATTCTAACTAAAACAAACACAAGAAGACAAAAAGAAAAGAAAAAACAGACGGACTGCAGGTGAGCTGCTGCTGCCAGGCAGCGCCGCCACTTCTTCCAGGAGATAGGAGAGTATGGCCAAGTGTAGTAGGGATCGATGTGAATGGTGAGATGCGTAAGGAATTAAAGGTATTCTATTTGAATGTGCAAAGTATAAGAAGTAAATTAGATGAGCTTGAGGCTCAGATAGAGGTTGGTAGAAATGACAATGTGGGGATTATCGTGACATGGCTGCAGGAGGATCGGGTCTGGGAACTTAATATTTAGGGTTATACATCCTATAAAAAGGATGAGCAGGTGAGCAGAGGAGGGGGGTAGCTCTTTTGGTGAGGATTGGAATTCAGTCCCTTTTGAGGGAAGACATAGGGACTGATGAGGTAGAGTCACTGTGGATTGAGTTGAGGAATTGCAAAGGCAAGAAGACACTAATTGGTGTTATCTACAGACTCCCAAATAGTAGCCTGGATGGAGGGTGTAAGTTGCAGCAGGAGTTAAAACTGGCATAACAAAGATGCCACTGTGGTGATGGGGGATTTCAATATGCAGGTAGACTGGGAAAATCAGGTTGGTTCAGGACTCCAAGAAAGAGAGTATGTAGAATGCCTCCAAGATGGATTCTTAGAGCAGCTTGTAATGGAGCCGGTCAGAGAAAAGGCAATTCTGGATTTAGTGTTGTCCAATGAAGCAAATTGGACAAGAGAACTCGAAGTAAAGGAACCGCTTGGAGGTAGTGATCATAATAGGATTAGTTTTAATCTATAATTTGAGAAGGAGAATGTTAAATTGGAAGTGGCAGTGATGCAGTTGAACAAAGGGGATTGTGTAGGCATGAGAGAGTAGCTGTCCAAGGTAGACTGGAAAGGGATACTAGCAGGAATGATGGTGGAACAACAATGGCAGGAATTTCTGGGCATAACCCGGAAGACACTGGATCATTTGTTCCAAAAAGGAAGAAAGATTCTAAGGGGAGTAGGAGGCAACCATGGCTGACAAGAGAAGTTAGGGATAGTATAAAACTAAAAGAAAAGATGTAAAACAAAGCAAAGAGTAGCCAGAAGCCAGAGGATTGGGAAACTTTCATAGGACAACAGAAGGGGCAATACGGGCTGAAAAAAATGAAGTACAAAGGGAAGCTGGCCAGGAATATGCAGAAGGACAGTAAATGCTTCTTTAGCAAAGTCAAATGTGGATCCCTGGAAGGCAGATACGGGTGAAATTATTATGGGGAACAAGGAAATGGCAGAAGAGTTGAACTGATACTTCAGATCTGTCTTCACTAAGGAAGACACAAACAATCTCCCAGAAGTACAGGAGGACAGAGGATCTAAGGGGGTCAAGGAACTGAAAGAAATGTTCATTAGGCGAGAGATAGTATTGGGTAGGCTAATGGGGTTAAAGGATTATAAATCCCCGGATGGACTGCATCCCACAGTCCTCAGGGAGGTGGCTCTAGAAATAGTGGACGCATTGGTGATCATTTTCCAATGTTCAATAGATTCAGGATCAGTTCCTGTGGATTGGAGGATAGCTAATGTTATCCCACTTTTCAAGAAAGGAGCGAGAGAGAAAACAGGGAATTACAGACCAGTTAGCCTGACTTCGGTGGTGGGAAAGATGCTGGAGTTAATTAGTAATAATGGGGCATTTGGATAGCAGTAAAATGATTAGTCCAAGTCAGCATGGATTTATGAAAGGAAATTCATGCTTGACTAACCTTCTGGAATTTTTTGAGGATGTGACAGGTAAAATGGATGAAGGGGAGCCAGTGGATATAGTGTATATAGACTTTCAGAAAGCCTTTGATAAGGTCCCGCACGGGAGACTTGGGACTAAAATTAGAGTGCATGGTATTGGGGGTAGGGTGTTGACGTGGATAGAAAATTGGTTGGCAGACAGGAAGCAAAGAGTAGGAGTGAACGGATCCTTTTCACAATGGCACGCAGTGGCGAGTGGACTGCCGCAAGGCTCGGTGTTGGGACTGCAACAGTTTACCATATATATTAATGATTTGGAAGAGGGAATTAGGAGCAACACTAGGAAGTTTGTGGATCACACAAAGCTGGGTGGCAGTGTGAACTGTGAAGAGAATGTTAGGAGGTTGCAGGGTGACCTAGACAGGTTAAGTGAGTGTGCAGATGCAGTATAATATAGATAAATGTGAGGTTATCAACTTTGGTGGCAAAAACAATGGGACAGATTATTATCTCAATGGGGTTAGATTAGGTAAGGGGGAGGTACAGCGAGACCTGGGTGTCCTTGTACACCAGTAACTGAAAGTTGGCGTCCAGGTACAGTATAGCAGGCAGTGAAGAAAGCTAATGGAATGTTGGCCGTCATAACAGGAGGATTTCAGTATAGGAGTAGAGAGGTTCTTCTGCAGTTCTATAGGGCTCTGGTAAGACCACATCTGGAGTATTGCGTACAGCTTTGGTCTCCTAATTTGAGGAAGGACATCCTTGTGATTGAGGCAGTGCAGCGTAGGTTCACAAGATTGATCCCTGGAATGGCGGGACTGTCATATGAGGAAAGATTAAAAATACTAGGCTTGTAGTTTGGAAGGATGAGGGGATATCTTACAGAAACAAATATAATTATAAAAGGAATTGGCAAGCTAGATGCAGGAAAAATGTTCCCAATGTTGGGGGAGTCCAGAACCAGGGGCCACAGTCTTATAATAATAATAATAATAATAATAATAATAATAATAATAATAATAATAATAACTTTATTACGGACTCTAGGTCCAGACAAGGGGCAACATTACATTAAAAAATGCATTGTATCTCAAATATCATAAATATATATAAAATCATCGTAAATCACATAAAAACATCATAATTTATATATTTAAAAATAAAACCCCACAATACTCAAGTTAAAAATCCAGAGTAAAAAATGATCAATGTCGATACTCGAGACAACGACACCAGTGTCTCCACAACTGGGATTCGTAGCGTGTAGTGCTAACCCTTATGTTTGTCAAGGCCACAATAAGCACATTTTTAGAGTCATTTATCCTGCAAATTAATTTATACATGTGGTGTCTTAGGATAGCTTCTAGAGTACTGACTCCTGCAGCCACAAACATATTACTGGCACTACACCATCTTGGTTGCCTTAGTAGTGTTGTCATGGCATCGTTATATGCAACCTTTAGTCTCTGCATACTTGTCTTTAAATAGTTCGACCACAGGTGCGCAGTGTAGAGGGGTGTGCAGTATGCTCTAAATAGTGACATCTTCACCACATCTGCACACGCACCAAATTTACGCAAGAGGCTATTTGCCTGTATATACAGCATGTGTTGTTGCCTATAAATATCCTCATCATCTGTCATTTGTTCTGTAATAATATGCCCTAGATATTTTATCTTATTACAGACACTAAGATTGTTGTCAGACAATTTAAAATCAGGATATTTTAGGCTTTTATCCTCTTTGGTTCTACAGACCATAACAGCACTCTTTCTAGCATTATATTTAATGTCATGTTCCAAACCATACACGGAACATGCAGTAAGGAGCTGCTGGAGACCAGCGCTAGATGGACTAAAGACCACAAGATCATCTGCATACATAATATGGTTCACTAAAATATTACCAATCACGCACCCAGTGTTACAGGCTTTCAATTGTTTAGACAAATCATCAATATATAGATTAAAAAGGACTGGGGATAAAATTCCCCCTTGTCTAACACCATTGCTAACCCCAAATGGGGCTGAGACCCTATTGCCCCATTTTATTTGCATAGTCTGGTGGGCATACCAGTAGGCCAGTATTCTCACAATGTATTTAGGCACCCCTCTTTGACGCACTTTACCAAACAGCTTTCTGTGATTAACACGGTCAAAGGCTTTGGAGGCATCAATAAAGCACATAAAGATTGAAGAGTTTTTGCCTCTATATTTGTTTACAATCTCCTTTAGGGCATATGTGCATAAGTCAGTGCCATGTTTATCTTTAAAGCCAAACTGGTTATCTGTGGAGTTAACAAACTCATGTATTCTATCCAGCAGAACTCTTTCTAATACTTTTGACAATATGCTGGCTAAAGCTATGGCCTGTAATTATTTAAACTACCTACTTTACCCGCTTTGTCCTTAATAACCGGCACTAACAGGACAGACAACATTGAGTCTGGTAACATGCCATGAATCATAAAGCCAGTAAAACAAATAGCTAGGAGAGGAGCTATCCTCATACTCGCATACTTAAGATGTTCAGCAGAGATATGATGCAAGCCACTTGCTTTGTTGTTGGACAGCTTGTTCATGGCATGATACACCTCATGTGACATAATCACCATCAGGCCATTACTCTCAATATTGTCCACCCTATACAAGTCACCTTGGACACAGTTGAATAAAGTGCTCTAATGTTGTCGCCATAACTCCGCGATATTAGCCGTTCCGGAGATTCCATCTACAGTACATGATAGAGATGTTTTGCAACTGCTAAGAGCTCTCACTTCCTTCCAAAAATCTGTAGCATTGTTACTTAGCAGCTTCTTAGCCATGGAATCAGCCCTCATAGCTTGCTCATTTTTACATATGAAGCGAACAGCATACTTATACCTTGCATTACTGAGCTTCTTGTGCTCAAACACAGGCCCCTGTCTGGGTCTACCTGCCATAGTCCATGCTTTGGTGGCTTCACGGGCTTCAGTATGATACTCAGCTACATACTGATTCAAGCCAGGTCTGATGTTATGTGTCTTATTTTTATGCTTGCAGTAGGGCTTACTGCCTACATTTAAGGCGCTTACTATATCATTATACATGGAGCAGATATCTCTCCTGTGCTTCATATCTTTACAGTTAACATTACTACATATTATTGCATCTTTATGTAGATGAATATTGCTTAAGGATTTATCTGTATGGGCATAATAGGCTAGGATGTCTTCCTTTGTAAGCGTTGACCAGTCCAGTTTTTCTGTATTAAGGCTATTTCTATCTCTGGATACCACAGGTATGTGTTCAACATTTATTGTCATAGCAACAGGTATATGATCAGTCATTGCTGCCCCATACAGAATGCTCATACACCCCAATGAGGCATGTGCATCAGCTGTACTCATACAGTGGTCCAGCCATGATGTGGTGTGCCAGGCCTCACTAATATAAGTATAGCTATCTGTAGGTAAAAGCACTTTGCTTGACAATATTAAATTATTATCTTGACAGAACTGAGCCATATGATTGGCAAATAATGAGTTCTTATCTGAGATATCTGCATTCATATCCCCAATGACATATACACTACAATAATTATTGTTTTGAATGAAAGAATCGATGTAAGCAAGTCTATTTAAATATTCATCCTCATTCTGATGGCATTCATAGGGTGTATATACATTCTGGATAACAAATTCCTTGTTGTTGTGAATAAAGTGTATGTCAATGCACCAGTCAACATCAAGCCGAATCACATTTACTGATGAGTCAAGCTTCTTGTTCCATAGAATGGCCACACCAACCGGTATCCTTCCTCTGACTATTCCCATTCCAAGGTCAGTTGTAGATTCCCCAGCCCCATGAAAGTTGTCATTGAGAGAATTGAGTTTGAATAAAGGGGAGCCATTTAAAACTGAGGTGAAAAAAAGCTTTTTCACCCAGAGAGTTGTGAATTTGTGGTATTCCCTGCCACAGAGGGCAGTAGAGGCCAAATCACTGGATGGATTTCAGAGAGAGTTAGATAGAGCTCTAGGGGCTAGTGGAATCAAGGGATATGGGGAGAAGGCAGGCACGGGTTATTGATTGGGGACGTTCAACCATGATCACAATGAATGGTGGTGCTGGCTCGATGGGCTGAATGGCATCCTCCTGCACCTATTTTCTCTCTGTGTGAAAAATGATTTTCTCATCTCGGTCCTAAAAGACTTCCCCCTTATCCTTAAACTGTGACCCCTTGTTCTGGACTTCCCCAACATCGGGAACAATCTTCCTGCATCTAGCCTGTCCAACCCCTTAAGAATTGTGTAAGTCTCTATAAGATCCCCCCACAATCTTCTAAATTCCAGCGAATACAAGCCGAGTCTATCCAGTCTTTCTTCATATGGAAGTCCTGCCTCTCCAGGAATCAGTCTGGTGAACCTTCTCTGTACTCCCTCTATGGCAAGAATGTCTTTCCTCAGATTAGGAGACCAAAACTGTACGTAATATTCCAGCAGTGGCCTCACCAAGACCCTGTACAACTGCAGTAGAACCTCCCTGCTCTTGTACTCAAATCCTTTTGCTATGAATGCCAACATACCATTCGCTTTCTTCACTGCCTGCTGCACCTGCATGCCTGCTTTCTATGACTGGTGTACCATGACACCCAGGTCTCGTTGCATCTCCCCTTTTCCCAATCGTCCACCAATCAGATAATAATGGTAACGTGCTTATGGTAAAATAAAATGTAATTGTTTCAAGTGCTGGATTCAGTGTTTTTACTGAAAGTAGACGGGGGGGGGGGAAGCTTAGAAACAAGCAATTATCAAGGCTACCCTGTCAGAACCTTTTTCCCAGGATGGAAATGTAATAGACTAGAGGACTAAAGGGTTTTAAGTGAGAGGACCAAAGTTATACACTGGGAGTGGTGGATGCTTGAAACAAGATGCCAGGGGTTGTGGTAGAGGCAACTACATTAATGCCATTTAAGAGGTTTTTAGACTGGCACATAAACCATATAACCATATAACAATTACAGCACGGAAACAGGCCCTCTCGGCCCTTCCAGCCCGTGCCGACCATTTGTTTTCCCCTAGTCCCATCTACCTGCACTCAGACCATACCCCTCCATTCCCTTCACGTCCATATACCTATCCACTTATAGATAACATTAGTTTAGAGTTAATAAATTACGTTTACATTAACTGAAAACTTCAGTTTGTAAATTGAAATGAATATTATTCAAATTGATTGATGTTAAAACAGTTTGTGCATCTATATCACTGCCCACCACAAATCAAGAAGCAGGTAATGAAGGGATACGGATCACATGTATTCACTGGAGTTCAGGAGATGAGGGGGGGATCTTATAGAAACATATAAAATTATAAAAGGACTGGACAAGCTAGATGCAGGAAAAATGTTCCCAATGTTGGGCGAGTCCAGAACCAGGGGCCACAGTCTTAGAATAAAGGGGAGGTCATTTAAGACTGAGGTACAAAAAAGCTTTTTTACCCAGAGAGTTGTGAATTTGTGGTATTCCCTGCCATAGAGGGCAGTGGAGGCCAAATCACTGGGTGGATTTAAGAGAGAGTTAGATAGAGCTCTAGGGGCTAGTGGAATCAAGGTAAATGGGGAGAAGGCAGGCACGGGTTAGTGATTGGGGACGATCAGCCATGATCACAATGAATGGTGGTGCTGGCTCAACGGGCTGAATGGCATCCTCCTGCACCTATTTTCTATGTTTCTATGTCACCCATTCCTTCTCTCCATAGATGCTGCCTGTCCCGCTGAGTTACTCCAGCATTTTGTTTCTATCTTTGGTTTAAACCAGCATCTACAGTTCCTTCCTACACAAGATGCTGAGGTTTAATCTGCAAAATGAATCTTTATTGCCGAGGCTTCCTGGCAAGTCAGAGATGAGAATGTAAACAAATGTTTTAAAATTGGAACATAATGGAGGTACAAACTTCTAACAATCTTGTGAAGTCTGAGAGAAATTCTGAAAATTGACTTGATGTCTTGATTCCAGTGTGTGATAGTCAGGGGGACTATCCTCACTGTTTAAAGATGTTCCTGAGGAAATCTATTGTAAAACATCAGGCACCCACAGCTTTGAATCCGGGTCTCATACGAACACAGATGTTTTGTATAACATAGAGCAGAGAGTAGTAAAGCACAGGAACAGGCTCCATGTTCCATAATGTCTATGCCAGCCATGACACAAATGTATACAACGCATCTGACTGCATGTGCTCTATATGCCTCCAATCCCTGTTAGTTCATGCCTCAGGCTAATTGCCCATTATACATTGTTTTTGTATCTACTCCTACTACTTCTTCAGGCTGCACATTCCAGACTGCTACCACTTGTTGGGGAAAAATGTTTTCTCAATATCACCGTTAAACTTTCCTCTACTCATCTATGACGTATGCTTCTAGTCTTTGCCATTTCCTCTCTGGGGAAGAAAAATCTCTCAACTCTATCTATTGCATAATTTGAAACACATCTATCAGGTTCCCTCTCAAGCCTCTGGAGCTCCTGTGGCAGCAATCCAATTTTGTCCAACTTCTTAATATAGCTAATATTTTCTCTCCAGTTCACATCCTGGTAAATCCCTTCTGCACCAAAGCATCCTCATTCTTCCTGCAATGGGATGACCAGAACTGCACACATGATCCAAAAGTAACCGTACCAAAGTTTTATACAACTGCAGCATGACTTTCTCAAGAAGTTTTAAGGAAGGCTTAGGGCCCTCCTTGGGATGGCACGGTGGCGCTGAGGTAAAGTTGCTGCCTTACAGCGCTTGCAGCGTCAGAGACCCAGATTCAATCCCGACGGGTCCTGTCTGTACGGAGTTTGTGTGCTCTTCCCATGACCGCGTGGGTTTTCTCTGAGATCTTCGGTTTCCTCCCACATTCCAAAGATGTACAGATATGTAGGTAAATTGGCTTGGTATATGTAAAAATTGTCCCCTAGCGTGTGTTAATATGTGGGGATCGCTGGTTGACACGGACCCGGTGGGCTGAAGGGCCTGTTTCCGTGCTGTATCTCTAAACTAAACTAAGCTAAGTTAAACTAAAACAAGCTGTAACCTCTCCCACCCAAAGTCTACTCTTTTCCAGATGCGAGTAAGTAATATCAAAATGTGTGCCGGATGCTATTGGGTGTGCTGGTGCATTTCTGAAACCTTTTGTGTGTTTAAGACTCACAATAAATTTCCAGAAGAGTGCTTCTGTCCGAGTAAGCACCCAGGCTCACATAACAATCAGATTTTTGATAACATTCTCATACATGTTCCTTAAATGTGATATTTTTTCAAGCCATATTCCTGATCATTAGGTACACATGATTACTGGTTGGTAACATGTCACTACATTCAAACCAAATGTGGTGACAGGAAATTTGATTTTGTTTTGTCTTAGAAAGGAAAAGCCATCATTGATACCAACTTTGAAAGCGATCCAATCCAATCAACTTGAGGTGTTCTTGTGCAAATATTAACAATTACACCATTCACCATCAAGACTTTCTAAAGAGCGCTACTCTTTGGCTTTCCGTGTAACTGTATGTGTTAAATTCCAAAGACATTAATTTAAACAAGATGTATTCATAGATTGTGAGCAGACAAGACTGTGACAAATGGATACAATGCAGGAAAATGTGAGGTCATTCCCTTTGGTTTCAATAGGGTAAGTTAGAGTGCTTTCTAAATGGCGAAAATCCCAAGCTGGCAAAGATCCAAAGAGGTTCTTGTACATTGATCATTAAAATGTCAGGGACAGCTGCAAAAAAAGTAAAATCGCTGTGGTAGTGCCATTTATGTCTTAAAGACAAGATTCCAATAAAATAGAAATGCTGCAACCACAGAGAGCACTTGTTAGATCACACACAGACTTACGGGGCCAATCCTGCAGGAGTGGCCCATTACCTGAAAGATGGATTGTATTCCAGAAATGTCAATGGTTACAAGGTGATTTGCTCTTAATTTTATAGCTCCTAAGGGAAACAGATATAAAAAGCTATGTATATAGAGGTCACTTTTAACAGCCCTGTAAAATAATAGCCTAAAGTAGCCAAGTATTAGACTCTTACGGTAATGTAAGGACATCTTTTGCATTACCATGGAATTTTCTATTTATTTTTTGCTGGATAATTTATGTACAATTTGTATTTGTGTGTTGTTTCAATTTATAGAATAAAATAGAATGTCTTTCATTGTCATTCAGACAGACAAGGTTTGAACGAAATTTCATTCCTGCAGTCATGACATTACAAAAAATCCAAGGCACACACTTAACACAATTTACACAAATATCCATCACAGTGAATCTCCAACACCTCCTCACTGCGATGGAAGGCAAACATCTTATCTCTTCCCTTTGTTCTTCTCCCGCGGTCCAGCAGTCCAACTGCAGCATTGAGGCGACTGGGGCTCACGATGTTAAAGCCCCCGGCGGGCGATGGTAATTCCTTTCCAACTTTCCAACTCTTTCCAAGCGATGCCAATTAATGTAAGTAAATTGTTGATTTTAAATCTAAAATTGATGGCTTCTTATTTACCAGCACTATTCAAGAATGTGGTGAAAAAGCTTGGCTATACCGTGATGGAACAGATTGGTCATGTCTCAATAAATGATTAAACAGTCTACACCCCGGATTAAATAAAACAAAATCAATTTTACAATCTATTTTCACAGCTTTACTCATAGTCTCGCAAGTAAGTAAAATATAAGTTCCAACAAATATTTCAGGATTCAGTTCCATCGGTCGTGGTTAGATTGTTTTTTATTTTGTGCTACCCACTGATCTATACAAAATACAGATTAGGCAGCTCAAAGGATTACAAATTAATCCTCATGCAAGGATAAAAGAAAATGATATGTGAGATATAATTCAGTGCATTGTTTTCTGATTATGACATGTAATGTTATTCAGTTCTGTAGCACGGTTGTCAAAACATTTTCTGTACTCATGCAAATCACGTCTGTTCACCCTAAAGGGACTAAAGGGATTTTCATCTTATCTGAGGCATTTGAGCAGATTCTGTTTTAATGCATCCCCAGTCTAAGGTTTTTATCCTTTGATTTCCAATACTTTTTAAAGGAGAACTAAATCAAGAAGGTAAAGTCACTTCTTTCATCGTCTAACAGTCTACAAATAGATGTGTGCTAGATTCAAAGGAGCTAATTGGGACTCATGGAGAAACCCCAGAAATATGTGCAACACTTAACGCTTTCAAGCAGTGCCAACTGTACTGCTTTTTAGAATAACATAACGGCATATAATGATGAGGTTTTGGCGGATG
Source organism: Okamejei kenojei (assembly GCA_035221665.1). NCBI lineage: Eukaryota > Metazoa > Chordata > Chondrichthyes > Rajiformes > Rajidae > Okamejei > Okamejei kenojei. Next base: position 277,497 of record JAVHYY010000063.1, read on the forward strand.
CAAAGACGACAACCAAGTTTTCCGAACTGAATTATTAACACAATAGCTCCTTGGCATACAGGTCTCTGCAAACACGTCTGACCACAACGGTGGTCAGCAACACAACTGTGGCGTGAAAGTGAAACCGCGCGAAAACAGCAGCCCCTCCCGAGTCGCATGACCGTGGCTTCTGAACGCCGGGTTCGATACCTGCGTGCGCCAGCAGGCGCCACGACATATCCCCCCAGAATCCGCAGTACAGAAATGCATGGATAACTGGACGGTTCGACTGGAACGCATAGTCTGAAGTCACGGGGCGAGCATAACTTTCGGGACCGGCAAAACAGAACCGGAAGGACACGATAAACGCAAACGAGGGACGGGCATAACAGAGGGGACTGGTGAAATATAACCAGTGGTAACAGGTGCGGAGGGTGGCAAAACAGCCGGTGGACGCCCTCTACGCCGTTGAATGGCCACAGCCACCGGGCTATCCTCATCAACGTGGGCTGGCTTAAGGCGGCTGATGGAGACGAAATCCTACCTGCCGCCCATGTCCAACGTAAACGTCTAGGTACCATTCTCTAGTACCCTGTATGGATCTTCATACACCTGAGCATCCCTATGAAGGAAAACATAAGCACAATCCCGTAACATAGTAGGCACATGCACCGTGGCTGACCCGTGTCGGGAAGTGGGAGCCGGGACCAACATGCGCGCACGCTCATGAAGGTCAGCTAGCACCGCCGAAGCCGGGACCTCCAGATCACGGGTGGCGAGCAGAAAATCTCTGGGTACCTGCAAAACTGAGCAATAAACCAGCTCGGCCGAGGAGGTGTTGACGTCTTCCTTAGGCGTAGTTCTGATGCCTAGGAGAACCCTGGGCAACTGGTCAGCCCAATCGGGGCTGGTGATCCGGGCCTTCAACGCTGACTTAAGGTGTCTGTGAAACCACTCGACTAAACCGTTCGACTCCGGATGATTCGCAGTGGTCTGGTGCAGCTTCGCGCCGTACAGCTGCACCATATCACACCACAGGGAGGACGTGAACTGGGCCCCACGATCGGTAGTAATACCTGAAGGGATCCCAAAATGAGCGATCCAATTGGAGACAATAGCGCGTGCAAAAGCCTCGGCGGAGGTATCAGTTATTATCAGGTATCGGTATTGCCTCCACCCACCTGGTGAACCTATCCACGGTGGTTAGTAAGTGAGTGGCCCCACGCGAACATGGCATGGGACCCACCAGGTCAACATGGATGTGCAGGAACCTGCCGTCTGGAACAGCAAAATCCTGCACGGGCAGGCGCACATGCCTCTGCATCTTGGAAGTCTGCCTGGGGATACAAGCATGGGCCCATGCTGTGACCTGCTTTCGTAACCCGTGCCAGACGAACTTGGAGGCAACCAGGGCAGAGGTGGTGCGGATGGACGGGTGAGCTAGGCTGTGGATTGTGTCGAAAATCCGACGCCTCCAGGCAATCGGGGCGATCGGGCGGGCTTTACCCGTTGAAATATCGCAATTGACATGCACGCCTGTGATGCCACAAGACTCCTTAGCCAGCTTGAGACCTGATTCAGCATTGTGGTAATCCTCCATGCCAGCATCGGCCCGTTGGGCTGTTGCCAGATCTGCATAATGCACACCTAGGTTTAAAGTGGAAACCTCAGGGACCACCGGACGGGATAGTGCTTCGGCCACAACGTTCAGCTTCCACGCCACATGCCGAATGTCAGAATTGAACTCGGATTTGTAGGCGAGGTGCCGCTGTTGCCTGGCGGACCACGGGTGGGACACCTTATTCAAAGCAAACGTGAGCGGCTTGTGGTCCGTGAATGCGGTAAACGCGCAGCCCTCTAGGAAATAACGGAAATGTCGGATTGCTAGGTAAAGTGCGAGGAGCTTCTGATCGAAAGCACTGTACTTGATCTCTGGGGCCCACAGCCGCCTGCTGAAAAACGCTAGCGGCAGCCAGCGGTTGCCTACCCGCTGCTTGAGGACAGAACCCACCACGACGTCCGACGCGTCCACAGTGAGAGCTGTGAGGGCTGATGCCTTTGGGTGTACCAGCATGGTGGCATTGGCCAGCACGGTCTTTGCCCCCTCGAAAGCTATTCCTGCCACCTTGGACCAAACCAGATCCTTAGGCTTTTCTGCCAGACATTGGAACAACGGCCGCTTGATGGTGGCTGCTGACGGACGAATCGGTGGTAGAAATTGACCATTCTGATGAATTCCTGCAGGCCCTTGATGGATAGTGGCCTCGGGAAGCAATGGATTGTGTTGACCTTCTCAGGCAGCGGTTGCGTGCCATGGCAGGTAATGCTGTGACCTAAAAAGGCGATGGAGCGCAATCCGAACTGGGACTTCGCGGGGTTGATCACCAACCCGTGCTTACGCAGCCGTTTGAACAGCAGGCGGAGGTATTTAATGCGTTAAGCCTGCAAGCTGCGGGCCACCAGAATATCATCGAGATAGATTAATATGAACGGCAAACCCCGCCCGACCTGATCCATTAACTTTTGGAATGCGAGCGCCGTTCTTCAGGCCAAAAAGGCATTCTTACCCATTGGAATACAGGAATCTGATTATACTCACGGACAAGGTCGACCTTCGAGAAGAAGGCGGCGCCCTCCAAATGAGCCGAGAAATCATGGATGTTCGGGACTTGGTACCGATCGGCTGTGGTTACCATGTTTAGACACCTGTAATCATCGCAAGGTCTCCAACCCCCAGACGCTTTGGGCCTTTGGGCAACATATGTAGGGGGGAAGCCCAAGGGCTCTCCGACCACCTGACAATCCCCATGTCTTCCATAAGCTGGAACTCTTCTTGTGTGATGCGCAGTTTATCGGACGGGTGGCGAACACGGGCTTGAACCGTTGGGCCCTTGGTGGGAACCTGTGGACCATGCCATGAACCGGGGCGTGAGCAACCATGGGAGTTCGGTGAGAAGGGCTGCAAAAGGTTGCTGGATCTCAGCTACCTCGTCGAGTTGGGGCGTGGATGGATTGCGCGGCTTGGCAGGGCACAGGTCCGACACTGGAACCATTCGCCAGCCTCTCACATCAACTAGCAGGGAGAACGCGCGGAAGAAATATTGGCCCCCAATATCGGCTGGGTGACGTGAGCAACGGTGAACTTCCACCTATATGGGTGGGAGTCAAACTTTAAGTCCAGGGTCCACGTACCGTAAGTGCGAATTCGCTCCCATTAAAGGCCGAGAGGACGTGTCCTACCTTACCGACGTGGGTATCTCGGGTGGTCGGTGGCAGGATGCTGGCTATGGCACTGGAGTCGACCAGGAAACAGTGGCTGGAGTGGCTATCACGGACGTGGAGGCGTTTGTTTGGGCTAATCGCATTCGGTTCTATGGGCGATCGGCATATTCGGGCTTCCACACCGTAACGGAGATGGTAGTAGCACCAACGTCGTCGGCTGTACACCTCCGACGGCTGTACGTCGTCGGCTGTAAACCTCCGGCAGCGGCGATGCTTCTTCGGCGCTGGGCAGATCCTGACCTTCGTCCCAATGTCATCTCGTTTGCACCCGCGCCGTGGCAGTGGGGCTGGTGAAAGAACAAACGTCCCGCCGTCTGTGGGTCCACAACTCATCGGCTCTCTCCGCGAGGTGCTGTGGATCGCTGAAATCGTGAGCATCAAATGGACCTCGTCTGGCATCTGCTCCAAGAACGCCTGTTTGCAAAGCAGACACGACTGATGCCCGTCCATCAGGGGCAGCATCTTCACCATGATGGTGGATGGACACCCTGTCTCTATGGCTGAGACCAATTTTTGTTTTCATTTTGCATTTGCAATATGGGATCCTCAACATTTAGGGTTGAGACCTGGAATCAGAACTTGGACGGAATGCATTCTGTGGTTTGGGAAGCTGATTTTGGCACTTGGAGGAGGCGATTGAAGAGTACCCTGGTGCTAAATGGCATGCAACCTATGATAGTAACTATTAGGTCTACAACAGAATCATTCTCAATGAAGAATGGTGTCAAGCAAACATCCTTATAGGAGTGAAGCCAATCTTCACAACTAATTGCAACCTATACATCAGAACTGAAGTAACCTTAAACCTCAGTTATGTAACTGGACTGTGCAGACAATTTGGGCATTTGCACATTCTCAGAGGGCAAGCTCCAAAAGGATAGATTGGATACAAAGTCAACAGTGGAACACAATTATAATATCCTAAATTGCCAACATTTGACCATGTTCTCTTTCTCCATTAAAGGTTTACAGTAAGATCTAGAATGTATCAACCCAGTTTCTATATCTTGAGAGCCACCAAGCTTGAGATGATGAATTTTACTACTGCATTCAATCCATTCAGATGGCCTTTAAGGAAAATGGTATTTGAAGATCAGTTTCTCGAACCTGGCATGAATCCCCTGGAGTTCCTACAGCGTTGACCGCAGTCTCTTCTATATTTTGTAGACCGTCGCTACATACAGTGGACATCTCAAGATACTGGAAGAAATGTCAGCAACACTGCCCCAGCAGGATAAGTAAAATGGTGCAAGTGTTCTCTCCCAAGCTAACATTCCCAGTGGTGAAATCCTAAACATTCTCATTTGGTTACAACATGTGGATTACATGGTTGATATGTCTGACACCAGACTTTCTGAAAAGATTTAAGGATGTGATAAAATCCTCCTGAGAAGGAGCAATATCCTCACATACTCTGCATCTGTAATGTGTTATCTCTGCCTTATCTTTGCCCATTCACTTAAGCTGCCCATAACTCCTGAAAGCCTTCTTTTCCATTTTGTTTTACATCATTAGCAATAGTAGGATCCAAATTGAAAATAGAAAATATCTAAAACCTGATTTAGAGATTTCTAACTAATTCAAAGTATAGAATGTTTCATTGTTTATCTTGTCTATCCCTTTTATTAATTCAAACATTTCCATCAAATCTCTGAAAATGTTATTGGTTTCAGGATAGTCAACTATTTCTGAAAGGCCGCACGCATGGTAAGTAGCTATTTAATAATAATAGCTCAGAATTATATGATAAATGACTGAAGGGTAAAAATCTTGCCTTCCATTTTTTTATATTTAATGAGGATCCTTTCTGCCTTACATCATCTTGCTGTATTGGTTATATTATCTCAATATTATGTTCCTTCTGCATGTAGAACAAAATGTGATCATCACTTTATTTATTCATCCCAGTTGCATACACATCCTTTTTGCTACCTTCATACTTATTTAACTTAAAAGCACCTTATTGTAATCTTATGCAATACAACAATATTGCTCTGCTGTTATGTCGTGCACAAACAACACTTTAACTCATAAGCTCAACTCAATATCAACTGACGCTTTGAAAACATAAAATGCAAATTTCTCCAAAATGCTTAAACTTAAATTGAAATTAAGGAGCCCACCAAATTCACCATTTCATAGAATTTATAATTACTGATTTCCTTAATGCATTGGGAACTAAAAACGATGATTTTTTAACATAATGTTTCTGATTTGTGGCCTCAAACGATGCTTGCCTTTCAAATCAGTTCAAAACTAAAGCCTTACTTAAAATATCTCAAGAATAATAAATAAGTGTATCTATAAATTACAAATAATATTAAAGGAAAGGAAACAGACAAACACAAATTAAAATGGAGTGGATGGAACACGGCTCAGCCTCGGCCACACACTCACTTCCCTTTGTGGCCCAAGGTCTTGCATGGTCTTTGCGGGTGCCAGTGTTTTGAAGTTCTTGTTGTTGTCACTGGAGATGGGATTTGGTCTCAGGTAGCAGAAATTGTGTCCTCTTTCCTGAATCTGATGGTCTTTTGTCAAAAACCTATCTCAAATAAATTAATTTTAATACAATTTTGATTTTTTGATATACCAGGCCTGGTTGGTGTATGCAGGAGGGACTAATATGAATTTCATTGGACATCTCAGTTTGGTACAATCATGAGCTATTCTTGGACTATGACCACCAGTATTTTTTTCATGCTTCTACTCTGCATTGGTATGTGCACTTGAGCAAGCTGAGAATTATCTACTTAATCATCCACTAATGCAATCCAGTCCATTGATTCAATAATCATCAGCTACAACAGAGTTAAAATTCACTGGCCTTCAAATGTTCACATTCTTGTACTTTTGAACTCTCTTTCAGATATCATTCTATTTGACATGGCTTCCGTTATTTGGCATTGTTGTTTCTATTTGACGTCTGCTTGTGTTACGTACCTTGTGTTATGTCACTTCCCCAATTATTGTTTCAGAACCCATCGAAGGTATCAGTTAACAAAACCAAATTTCAGACAATATTGAATTTAAGTAATTGAAGATATATTTCCCATGTAGAATGAAGAATGTTTATGTTCATACTTGGAATATGAACGTTTATTGCTACTTCCCTCAGGTCCTCTCCTTAAATGTCTGTAGTCTTTGAGAGGAAGTTCCCACATTGCACCTGAGCATGATTTACATGATATATGCAGACACAGTGGTTATGAAGGAACAGTGATCTATTTTGTAATCAGCATGTGCATGACTGAGAGGTGAATCTCTAGGTGATGGTGTTCCCATAACACTTCTACCTTAGAAACATAGAAAAAAGGGGCAGTGGTAGGCCATTTGGCTCTTTGAGCCAGCATCGCCATTCAATATGATCATGGGTGATCATGCTAAATCAGTACTCCACTCTTTCTTCCCATATCCTTTGATTCCGTTAGCCCTGAGAGCTATATCTAACTCTCTCTTGAAAACATCCAGTGAATTGGCCTCCACAGAGAATTCCACAGTTTCACAACTCTTTGGGTGAAAAGGTTTTTCCTCATCTCAGTCCTAAATGGCCTACCCCTTATGTGAAAACTGTGACCCCTAGTTCTGGATTACCTAAGGCAACAATGAAAAAGCTGAGTAAATGGAACAGTCTCCTCATGTAGATAGGTATGGAGGAGATTTGGACAAGGGAATGGTGAGAGTGGATTTATAATTAATGTCAGTAGATATTCTTTTCCCTGAGATGGAGACAGAACGGGTGGTACGTTGGACAGCATCCACTCTCATCCTCCTAAATTCCAGAGAATATAAGCCCAGTTGATCCATTCTTTCATCATATGTCAGTCCCACCATCCCGAGAATTAACCTGGTGATCCTACACTGCACTCCCTCAATAGCGAGAAAGTTGTTCCTCGAATTAGCAGACCAAAACTGCATACAATACTCCAGGTGCGGTCTCACCAGGGCCCTGTACAACTGCAGTAGGACCTCCTTTTGCTCCTATACTCCAATCCTGTCACTATGAATACCAACATGCCATTTTTGTCTTCTCTGCTTGCTGTACCTGCATCCTTACTTTCAGTGGCTGATGTACAAGGACACCCAGGTCTCATTGCACCTCACATTTTCCTAACCTGACACCATTCAGATAATAATCTGCCTTCTTGTTCTTGCCACCAAAATGGATAACCTCACATTTATCGACATTATACTGCATCTTCCATGCATATGCCCACCATCGACTCCATAGTCAAAAAGGCACAACAGAGGATGTACTTCCTGCAGCAGCTGAGGAAGCACAATCTGCCACAGTAAATAATGGACCAATTCTATACTGCCATCATAGAGTTTGTCCTCACCTTCTCCATCATGGTCTGGTTTGGCTCAACAACCAAGCACGATTTCCGGACGCTGCAATGAATCGTCCGATCAGCTGAGAAGGTTATTGTCTGCAACCTTCCCTTCATTGACAAACTGTACACTGCAAGGGCCAGGAAGCGAGTGGATAAGACCCCTCTCACCCTGGCCATAAACTCTTTGAATCACTTCCCTCTGGAAGGCAACTGCGGACTGTCAAAGCTGCCACAGCCAGACATAAAACAGCTTTTTTCCATGAGTAGTAGCTCTATTTAATAACCAAAAATCAATAGCCTCCTTCTGCTCCGGTATTTTATTTAATTCACATGTTTAATCGATAATGTTTTATTATTAATGTTTAATGTTTCATCTGTCATTCATAACTGTCATTGTATGTCATGTTGTCATTTGTGGGTGGAGCACCAAGGCAAATTCCTTGTATGTGAATACTTGGCCAATAAACTTATTTATTCATTTACTCACCCATACTATCCAAGTCACCCTGCAGCCTCAGAGCATCCTCGCCACAGCCCACACTGCCACCCAGCTTTGTGTCATCCGCGAACTTGGAGATGTTACATTTAATTCCATTGTCTAAATCGTTAATCTATATTACTAAAAGTCTGATCTTGACCACTTCTTGGTGTTCTGTATATTGATTTTAGAAAAAAAACACTGCCACATATACGGCTGTGATTTTTGGCAATCTTACTCAGAGTTCCCCTCCGCTCATCAGTTGCCGAGGATTTTTCCCATCGATGAAAAAGAAAAGAGTTATTCGTGTTTAAAAAATGTTGAGTTTCTCTCTCCTGAAGGCCACCCTCCTTCCGAAGGGACTATAAAACCCAGAAGTGTTGAGTGCCTTAGTCAGTCTCTGAAAGATGGGGGAGTGAGATGGTCACATCTCTCAGTCTGAGCTGTGAATAACACTGAACACATGTCTCCTAAACTGTGTGTGGGTTTACTGACCTGCCAGTGCCCTTAATGTTGTTTGATAATATAGTTTGGAAATTCTACAGCTGTGTTGCCTTTGGTTTGGAAATGCTAAAGCTGTGTTGCCTTTGATTTGTAAATGCTAAAGCTGCATTGCCTTTGATTTGGAAATGCTAAAACTGCATTGCCTTCGGTTTAGAAATGCTAAAGCTGCGCTGCCTTTGATTTGGAAATGCTAAAGCTGTGTTGCATTTCATTTGGAAATGCTAAAGCTGTTTTGCCTTTGGTTTGGAAATGCTAAAGCTGTGTTGCCTAATTAAAATTGCCTTGCCTTCTATATAATTAAAAGACTAATCTTGATCACTTCCTGTTTGCGCTTTATATAGATTTTAGAAAAAAACACTACCGGCGTTCCGGTGGCGCTAATGGTGGAGTAGGGTGAGTGCCAGCTCGCTCCACGCTAAAAAAACGAAAAAAAACGGGAATTAAATACAGAACTGACCTGCAGAAATCGTTCCGGCAGCCTGCGTGATGTCATCAGACCGAGACTGGAGGTATAATGTCGGTAGCACGCTCCCCCACAAAGGAACCGACTAAAAAAACTACAAGAGGAAAACAAACGAAGGAGGAAGTAGGCCGGACTGAAGCCTCGGGCTCAGTTTTAACATCGTCCCAGGAGGACGTCTCTATGGCCCAGAAGATAAAGATAAAGAAAAGTGAAATGGATGAACGTCGCAACAGCATTACAATGGAAATTGCAAGTATGAAAGAAGAAGTGATAAGTTTTAAAAACAAATTGAATATTAAAGAAATACTGAAAAGTCTTAAAAAAGAGATTAAAGAAGACTTCTTAGTTTGAAAATAAAATGACTAATCTTGTGCGTACGAAACTGACTAATATGAAGGAGGAAATGTCAGTAAATTTCGACTTACAAATCAATGAAGTAAATGAGAAAATTAAGTCGAATGAAACCAACTTTAATGATAATCTGGAGTCGACCTTCACTACAATACAGCAACAAATGGAGAAACAAGCTGAGGCTGATATTGAAGGTCCAATACGACCACGTTTTGGAGGATATCATGAAAAAAATTGCTGGCACAAGAAATCTTATGTTTGATGGAGACAAAATAAGCATATTTCGAGATTACCCTGCAGAGGTGGTCAGAAGGAGAGCGTTATTGAACAAGACAAGAGGGATTCTAAAGAAGATAGACAACTTGAAATATGGATTGCTGTACCCTGTAAGATTGGGAGTCACTTATCTGCAGAAGGAACAGTTTTACACTGATCACAAGAAAGCATTGGCGTATGCCCAGAAGATTGTGGGTTCGAGAGAGGACTGAATAACTTTCATATAATACCGTCATCTTGCTGAGAATAAATGGAACTTTAATTTGTTTTATTCAAGGACTAATGAAAGCTGATAACGACAACTGTGCAGTCCTTCCTGTTATGAACATATTATTCTAATATTTAGTACTAATTTTCACTAACAATTATTAATCATTAAAAACACTTGTTATTATTATTGGAATAATTAGTTAAAAACATGAAATGTTTAAAAAAAAGGTATAATTTAGATATCTTATTAATTGGAAGTTGTTATGTTCATCCTTTATCTACATCAGACTAACCATTGATTAATAATTAACTAAGAGAGTAATAGTCTCTCACTACATGGTTACTAATACTCTGGACCAAAATAGTTTTAATTTAATCCCATAAATTACTCCTATTCAATTTGGTTTTTTTAAGCATGGAGCTAGGAATTTTTTTTTTTAATCTACGGAAGTCCTTAGATGGTCAGCCACGTTAGTGTGGCTAGCACTAACTACACTAAATTTAGATGTTTCTTTTTTCTTCTCACACTTTATTAATTTTCTATTTTTTTACTTTTTGTAATTTTTACTTAATTACTATTTTAAAGTTGAATTAATGTACAAATATTATTTGTGGAGATGTGTCCGTGAGGAAGATTTATTTGAATTAGATTTACAACTCATGTCCTGTGTTCGGGTGGAATGTCGGGCCCATGGTGCTGACCTATCTGCTCTTTTATAGACCACCCTAAACGCAAGATGCAAGACGTAAATAGAAAAAACGGGGGTCAAGGAATTACCTTTTGTAGTTGGAATGTTAAGGGAATGAATGCGTCAATCAAGAGAGGTAAGGTATTAGCACACTTACAATCACTCAAAGCAGACATAACATTTCTTTAAGAGACCCACCTTAAAAACGACGCACAACATAGATTGAAAGCAAAATGGATCGCTGAAACATATCACTCTTCATGTTCTCATAAGGCCAGAGGTGTCGCAATTTTAATTCATAAAAGTATAGTTTTTAAACATATCACTATAGCGGACATCAATGGTAGATATATTATACTGTGGGTGAATTATATTTTAAAAAAGTGATTTTTCTCAATGTCTATGGACCAAATTTTGATAATCCTATGTTTTTTACGAATATACTTAATACTATCCTGGAGCTCACACAACATAACTTGATAATTGGTGGAGATTTAAATTGTACACCAGATTCCTATCTTGATAGATCATCAAGACAAAGAAAAGCAAAATCCAAGACAAGCGAATTATTAAACTCATACATTAATACCACCAATATCAAGGATGTTTGGAGAATTGAAAACCCATCCGGAAGGGAATACTTACTTTACTCATCAGTACATAAAACTTATTCAAGGATAGACTACTTTTTAGTAGATTCTAAACTCATCACATTTACTTATAATTCGAAATATCATAATATTATAATTTCGGATCTTGCTCCTTTAACATTTTTGATCAAACTAAGTGGAATGACTGACAAGCAGACACAATGGAGACTTAATAGACTTAATCCTCAAATTTTAAATGATAAAGCATGTTACGAATACTTATCAAACAGATAAATATGTTTTTTGAGACAAATGACTGCCCTGAAATTTCTGCCTCCCTTCTTTGGGAAACATTTAAAGCATTTATATGAGGGGCGTTAATCTCTGCACAAGCCTTTCGTAATCAAGAGAACCGCGCCATACAACTGGTATTGGAAATGGAAATAAGGCAATTAGATATGGAAAACACAATCGCGCCTTCTATAGTAATATATAATAAAATTGCTGCACTCAAATATAAGTTAAACCAAATATACTCAGACCAAATCATAAAATTTTAACAAAAGACTAAACAGTTACACTTTGAATTTGGTGATAAACTACAAAAATTACTGGCACGCCAACTCCGGAAACAGGAAGGGGAATAAACAATATATAAAATTAAATCAGATACGGGAGAAATATTAACACTACCCAAGGATATTAATGATAGATTCACTCACTACTATCAAACACTTTATTCATCCAAAACGGCAGGGGGTTCTGTAGGAATGAAATTATTCTTACAGAATTGTAACCTTACTGGTTTAGATTTGAAAGAGAGGGAATTATTAGGGGCCGAAATATCAGTAAAAGATATTGAAGAATCTATTAATTCTTTAAAAAATGGAAAGGCCGCTTGCCCAGATGGTTTAAATAGTGAATTTTATTAAAAAATTAATGATTTGATCTCGCCATGTCTACAGACATCATATACTCAAGCATTCATGCAACAGAAACTCCCAGAAACTTTAAATGAATCAACAATAATACTTATACCAAAAACGGATAAGGACCTTGAAGATCCAGGTTCATACAGAGCAATTGCTCTATTAAACATCGATCAGAAAATATTAACCAAAATTTTAGCACATAGATTAAGCTTAGTGATTCATAAATTAATACACTCCGATCAAACTGGCTTTATTCCAAAACGTTATTCATATTATAATCTGAGACGATTATTTAACATTATATACTCAAATCGAATAGCTCATGTAGATTTAGCAGTCATTTCACTAGATGCTGAGAAAGCATTCGATCAAGTTGAATGGCCCTATTTATTCTCGGTGATGGAAAAATTTCAATTAGGTGAGAAGTTTTGTACTCGGGTTAAGCTTCTATATACCAACCCAACAGCCAGAATAATGACAAATCAAATGTTATTAAAAAAAACATTTATCTAAAGCTTGTAGACAAGGATGCCCGCTATCCCCGTTACTATTCGCCCTTGCTATTGAACCACTAGCAGAAAGAGTTCGAGCACATCCAGAAATATATGGGTATAAATACTAAAAATACAGTTAATAAAGTTGCTTGCATGTCTCCCAAAGGGTACAGCTATGTTAATAGCAGATGATAAAATGTAATTACTATATATTACAAATCCAGAAATTAGCATCCCTAACTTTTGAAAAATTAAATCTTATAACTCAATTTGGTTTATTCTTGGGATACAGAATCAATTGGAATAAGAGTGAGATTATGCCAATAATGGAACCTAATTTATATATATTGCAACAATCACCTTTTAAAATAGTGAATTAAAAATGTAAATACTTAGGAATTTGCTCATGTGTTGGGTCCACGAAGAAATATACTTCTTTATTTAAATCAAATTTCGTACCTTTACTTAATAAATTGCATAAGAATATTCAATATTGGAAAACCATTTCAATGCTCTGTAAAATTAATGCTATTGAAATCATTTTCCTTCCTCAACTTCTATACCTCTTCCAATCAATTCCGATATATCTCCCTAAAAATGTCTTTAAAAAAGTCGACTCTATAGTAACAAGTTTTATTTGGGTTTATAAGAATCACAGAATAAGTAAAAAACACGTATGTAAATCCAAGACGAATGGAGGATTAGTCTTACCAAATTTCTTATTTTATATCTGGGCAGTCAATGTCAAAAACTTTAATTTCTGGTTGGAAGATATGGATCAATAACCAGACTGGTTAAAGATGGAAAAGGAGGATTGTCTGCCATTTGAAATTGGCCCGATTTTGCTAACTAATACAAAATTGAATTAAAAAATCTATAGTGAAAACCCAATAATACATAGTGGTATTCAAATTTGGAAACAAATAAAAAATACATTAAAATTGCATAATTTATCACTTTATTGCAAGCAACCCTTCACTTAATTCTTCAGCATTGGATAAAGGTTTTGCACAATGGAAAAATTATGGAATTAAAAAGATGGGACATCTTTATAGAAAAAGGTGTGTTCCTCTCGTTTCAGGAGGTACAACAGAATTATGGATTACATTCAAATAATTTTTTTAGATATTTACAACTGAAAGATAATATTAAATCACATACACAAGAATATAGAATTAGAGAGCCAGATATTCTAGATGAATGTTTGAATAAACATCCCAACACAGTCAAATTAATATCTTACATTTATAATATTATTTTAGATAGTGAGAATCCATCGACGGAATTACATAGACAAGCATGGGAAAATGAATTAGTTCAAACCATAACGAAAGATATTTGGGATGAAAGTCTACAACATATACATCAATGTTTGTTAAACGCCAGATATTCTTTAATACAATTTAAAATATTACATAGATTGCATTATTCTAAAACAAAATTAAATAGAATTTTTCCTAATATTTCTCCTATCTGCGATAAATGTCAATTTTCCGAGGCTAACTTAACCCATACCTTTGTAAATTGCATAAAAATTAAAACATTTTGGGTGGATATTTTTAAAATTATTTCTGTTAATATTCAACTGGAGCCCGATCCTAAATTAATAATATTGGGCATATCTGAACAATACCTAAAACTTACAATAAACCAAACAAATTTCCTTGATTATAGTATAATAACTGGGAAAAAAATAATATTAAAATTTTGGAAAAACCCTGCATCCCCCACTATTAAAATGTGGATTATGGAGATGTCAGAGACCTTAAATCTGGAAATAATTAGATTTGTCTTAATTGACAAACCAGAATTATTTATTAGAATATGGTCTCCGTTCATAGATTATTTGAAGGGGTAGAATGGACCGGCGCTGATAACTGACGGAGGCTTGAACCCAGGACTAGATGAATAGTTATGTTTTCTTACCTATGGACGTATCTCCTAAGTTGTATTATGGATAGTTTACTCTATTTTTCTAATTTTCTTTTCTTTTTCTTTATTTTTTCTATCTATTAGAAAAATAATAATAATAATTAGAGTAAATGTTAATATGTAACCGATAAATGAAGACCCCAGCTACATTGGTAGCGGAGTCCCTGGAATCCTGGATATTTAATATGTAACCATTTAACTAAGTTTGTAGTGGTTCGGAGTAGGATATGTACATGCCTCTAATAAAATTTAACTTTAAAAAAAGAAAAAGAAAAAACGCTACCACATACGGCTGTAGTTTTTGGCCATCTTACTAAGTCCCCCTCCGCTCATCAGGTGCTGAGGATTTTCCCCATCGATTAAAAATAAAAGAGTTAGTAGTGTTTAAAAAACGTTGAGATTCTCTCTCATGTTAATCACGCCATGGAGGTCATGCCCCTTCTGGTGGGAGGGAGGGAGGGACAATAAAACCCAGATGTGTGGTTGTGGCTCAGTCTCTGCAAGATGGAGGAGGGAGAGGTCACGACTCGCTGTCTTTAGTGACCTTGCACCCTGCTTGAAATGGTATGAAACCATGAATTTGGTGGCCTTGCACCCTGCTTGAAAGGTGGACAGTTCATGATTATGGGGCCTTTTTGGGGCAAGCATCGAGCCAGGAGATTGACACTGCAGTGGGTGCTCAAGCTGGAAATAACAGCTTTTGGTAAGGTGGAAAGGTGGGACCAATGCCAGGATGCCCTGGCTCTTATCAGTGTGTTACTTTGAGATTGAGAAAGAGCGCCATCTGCCCCACCATTAATCCCAGGTTTGCTGCCTTATGCAGAATCTGTTAAGATAAAAGAGCAAAGGAGCTGGATCGGCTTATCAAGGCGCCAGTGATGATAATATAAGTTTGTGGAAACTAAGGACCAAGCCGATTTTTAATGTCCGCAACTGGCGCTCCCCAGCGAGCAAGGGGAAACATGTCTGAGCACGGTAACCATGGAGGTAGGTGGGTCTGGTTCTTGTCAAAAACATATTCCTTGCCTTGACAGTTGGGGAAGGTTAACAGGTTTCTGGGAGAATTGATGAAATAACTCAAATGTGTTTATACTGCAGATTATTCAAGGGTTTAAAATTGAATTTATTCCCAACCTGTGTCCATCCACCCAGCACAAAGAAGCGGGCGTGAATTTGATGATCAAGCTGAGCAAAACTATGCCTCAAGGGAGTAATTGAGGTCTCATTTGTGTCTAATGTGTTCCCTAGACCACAGACTTAATCCGTTTTGTGCAGTATCGACATTTTAAATGGAAACTTTTGATAGCCATGCAACTGCTTTCCAGGGGTGTTATATGGCCTGTATAGATCTCCAAGATGCATAATTCAGTGCTGTTCATAAAGACTATGATATTTGAAATTTAACTATGGGACAATTGTGTCAATTTCGAGTGGATTAAACTCAGCCTCTTCGCCCATTTACTAAATTGCTAAAAACCAGTACTTGGGTTATTATGGTCACAAGGCCATATAATCATGGCCTATTTGGAGACATTCTAATCATTGGAAAACCTCTGAGTAAGCTGACAGTCTCAGCTGTTCAACTCATGCTAGTTTCATTGTTCATCGAAATTGGGGCCTGTTAACATAATGACTATCTGGGTTTCTTCCAATCACATGTCTGTAACTCTGCCCCAGGGCAAGAGAGTAGATTCAGAAGGATTGGGAAAATCAACCTTCAATTAAACAGTTGCGAGCTTAATTGGTAAATTGGGAGCATCCTTTCCAGCAGCCCAATATGGACCTCTGCATTATCAGATTTGCAGAGGCAAAGGTACAGGCACTGAGAATACATGCAAACCATTACACGGCCCATGCACTTACCATGAAGCCATCGCAGAGATACAGTGGTGGATTAGAAGTTATGGCACAATTTTGAGCACCATCACTTATTTTACAGGTCCCTAGGTTCTGATACCAGATCTAGTTGAGGCAGATGGGATATGCATGAGCCACAGATTCTCCAATCACATGGAATACATTATTTAGAACTGTTAGGAGCGTTTTATGGGTGCTTATTGTTCAACCATGCATCAATTTCATGAGTTGCAGATTGATAGTCAATGGGTGGAATCAAGTCGAAATCATGTGATGGATGGCTAACATATTGGCACTGGTGCATAAAAAAGAATAAGGATTTCAGCTGTCTACTTGCCAGGCAGACTCAATTGGTGGCAGACACCAGGTCACGCAAATTCAACGACAACACTGAGTGGATGTTGAATCGTGAAGTATTTGGTGATTGTCTTCAGCCAGATATCGATTTGTTTGCATCCAGACTTAATCACCAGGTAAAGTATGTTTCACGGGAGCCAGACCAAGGGGCAGTGGCGGAATGCATTCTGCACTGGGGCGGATTGTTTTTATATGTGCTCATCAGTCAGTGCCTGACTAAGATCATACAGGGGTTCTGGTAGTGCCCGAACACAGCCATGGTTTCCGCTCATCATGTACTGGCTTATAAATTTATTGGTGCAGCAAACCCACACCCATTGATGATCATGTAATTTGTTGATTTGCAGATTTTATTAAGGCTGTACCTGGGTCTCTGTCCAATCAGATGTTACATCACATTATCCTGCACAAAAAGTCTCCATATCAGAAAATGGGAGGAATGACATGGGATCATCACCTATCACACGGCCCCCATTCAATGTGCTAGGATTCATATCCCACTTACACTCCAATGAAGGGCTGTGTTACGTGCCATCAACAGTGCCAGGAGTGCCCGTCAGCGTACTTGTCGAGGGTCAGATCTCCAACCATTGGGTCCCACCCGTTAATATCCAGATCATGAGGCCTAGATACTCTCAAGGGATGTGATCATGGTACTCACAGTGCTCCGTCAATGGGGAACAGCCAGTCCTACTAAGGATCACCGGGTAATGATGGAGCTTACATCAGCGCAAAGGGTTCAGACTCTCCACTGCGTCTGGAAAGGATGGTGTCATCACAAAATGATGTTACTTTTCACGTCTATGACTTGCAGACCAGGGGTGTCAGGATAAAGGTATTTTCAGCTTATCCCACAGATTCACAGCTGTGTGTAGTGGCACACTTGAAACGGACGATGGTGAAGCAATTCCTGGGATGGGCAGGAGTTAATACGCATCGACATCAGCGGCGAGGCAATGGAAGGTCCCTCTAGACCACATCCTAGGATGGTCAAATGTATCAACTTTTCAGAGGTTCTACAACAAGCCGCTTGCTGAATCCGGGCTGTTCATCCTCTCTGGTTAAATTTTGTTTCACAGCTTCTCCCTGGGAGGCGGAGTTGCTATTGTATATATTTTTGTTAGTTGTTAATAAAACAGTTAATCAGGAATCAATGTTGTTACTAATTCACTCCTCCTGAGTCAACTGCTTGCAGTGTGATATGCCTGGATTTCTATCTGTGTTAAATCACAGACCTTTAAAGACTTCACAGAATAACTACGTAACTCAAAGTAAAATAGTAAGATCCTTTATTTTTGCGATGAGCATTACGTGCCACCGCTCTCACATCATGAAGCTCATGGTAGTTCTAGAGTTATTATTACCTTCAATTTTTGTTTTCTGTGATTTCACACTGCTGCTTTGACCGACACGTAATATCGTAACTCCTCATGAAAGGCTCATTCTTAATATTTTTGCCACTCACCTATTCTTACCTCTCTATTGAATTAAGTTATTTTGATTATTTTTTGAGCAAAGGTTGAAATGAAAGTGGAAAATATGTAAGGAAGTACCAATGCCAGTGCCTTTCTATCACGTAGTTTATTGTTTGATTTGTCACAGGCATGAGTAGATCAGGAAATGCAAAAACATGCAATATATGGCCAGATAATCTCACAGTGGGAAAGAATGGAAGATCAGGATATTAATCCTAGCATATGAGGTCCAGTCACCTGTGCTTTGAAACTTTTGTATCAAGAGGAGAAGAGGGAATAGCTACAGTGTGACCTTGATTCTGTTAGCTGCTTTCCTGAGACATTGTGAAGTGAAGATGCAGTCGATAGCTCGTGTGTAATGGGCTGCCTATGTTCATTGCAGCTTTCTGCAGCAGGGGAGGGGAGCAGCTTCAGGCGGGAGCTATCAGTGCCGGTGGGGGGAGCGCCTTGCAACCGAGAGGGGGGCACGGATTCAGGCGGGGCCTGTTGGGGGCCGGTGCTGAGAGGGTGACTGCCATGGCCTACCACTGCCATGGCCTACCACTGCCACTGCCGTGGTCTATTGCTGTCGTGGTAACCGCTGCCGCTCCCCACCAGCTTCACACAGGGACCGGTAGAGAGTATCCTGCAGCGGGGGACGGGGACAACTTCAGACGGGGGCTGGTGAAAGGGGGAGGGGTGTGTCATGCAGCTGGAGACAGGACAGCTTCAGGCAGGGGCCGGTTGGGGGTAGCACGCTGCAGCCAGGGGAGGTCGACGGCTTCAGGTGGGGGCTGTCGGGGGCTAGTGGGCGGGGGAGAGCATCCTGTAGCCAGGGGAGCGGGATGGCTTCAGGCGGGGACGGTCAGTGGCCAGCTGTCACTCACTGGCTGACAGCCGACCGCATTCACTCACTCACCGGCTTCCTGCCTGCCGACCGCACTCACCCAGTGGCTCTCGTTACTCGTTGCGATAGCAGACGCAGCCCCCACTCGCTCTCCGCACTCTGCTCACTCTGCTCCTCAGTTTTATTCTCCTTGCCGCTGGTGAGTGACAGCAGGAGCCGGAAGGAGCATTTTTTACGATACTTAAACCTTCATAACTTTTGTAATATTCCACCGCTTAGAACAAAACATAGTGTACTTGCAGCACAGGAGGTGGCCAAAAATCGTAGTGCTATCGCGTACCGTTTTTGCGCAAATTTTAAAACAATGCAAACCGGAAGGAGACATGAAGATGGATGGGTGACTAAACTAATTCGAACCCGTTAGGTCCCATCCTCACACGGAACATAATATTCCACCACTCGCCCATAGCCTCCAACTGCACAGGCGTGGCTGACGCGTTCCCGTTGTGACGCTCCTAATCCACCCTCCTCCCCTCACCCCTGCAATGCCACCTCTTGCCAATCCCTCCCCCCCATGACTCACTCCATCGCCCCCCCTCCAACCTCCCCCTCCAACCCCCGCCTCCTCCACTATTAGCGGCTCTCCGGCAGCACAGCCATTCCCGCCCATTGAAGCTTATCAATCCTCCATCCTTATTAAAGCTTAAAATGTGAACAACTCATAATATAACATTAAAATGATAAAAATGACATTTATTCAGTTCAGTTCTTTCTTGTTGTGTTTCTTGTTGCATTCTGCAGCCGGGGGAGGGGGGTGGCTTCAGGCAGAGGCTGTCGAGGGCCAGTGGGGGGATGGCTTCAGTCGGGGGCTGGTGGACCATCCTACAGCCTGGGGAGGGGCACGGCATCAGACGGGGCTGCTGGGGGAGGGGGGAATGTCCTGCAACCACGGGAGGGGGATGGCTTCAGGCGAGCCAGTTGTGGGCCGGTGTGGTGGGGGCAACGCTGCCATGGCCTACCACTGCCACTGCCCACCTCTGCCACTCTCGGGGGAGGGGGGGGTGTGGGGGGCGGGGAGGGGTTGTTTGCAGGAGGGTAAGGGGCTGTGTGTGCGGGGGAGGATTGTGTGTGGGGTGGGGGGGGGTTATGGCTTCAGCAGCTCCTGGTCCTGGCCTTACTCCTCGGCTCCTGGCCGCACTCACTCACTGGCTGCACTCACTCACCGGCTGCCGGCCGCACTCACGGTTCCTGGCCGCCCACACTCACTCACTCACCGGCTGCCAGCTGGCCACCCTCACTCAATGGCTGCCGGCCGCACTCAGTCAGCGGCTGCCAGCTCATCGTGATCGCAGACGCTGCCCCCACTCGCTCTCCACACTCTGTACTCTCCGCTCCTTCAGCTTTATGCTGTTTTGATATAGACGTTATAGCATCAGATGAGAATGACCTATTTTCAGTCCTATTTTAAAGAAATTGAATTTAGTTTAATAGTTTATTGGTCTATTAGGCCCCGATCATGGGTGAACAGTGGGGAACATTAGAGGAAGATGACTGACTTTGGTGCCTTCTCTCACAGTTGGAAACTTTGATTCTGCTGTATGGGGATGTTTTTATGCTGAATTCTATTGTGTGTTGTGTTCTTTATTTTTATTGTATGGTTATCTCATTTCACATCTGGCACGTGTGAGAAATAAATGTATCTGCATCTTGTAGTTTCTTATCCTTGTAAAAATTAAAGGGGGTAGAGTTGCTTACACTAAAACCTATGCTCCACTCTTGAAATATGATTCCATTGCCTTCCATGGATTTGAATTTCAAAAAACCTCTTCTTGCATATGGCGTGCACAGCCTAAAGTTGTAAGACAACTTGTTTTGTTTGATCTTCTGTTTGTGCATGCCAGGTTGATTGCATTTGTTGAAACAGGGTGGACCACGTGAAGGTTGCAATCTCCCACTCCTCAAAAAAACTATGTAATACACATAAACTAAATTACCACATAAACCTGAATTACCAAATGCTCTTGAGCCAGCAACTTCTCCAGAAATGTTGAGGGAAATAATCTGGATGAATATAAAGGTGCCTACCTTACTAGAGTGTCTTGGCAGAATTATTTGACTTAGAAATTCACTTAAAAGGTGTAACATTTTAGAATTAATTTTACTTCGGAGTCACGTGACTGACTACGTGAAGACCCCGCCTGCACGCATGCGCGACATATCGTCGAACGCATTGCGGAAGCGACAGTCGAGAGGAGCACCGCTCCTCCAGCGTAAGTTTATAAAACTTATTAAGGTAAGTCTTACCATTCTGGTGAGCGTGGCGACTGCGCGTGTTTGTGTTTCAGACGGAACGCCATGGAGTCGCGCAAGTCTAGGAGAGGAGCGGCAAAAAACGCTGCTATGGAAAGCAGCCAGCAGCGTGCCGTTTCTCCAGAGCTGCAGGTGCTACCAGCAGCTCCCGACTTCCAGCCGCTACAGTCCGAAGGTACGCCGCGGCCGGGCGGCAAAGCCACCCGGAAGTCGGACAGGACCGTTGACTCAGCTGGGTCCGCATGGAGCGGATTGTGGAGCAGTTGCTCCAGCGTGACCTGCTTATGCAGGGGCAGAGTCACGGTGGGTCTCCTCGCAGACCCACGGCAGGATCCTTTCAAGGATTGCCAAATGTCTCACCCTCTTCGCAGGGGAGCATTAGGGGTCAGAGCTGGGCTGTCCCTGAAGAAGGGGCAATGGCTGAACAGTCATGTGTTAGGGGTGCCAGAAGAACTGCTGGGCATGGCAAATAAACATGCTGTGCCAACACAGAAAGGACTGTCTATACATCCAAAGCTGGCAGCCAGCATAAGTTACAAGGCTACAAACCAGCTACAGGAGCAAGCCATAAACTCTACAGCTGAAAAATACCTTCCTCCTGAGAATTTCATTTCACTCAATGTACCAGCAGTCAACAACCCCATCTGGGGCAACTTGAGCCCATCTATAAGAAGCCAGGAGGTGAAGCTCCAGAGGATCCTTAAACTACTGGCTGCAGGGATCACAGCAGTGACCAGGACATCTGATGGGGTGGATTTGCCACAAGAGCTACAAGATGCTTTAGCATTACTATGTAATACTCAGTTTGAAATTAACAATTATAGGAAGAGCATCATTAAACCAGCACTTAATCCCAAGTTTGCGGAATTATGCAGGACCAGTAGCATTCAGCCGCCAAATTTGTTGTTTGGGGACAACCTTCCGAAGCAGGTGAAAGACCTGGATGAAGAGGCTAAGGCTATAGGCTTGATCAAGGTGCCAAACACCTCTAAACCCCACTACCAACAGCGGCAGAACCCCTACACAACCACCAGACATCGGTACAATGAAAGAACACCTGGTGGTGAAAGCTCGAGGGCCGGTCCACCTGCACAGCGGTCTTTTTTAGGCCATGGCCCAGCCTGGCCTTCTTGGAAAATGCGCCAACCCCACAACGAAGCAACACAACACCAGAAGTAACAAGGGCAGAGACAACCCACAAAAACCCGGCGGTAACCATGGAGGTAGGTGTGTCTGGTTGCCCCAAAAACATTGCATGTTTAGGTTCCTCAAAATTTGGTGGACGGTTGCACTTGTTTCATCATGTGTGGAGCACTTTTACCTCTGATCCTTACATACTCGGAAGTATTCAGGGTTACAAACTTGAATTTGTGTACGAACTCCCCATCCCAGTTCAGCATATGCCTAGCTGGGAGTTCATACTTTCACAAAAAGAGAGAACAGCCGGCCATGCTGAACTGTTGAGATTAAACAAAAATGGGGTAATTGAGAAAACAATCAGAGAATCTCAAGAGTTCGTATCTAATATATTTACAAAAAACAAAAAAGATGGTGGTTGCCGCATCATTATAGATTTGACCGAACTAAACACTTCCATTCAGTATGCCCATTTCAAAATGGACACACTTGTCACAGCCAAACAGCTGATTTCTGATAGGTACTACATGGCTTGCATCGATCTTAAAGATGCAAACTATTCAGTACCAATACATAAGGATCATCGTAAATACGATGAGGGATTACGTGCCCTCCGCTCCCAAAACCCTCTATTATAAAGTTCAACTGGTATGGAAGTTCTCTCTTATCTTACTATATTAGTCACACTGGTATCTGTGATTTCACACCACTGCTTTGAAGAATGTCGTGCATGCGTGCAGGCGGGGTCTTCACGTAATCCCTCATCGTAACTCCTCATAAAATAAAGATCAAACTTCAAACTGAATTAAGTTCTCATTTAATCTTACTATTTTATTGCGAACACTATTTCTAAATGAGATTGGGTACTTTGAATATGTAAAGCTTATCGCAGGATATTTGATCCAGGTATCCTGTATATAGAATAGGCATACACAAGTAGATTCACATGCGTAACCATGTCAAATATCAAGACACAATTGACATTGCACAGTTTTAACATCTAAATGACTAAAACTACCAGTGTTGATTTTTACTGGATTACTCTTGGTTACTTCACATTTGGACTTTAGCTGGGGAGTTAAACTCTTGACTGTTGAGTGCAAGAAAATTTGTATTCCTTAAAGTAGTTACTCTTTTACCGTGGATATTCTGGAATCTGAAACAAAATAGATAGGAATGTTGGACAAACTCAGCCTATCAAGCAACATCTGTGGAAAGAGAAACCTGAGGAACGATCTTTAACCTGAAACATTGCCTGCTTTCTCCTTCCACAGATTCCAATTGAATGTCTGAGTTCTTCCAATTCTTCTGCATTTGTTTTTCTTTTATTCTTTCATCCATAATAATCATTCTTACTACTGCCTTCCCTGCCTATGTGATTTGTGTCCTCTCCTGATCAGCAACACCAATCTATTTCATGGATGTTGGAAACCTAAGTTAAAACTAATCATTTTATAAATGCTTGTAGGACTTTTACTTGCATTAACCTCACCCCACTTTGCTGTTCTCTGATTATGCTTGAAACAACATGGTATTTCGCCTGTCCTATGTTGATCTGCTCCTCATCCACTTCCTGTTAGTTATCTCACCATCATAATCCTTAACCCCAATTACCCTAATTTTGTCCTCATCTGTTTGTAATCTCTGTCATGCTAGTAGGTTACCATTATCAAGTACAATTGCACAAGCAAGGATGATTTAAATGTGCATTGTGCTTAGAGCATATTTTCCAAGATAATCCCGTGACTTCATTCTGAACAAGAGCAGCCCCTTATCACCAAACTCCCCACGACACAGCTGGTTGCAGCTTTGAAAAATCCCTTGCTTTGCACATTTCTCTAGATCTCTCAGGGCTTAGTGCTGATTCAGTTGATTTATGTTTTGAGATAAAACAAGTACTTTATACCACAAAGTGATAACGTCAGGCTTTCTGATTTATAGTGCCAAAATATGCCATTTCAGCTGTGTTCCAGCAATGTCTTTTATTTCAGTTTCCCGTGTACTCCATTGTTTCTATCATATCATTTTAGCATTGTTTTTTGTTATCTCATTAACCTTCCACTGACAAATAAGTTATAATTAACAAACCTTCAACCTGGTTAGGCTGATTTGGAGTAATGTGTGCAGTTCTGCTCATCTCATTACAATAAGGATGTGAAGGCTTTGCAGAGGATGTAGAAGAGGTTTACCGGATGCTGCCTGTATTAGAGAGTATTAGCAAAAGGAGATGTTGGACAAACTGGGCACGTATTCATTAGAGTGTCTGAGGTTAAGGGGAGAATTAATATGAGTGTATAAAATGATGAGGGGCTTAGTTAGGATGGACAGTCAGAACCTTTTTTTCCCCCAGAGTGTCAAAGTGAAATGTCAAAGACAAGTGGCCTTAACTTTATAGTGAGAGGGAAAAAGTTTTAAAAGAGAAGTGTAAGACAAGTTTTTTACACAGAGAATGGTGAGTGCCTGGAATGAATTGTCAAGGGTGATGGGGAGGCAGATACATTAGTCGCATTTAAGAGGCTTTTAGATAGGCATATGCAGGGGAGTGGAGGGATTATGGATCATATGCAGGCAGAGATGAGTTAAATTTGGATCATATTTGGCACAAACATTGTGGGCCAAAGCACCTGTTTCTGTGATACACTGTTCTTTTTTCTATGTTCTGCATAAACACGTTTTTATTTTTAACATTTAGTCTGTCGGTCTCTATCCTATCACAGACTTTCCATTTCTTCTCTTCACCCACCTTTTTCAGAAAATTAAAACATGTTTGATTTCAGTTTCTGAGGGAAAGACATCTAACTGAGATGTCAGAGGTTGCTCAGATATCTCTCTCCATAGACGGAGTCGGACATGCTGAGTATTTCCAACATCCTCTGTACTTATTTTAGATTTCCAACTTTTTGAAAACTCTACACTTTCTTTTATTTAAATAGAAATGCAGTGAATGTTGCTATAACGTCTATGTTAAAACAGCATCTAAAATGTGAGCGAGACCATGCAATGAAAACATTGATCATGAAGACAAGGGAAGATATTATTATTATTTCACAGTCATTGAAGTCAAATTCCAGGAACTTTTCAATGTTCCACTGTGGGAGAAACATCACTCTCCCTTTATTATTATTTCATGGTTTAAGGGAAATTTATATTAGCTAAATAACTTACTAGCATTGATCTCAACACTATGCCACCTTGATTTGACTTCACTTCAATTCTAGCCTCTGATGAAATAACTAAAAAAATATATTTTTAACAGTATTTTAAATTGTTTTTGTACGGGAGAGCCAGTCAACATTTGTATGTGACATTCCAACATTTTTAACAGCGAGTAAGCTTGAAGTTGGGGATTTGCCAGTTATCAAGGTAACCAGGAGAGATCTGTTAGATGCACTTAGAGGCAGTCTGTGCTCCATTGCGATAGGCAATCATTTGAGATAGGTCAAAGTGAAGGTTAAGTGCACGATGATCTTTGGAGACATGCTCCAAGTAAGAATGACCTTCAAGGATGTGCAGCAGGCAAGCACAGATGTTCTTCAGATTGGCAGTAGATCTGTGACAATGAAACTCATCTGGTGAGGTTTATGGCAGACACATCTACTGTTGATGCATTCATTTAGGATACTAGTCACAAACACTCGTGTACTGCAGATGAGACAAACTCTATCAAACATGCACCACAAATTTATTCTGCTCTAGTTATTTTGAAGGAGACAAAAACAAACATATTCTAAAAAAAATACATATAGCATTTTTTGTAAAATACTAACAAACTTGCATGAACTACTACTGGAGCAGAAAATCTTGTTCCTAAATTTGGCCATCCATACAAGTATCCTTTTAGGATGCAGAGTGTATTTGTCTTACATTCTGAGAATGAATATTGAATGGTTATTAGACCATAAAACATTGAACAAAGAAAGGTACAGCACAAGAACAGGCCCTTTGGCCCATAATGCCTGTGCCAAACATGGTGCATGGTGCTTATCTGCCTGTACATAGTCCATATCCCCCCCATTCCCTGTATATCCGTGTGCCTACCAATAGTCCCTTAAATTTTTTCAATCTTACGTTGCTGGAGTTGCGATTGTTTTCCAGATCGTACCTCCAGTCGCTCTGCGGCCGAACATCGTGGAGCTTGCACTCTTGGGTTGAGACCGACGTTGGGAAGCTCCACAAGCCGCACAATGTTCGACTAGATCGCCCAGAGTGGGGGAACTGAGATTCCCCCCCCCCCAATGCAGGAGCATGATTGCCCCGACGAGGAGGCCCGCCACTGGCTACGGGAGTAAGATTGTCCAGTCAACAGAAGGTTAGAGGCCCCCAACCGCTGGAGGACAAAGGGGAGAGATTGAACTTGTTTTTGCCTTCCATCACAGAAGAATTTGGAGGAGTCACAATGGTGGATGTTTATGTTAAAATGTATATTGTGTGTTCTGTTGCTTTCTCTTGGTATGACTGTACGGCAAATCAAATTCCTCGAATGTTGCAAAACATACTTGGCTAATAAGGTATGATTATGATGATTACGATTATGATAAAGAGTGTCACCAGTGGTGTCTGGGAATAACAGACCAATTGAGAAAAATTGCTCTGAAGAGAATGGTTAAACATCAGAAAATCAATGATCAAATTAAATAAATATCGTGTTATGATCACATGTTGACCAGAGGTTATTAGATCTCAAGATATACAATGGTCTTATTATTTTGTTCATTTTATCCGATATTCGCTTTGTCCCCAAAGCACACACCTTTGAATTGTTTACCATTATCTCTTCCCTTATTTTATCCTTATTACTGTGGATCTTTTCTCACCATCACCTCTACTATTGATTTTTTCCATCTTGTCATATCTCTTTTTTTAATTTCCTCATTTAACTTAGCATCTCTTTGACATTTAACATTCTCTCTGAATGTTCACTTTGGAATCTGTTGAAATCTGCAAAACTCATATAGTATTTGTTTTATCTCCTTGATTCTGCCTGCTGGTTAGCTTGTCCACTCTTTCTAACTGTTATAGTTTTTCGTGATATTAAGCTTAGTTTGCTTACTAGTTTCTTTGTTTCTACATCTAAATCCTCCTCATTGTTCTTAATTTCTTATTTCCATTTATTGACCAGTTAATTTATCTCTTTCAATTTTCTAATTTGATTGATCATCTTGATACTTTGTGCTCTTTCTATCGTTTTGTCCTAATTTCACTGTGCCACGTTTTTAACTCAGTGCTGTAACTGCACCCATGTGGCTCGCAGCTAATGCATCACTAACACATGATGCAAAAAGAAGCAAACTTTACATGAGCAACATGTATTATATAGAACATAGAACAGTATAGCAAAAGAACTGACCTTTCAGCCCACAATTTATGTGGTGAATATAATGGCAAGGCAATCTCTTATCTACCTGCACATAATCTCCATCCCTCCATTACTTGCATATTCATATGCGTCAGCCACAACCACCCACAGCATGTTCCAGGCATTCACCAACTTGTGCAAAAAAAACTGTCAAACATATCTTCTTTACACTTTGTTCCTCTCTCCTTAAAACTATACGCTCAAGTATTTGATTTATTCATCCAGGGAAAAAGGGACTGTCTGTCTTCTTTATCTATGTTTCTCCTAATTTTATATACTTCTATCAGGTCTCCACACAACCTTAAATAGTCTAGAGAAAACAATCCAAAGTCTGTTCAACCTCTCCCTAGAGCAAAAAAACCCTAACCAAGGCATAATTCTGGCACTCCTCTGTACGCTTTCCCAAGTCTCCACATCCTACCTGTAATTGGGCAACCAGAACTGCAAACAATACTCAAAATGCAGCATAACCAGACTTACGAAGCTGCGTTATGTCTTCCAGACTCTTATACTCAATGCCCCGGCCAATGAAAGCAAGCACACCATATGCCTTCTTTACCAATTTATGCTGCCATTTTCAAGGACTTATGGACCTGTATCCCAAGATCCCTCTGTACACTTAAACTGTTAAGGGTCATAGAGTCATAGAGTCATACAGCGTGCAAACAGGCGCTTTGGCACATCTTGGCCATGCCGATCAACATGCGCCATCCAGACTTGACCCACTGGTCTGTGTTTGGCCCATATCCCTCTTAAGCCTATAGATCCATGTACTTGTCCAAATGTTTTTTAAACATTGTGATTGTACCTGCCTTAACTACCTCCTCTGGCAGCTTGTTCCATTTTTGATAGCACACATTATGTAAAACTGTTGCCTCAGATCCCTACTAAATAATTTCCCCCTCACCTTAAACCTATGTTCTCTGGTTTTTGATTTCTATACTTTGGGTAAAGGACTCAGTGCATTTCCCTGATTCGTGATTTTGAATACCTCTATAAGATCAACCCCTCCTCCTCCTACGCTCTAAGGAACAAAGTCCTAGCCTGCTCAATCTCTCCCTATAGCTCAGGGCCTTGAATCCTGGCAAAATCCTACTAAATCTTCTCTGTACCCTTTCCAGCTTAACAACATCTGTCATATAACAAGGTGGCCAAAAGTGAACACAATACTCTAATATGGCCTCACCATGTGTTGTAGAACTATGACATAACCTCCAAACTTCAATACTCAATACACTGACTGATGAAGGTTAATGAGCCAACAGCCTTCTTGACCACCCTATCTACCTGTGGTGCCACTTTCAAGGAACTTTCAACTGCACTGAAAGATCCCTGTGCTCTACAACACTCCCCAATACCCCTGCCATTCACTGTGCAGGTCCTAACCCATGCCATTCACTGGTTAGACGTCCCAAAATGCAGCACCTCTCACCTCTCTGTATTATATTCCATCAACCATTCCTCAGCCCACCTGCCAAAACGATAAATATCCTGCTGCAAATTTTCACAACCATCTTCATTATCTACAATGCCACCCGTTGTAGCATCATCTCCAAATTTGTTTATCATGCCTGGGACATTATCATCAAAATCATTGATATGGATGACAAACAGCAATGCACCCAGCACCAAACCCAAAGGCACACCATTAGTTATGGGCTCTGGGTTATGCCATTAATTGTATATTTTTCCTTTACATTTAACCTCCCAAAGGGCAACACCTCAACTTTGTTCGAACACTTCTTGGTTCTTGGTTACTTGGTCCTCCAAAATATTCCAACTGGAATTTAAACTGGAGGTGGTGAAGGGAGGGGTTTAGCCAGAGAGGGTTATTGGGAAGAAAGTGCCACTTTAAATTTAGTTGCATCTGGCTGGGCAACCGTGGTTTGGTGATTATTCCATGCTTTAATAGTGCATGGGAAGAACAAATTGCTGTACATAACTGTCTTTGTGGCTGGGACCAAAAATTGGACCAAATGCCCTCGTCTGCTACTAATTGGTTTGGGGTTGGTGTAGGTCTTGTGATCTATGTCCAGCTGACCATTTAACATTTTGTAAAAACAGTCCAAACAGTGAGCTTCACGTCTGTCTTGGAGAGGGTTCCACCCCAGAGAATTCAGAAGTTTGGTGACACTCGCTTCTCTCTCGTAGGTGTTAGTAACAAATCGAGTGTTCTGTCTTTGGACACGTTCGATGGATGAAATGTTTTTATCTGTGTATGGGTCCCAAGCTGCAACTGCGTAGTCCCAGATGAGGTCTAACGAGGGTGAAATAAGCTTCTCCTTGACAGAAGCCGAACAATGATGGAAGTTGCACCTCAGGAAGTTTAGGACACCAGTTGCTTTCACAGTTGCATGATGAGTTGACCGTTCCAACGTAGATCATTCTGCAATTTGATGCCAAGATACTTGGTTTGTTTGGATTCTTCATGGGTGACACCAAGTATGTTGTAAGATGTGATGCCTGGATTCCTCTTTCTGGTGACACGCATGGTTTCACATTTGGAAGGGTTGAACTGCATGCCCCATTGTTGTGACCACTCGACCATAGTATCGTGATATTTTTGGAGAGCATCTTCATCATTAGCTGACTTAATTGGACGGTACAGCAAACAATCATCAGCGAATAATCTGGTCGTACTTGCGACTTTTTCATGGATGTCATTGATGTAAAGCAAAAATTGGTGTGGGCCAAGTACTGCGCCCTGGGGTACACCACTCAACACTGGGTGCCAATTGGAGCTCTTTCCGTTCACACACACGCACTGAAGACGTTTTGTCAGGAAACTGGAAATCCATCGTTTCGTGTTGGAATGAATACCGTAGAAGTCAAGCTTCCGAACCAGTCTCTGGTGTGGGATAACATCAAATGCTTTAGAAAAGTCCAGTACAACTAAATCCATGATGACATTACTGGCAAGGTGCTTGGCCAGGTAATTTGTTGTCAGGATAAGGTGAGACTCGCATGATCTATGCCTCCTAAATGCATGTTGGATGTCGGCAAGAATATTATGTTTGCTCACGTGACGCATCAGATTACTATCAATGATATGCTCCAGCAATTTACAGCAAGTACTTGTTAGTGAAACAGGACGATAATTCGCTGGGTTGGTGGTTGGACCCTTCTTAAAGAGAGGAGTGATGTTGCCCTTCCTCCAATCCAGCCGTACATCGCCCGAGTCAAGCGATTGTTGAAAAATGGACTGTAAAACTGGAGCCAGTTCTTCGGCTGCAATCTTGAGGGCTTGATTTTGTATCTGATCTGGTCCAATTGCAGAATTAAACTTCATCTGCCATTTCTCTGCCCTTTTCTGTACCTGGTCTAAACACTATGATCAAAAACAGTACAGTTATTGTGAATTATAAAATTATGAGAAGCATAAATTGTGTAGACAGGCAGAACATTTTCCCAGGGTGGAAATGTCAAAGACCAGAGTTCAAAGGGGCAAAGTTATAAGATATGTGTGGGGCAATTTCTTTGCACAGAAATTGGTGGGCAGCTTGAGACACATGGATATGCAGGGAATGGGGATAAGGTTAATGTGCAGGCGGTTGAGATTAGTTTATCCTGGCATCATGTTCAGTGCAAACATTGTTGGCCAATGGACTTATTCCTGACCAGTATTGTTGTATGTTCTGTGTTCTATGTAACACAAAGTTTACTTGCAAAGGGTTAAAAACAACCATGACAGAACAGAGGAATTTGCAGTGCTGTTAATTTGAACAAATCTCTCATAAGGATAGTTAATGGTGTGTGAAGTTCTCTGAGAATGTTCAAAGACATTCATAACATCTTAATTCATTGTTCTTTATCTCTCCACATCACCGTCTATATCTCTCGTTTCCCTGATCCCTGACCAGTCTGAAGAAGGGTCTCGACCCGAAACGTCGCCTATCTCCTTCGCTCCTTAGATGCTGCTGCACCCGCTGAGTTTCTCCAGCTTTTTGTGTACCAAAGACATTCATAACATCTTAATTGGATGTATGTTCTGCAGCACTTGATCACAGAATTAAGAATTGGGAGTTGTTTTTATTCATTCAAGGGATGTGAGGTTTGTAGGCTGAGCTAGCATTTCATTGTCCACCCCTAATAGCCCTTGGCAGGTAATGGTGAGTTATGTTGATTAAATGCTGCAGTCCTTGAGGTATGGGTATTCAACAATGCTACTAGAAGGAAATTCCAGGAATTTGACCTGGCAATGGTGAAAGAACAGCAATTTATTTCCAAATCAGGATGGTTGAGAAGCTGACTATGCTAAATAAACTGTGAAACGTAGACTGAAACTAATCATTCATGAGATAACTTGCCAACATAGCTTTTACGAAAGATTCATTATTTTCAGTGTGGAGTTAACTGATTATGACAGCACCCAAGTTCTAGAAGATGTCAGTTGTAAACTCCAGAGCAATGGCCATCTGGAGGTGAGATAAGAAACAGTGGGTGTACTGTGAAACGTCTCCTGTGGCATCTGAGACTTCTGCAATAGGCAAGAAATCTAGTTGTCACTTTGGTAATTACAGGTAAGTGGAGACCTAAGTAAAAGCAGTGAAATACCAATGTGTCAAAATGTGGTCATAAGATCCATGTATAGAATCTGTCAGAAGCAATCAATTCATTCCTCAATGTGCAAAAAATAAAGTGCTGGAGAAACTGCAGGTCCGGCAGCACCTGTGGAGGAAAATGGACAGATGACGTTTTGGGTCGGGACCATTGCTCAGTCTGAATTTTGCCTGTCCATTTCCCTCTACAATTGCTGCCTGACCTGTTGAGTTCCTCCAGCAATTCTTTTCTATTTGCTTTGGATTCCAGCACCTGCACACTCTTGCGCCTCCATCTTCTCTGTGTCTGATTGCTTCATTTGGGCTTTAGGAGTCCCAACATTCTGAAAGAAGAACAACTCAATAAAACAACAGATGACAAGGAAGAAGAGGAACCTCTAATCTAGGACACAAGCAATAATTAAACCCCTGCAGTACTAAGCTAGCCAGTTCAAAACCAAGTGCTAAGACCAAATGGGTGACGTTTCGGGTTGAGACCCTGGTCTACAGAAGTTTCTCGACCCGAAATGTCACCCATTCCTTTTCTCAAGAGATGCTGCCTGTTACTGATGCTAAATTAGTCCTGAATTTTGTGTCTACCTTTGATTTAAACCAGCATCTGCAGTTCTTTCCGATACATGCTAAGACTGAACCCTGCACATAACACTAATCGGTTACTACAGTGATTTGTTTCAAGAGAATTAATAAAGACAGTTTGGAGTAAACCAAGTGTATGAGGTGTTTCGTTTTCTATGGCTGTCCAAATGATCAATCAACATTGATTTTTCCAATTGTGTGTATTCTGCTATAAACTATCTATCTCTATCATGGTTATTCCATTTGTTGATTGTTTAACAATGTCTATTGATTTCTGTATTACTGATTTTCTGCTCTTTCTGCACCAACCCATGTTCCATTCACTTTAATATTTCAAACTCTTTTTCCTGTCAACTTCTATCCTTTTCCTTCTCTCTAAATTACCCCTTTTAAATACTTATCTCACATATTCCCCTCCATTGTAATTTATTTTATCTGTGTGCTTTGTTCTCTATTTGACCTTCTTTCACTAAAAACCCATCCGATATCAGTTCTGCTTAAATTTATATTATTTTTTCTGTAACATTTTCTCATTTCTATCTTTTCACCTTACTTAAGCTTATGGTCTGTGACATCATTCTTCTATGTTCTTTCGGCTTTTGTGTTTGTTTTCTATTTACTTTTACGTTTGTTTAATTCGTATTTCAACTGCACATTTTAATCTTCTATTATTTTTTAATCCTCATGTTTTTTATATTCCATGTATGCATGTGGAACAGAATACCACTGCAATTTGCCTACCGCCACACCAGATCCACGGATGATGCCATCTCCCTGGCCCTGCAATCATTGCTGGAACACCTGGATAAGAGAGCCACCTACGTCAGACTTCTATTCATATACTACAGATCTGATTTCAATACCATTATCTCATTCAAGCTCATCTCCAAACTTGTGGAATTTGGTGTCAGCAGTCATCTCTGCAACTGGATCCTTCATTTTCTGACCAATAGATCCCAATCAGTGAGGATAGGGGACAAATCATCCTCTACAATAATCCTGAACACTGGTGTTCGGCAAGGATGCGTTCTCAGCCCCCTTCCTTACTCCCGGTACACCACGACTGTGCAGCCATGTACAAATCCAATTCAATTTACAATTAGCATGCAACAAATGCTTTTCACTGTTCAAGGTTACAGGGATATAAGGAACAACAAGTGTTTGGATTGCAATTACAATTTACTCTAATAAATCTCCAAGATGGTACACAAACAGGTTCGACGACTCTTCCAGACTAAATCCAGAAAATATCCATTCAATTGTTTCTCACCATTTCTCTCCTCTCAGTCGGATTAATATCTAACCAGTGTTAGCCAGTGTTTTCTAACATAATTTTTGTCTGTTAAACCCCCAAAAAAGAAATTGGAAAAATGCTGCACAATGTTGTGGAATAAAAGAAAGATTAAGGTTTGTTTTTTTGCTGACTAAATTAAAGCAATATTCTGCTGCTGATGGCTGAAAAGAGGCCCAAGGACAGTCGGTTGATATAAGAATGAATCTTACTTCCACTTGCCTTGCTAAAGACTAGATGCTGCATCAATCAGCCGATGTTTTCTAGGTCATATGAAGTGGCTGAGTCTTACATCTATGATTTGATCCAGTTTTCAAACCAATACAGACTAAGGGAGAAATAAATCCTAATTTTCTATCTCTGAAATAAGAAAGTTGAGATAAACAAAGTAAAAGTATAAATTCTGGATTAGATACATTCATCAATGTCATTGGTCAGTCTGCATCATTGGCCTTTGGGGAGCAAACATGTCAATAAACTCAATTGGAACAAATTAGATGATCGAGGCAAATAATGAAATTCACTGCTCTAATGGAGCAATGGGATAATGTTTAACAGTGATTAGTATTGATTGTACTGTTAAATCTATTGCACAACACATTAATTGTTGAGGATACCTCTTATTAGATTCATGTTTCATTTTGTTTTAATGTTCATCAAATTGTCCTTTCCTCAAACAGTACCATCAAAAATGATTGACACATTATAATATTGATTTTACTTCAGAGTCACGTGAGTGACTACGTGAAGAAGCCCCGCCAGGTGCATGCGCAACATTATGTCCGCGCATGTCGCATTGAACGGGCTGGAGGGCACAGCTCCACCAGCGGGTAACTAGGAACTTCTAAGGTAAGTGTTTTAAAAACTTTAATTAGAAGTATTTACACTCTGTAAAGCTGGCTCGAGCAGTCAGTAGGAGTAGGGAGTTGGAGCTGTCACTTCCGAAGATCCGTCTTAGCGTGGGTCCAGGGATTCACCAATTTGATCGGGTCGAGAGATAAGCGCGGCAACGCCGGTTCCGATGCCGGGTGCCGTTTTACCGGCAGCAGTTAAAATAGCGCGCTAATTTTCCCCACTAGCTCCATTGACAATAGGCAGGTCAACTGGAATTTGCTTCAGAATGAGCCTGGAACATCTGTTTATTTCCAAGGGTACCAAGCAGACTGAGGCTGCTCCTAGCCATGAAAAGGCAAATATAAAGTCACAGACCTGGGTTCTCTGACAACAATGATGACTCTTCCTCTGATCATACAAGACTGTGTGGGAGGTTGGGAACATGTAGCTAATGGTCCAACCTTCATTACATAAGGGTCCAAGGGCCAGTAATGTCCAAGAGGGCCATACCTAGACCAACATATGGAGGGTCCATATATTGGGGTTCCTTCCAGCGCCTTGTTTAGGACTGGAGGATGCCTCCCTACTATATGATTTGGGAGAAGTGGGCAGATTGCAGCTGACCCTGATACTGGTGTCCCTGCTTATGTGCAAACACCAGCGCGCACAAGAGCCACGCTCTGGGTGTCTCGGAAATGGCACTGAGTTGCTATTCCGGAGGGGACTGGTGAGTCAATGGAACAATCCCTTGCCAGCGGTATCAATTATGTAGTACCTCATCAGCTCGAGCAAGATATGATGCAAGTGACTGCGAACAAATATGAGACACCTGTTTAATGTGCATTGCTGAAAGTGTCTATGGTGACCCAGGTTCTGGGCACCCATGAGTCCTTCTTTGATGGGACAGTAGGTTCGGTGTTAACACGTCCTCCAACTGGTGGCTGCAGCAATTACTGCATTTGGCACTATGGTCCAAGGGACAATCATTCCTCAAACTAACAACAGATATGTTGGGTATTTTATGCAATGCATTTTTCAGGAAATGGCATCAGGGAATATCGCCATCAGGCCAACACTAAACCAAAAATTTGGTGCTCTATGTAGGGCGACTAATGTACAAATGCCTGAACTATTATTTGGAACGGAACTTGTCATGAAAATTCGTGAAATTCATGATGAGGCCAAACCAATTGGCTTAATGTAGTCAAGCATTTCGAGGCCACCTATTCGCAACCCTGGGTTAATACTGAAGGTCACATCCAGGTACTGGGCTCAGCAGGGGCAGGCCGGTGGGGCAACGAGGGTACCCACCAACACAGACCGGCTACAATCCCAATATGAGCAGACAACAGCTTTACAGGTCAACTGTAGAGGTACAGGGACTTTTCTTAATGATAAATTTCTGGTGGCCAATCTCCTATTCAGGGTTGATTACAAACGTTTTCTAATGAATGGTGCTGTATAATGTATGATATGTTTATACTAAATACTGTCTCACATCTCCCATTGAGTTTGTCTCAGGGATAGATCCACCTCAACAGCACAAGCCTAGTAAAATGTGGGTGTTTTCTGCTCAGGAGCCTGAACAGATAGATAATGGTGATTGATAAAGCCATTAATCATCCTCCACAATTGTGTCTAGTATTTCCCCAGATCTCAAAAAGATGGGTGTTGTAGAGTAATTCTCGTCCTCAATCACTTAAATTCGTTACTGCTAAACACCTGCTATCACAGGGCTGTTATGTGGCAACTATTGGTTTGCAAGATGTGTATTATTCACTGCCAATTCATGCTCATTATCCCAGGTACTTGAAATTTAATTGGATGGCACAGCTGTGGCAATACAAAGCATTGACTCCTGGATTAAGTTCAGCACCCAGGCTATTTATTAATTTGTTAAAACCTGTGCTGGTGCTACTCAGCCCATCATCACATTGTAATGGCTTATTTAGCTGATATCTTAATTATCAGCAACAGTAATGACTCAGCTGAAGAATCGAGTCATTAGGGGTTGCTCCATCCAACTAAGTACAAGTTACAGCCAACCCAAAATCTTGAGTATTTGGGGTTTCTTATTAATTCCGTTGCTACAACAGTAACATTACCAACAGCCAAGGTTGTCGATGATGATGATGTCTGTACTTGCCTCCCACAAAACATTATCCCTCCATCCGAGAAGACGCTCCGGTCATTGGTAAATGGGGAGCAGTTCCTGCAGTACATTCAGGCCTTTGCATTATCAACATTTGCAGAGAGCATGAGAACTAGCACTAAAATCGAATGCAGGCCATTTTCATCGAGTTATCCAGTTTCCAACCACAGCTCTCGCAGAATTGCAGTGGTGAATTGTTAATGTTAATCTAGCTACCAATAACATTTTGGGTGCTAGACTCTTCCCTAATCTTCCAGACTGATGTCAGCGCTCTCGGATGGGGGGGCTACGGACACCGAGTCTAGCTGTGGGGGTAGCTGGCATGAACATGAAGGGTTGATTTGCCACACACACGGGATAAATTATTTCACATTATTGGGGGCATTTTATGGGTAAAGGCATATTGCTCCTCAATGAAGGATTTACACATTCAACTCCAGATTGATAACACCACAGCAGTGGCATATATTAATCATATGGGAGGAGCACGAGCAGTATCTTGTGTTAACTGGGTACCGTCATGTGGCATTGGTGTATGTCAAGGCATATCTGTGTTTCAGCCATTTATTCACCACCTATAGCTAATGTGGTGGCCGACCATAGGTTGCGAACGTTTCATGCCAATATAGAGTGGATGTTGAATTCTAAACTTTGTCACACAATTGTCACTCGATTTGGGTTGCCAGCCATTGATCTGCTCCATCCAGATTACATCACCAGTTGCCTAAATATGTTTCATGGGAGCCAGATCCAGGTGCAGTTGCCGTGGATGCAGCCGTTACATTGGGGGCACTAAATTTTTATGCAATTCCTCCATGTTTTCATCTTGAACTGTCTCACCACAATAGAGCGAGACTTCGCCACAGATGTTTTGGTGGTCCCAGATTGGCCAACACAACCATGGTTCCCCTTAGTGTTTTCAATGATGGTTCAGTGATTCATGATGATTCCCAGCTGCAGTAATTTCTTGGTGCATCTGGTTACAGGAGAAAGTCACCCTTTACGTGACTGTATTAATTGTTGGTCTGCAGGTTCTGACCAGACAATTCCAAGGACTTGGATTGTCGAACAGGGCCATGGTGGTTCTCACTGCAGGCTGGCGAAATAGCAGTCAAAAAACAATATATGGTTCGCATAAAGAAATGGGAACTGTTTCTGTGTACAATCCAATCTGTCTTATCATAATGCAATCATATGTGATGTGTTGGAGTTCCTTGCTAAGTTGCATTTAGATGAGCACCTGTGTTATAGTGACATTACTAGCGCTCGGAGTGCGTTGTCCTCTTATTGCGGGCAGTCTTTCTTCAGAACAACATCCTATCGGGTCTCATCTGTTAGTATCCCGATTTATGAGGAATGTTTAATAAAAACCCTCTGAAAGCTCGCTATACAGAAATCTGGGACATCACTCCTGTGCTCAGAATGCTTTGGCAATGGCCTCCAATTACTTCATTATTTACGCAGAGATTAACGCTTGCTGTGGTTATGCTAATAGTGCTGGTTTCAGCACAACATATACAAACATTACAATTCTTACGAATACCTTGTATGCATTTGTCTGTCCATAACATTAACTTCTATGTTTATGATTTAATCAAACAAAGCAGGTCCGGTCTGGCTGGAATAAAGGTGACGTTTAAAGCCTATCTTGTTGACCAAATGTTATATGTAGTTACGCCATATAACTTAAGCCAATATATTAAGGAAACAAGGAGTCTCAGAGGTTCTGAGACAGGACTGCTCATTAGTCACAAAAATACATATAAAAGAGTGTCAGCACAAACTATTTCTACAAGGTTGAATCAGGTTCTCAATTATGCTGGAGTCGACATTCCTGTCTTTAACTCTCACTCCACCAGGGCGGCATCGATCTCCGCGGCGAAGGCCCAGGACGTGCCGCTAAACCAAATCTTCGAGGCCGCAGGATGGTCTCGAGAAGCACCATTTTCTCAATGTTCTCACAAACCTGTACAGACCGTGCCATGGTTTGGGCATGCTGTTTTGGGTCACATTTAATTCATTTGCTTTGTTTTCTATCATTGTTTGTAATTTTCCCTGAGACAGAGGGGTTATTCTTGTGTTTATTATTGTTAACAATAGTTATTGAATTATTCGAAGCAATGTTCAATATATTATTTATTCCCTACTGTGTCAACCGAAGCAGATTGTCGTATGGTGTGCATCTATGGCATGAAAATACAGAGCTTTGAAATTTTCACGTAGTCACTCATGTGACTCCGAAGTAAAATAGTAAGATTAAACGAGAACTTACCAGTTCGAAGTTTGATCCTTATTTTATGAGGAGTGACGTTGAGGGATTACGTGCCCTCCGCTCCCAACCTCATAATCTAAGATATCATCTGGTAGTTCTAGTCTTCTACGATCCTTACTATGTTACTTCGGCTATTTGTTTTCTGTGTTTTCACGCCGCTGCTTTGAAGTATGACGCGCATGCACCTGGCGGGGCTTCTTCACGTAATCCCTCAACGTCACTCCTCATAAAGTAAGGATCAAACTTCGAACTGGTAAGTTCTCGTTTAATATTACTATTTTCTTCAACAAGATGTCTTTCCAGTTTCACCATAGTTTCCACAAACTGTTTTGTCTCTGACCCTTCTCCCATGTGCTAGTATTCCAGTAGAAAGCATAAACATCCAAAGATAAAATATATAAATTTATCTTCTCACTTAACATCTCTGAGATGCCACTATCCATTGTATTATATGAATAACTTTTCTGTAATGCCAAACAACACATCAAACACTATCCCTGTCCTTCCTCACACACTTTTTTTTAAATGTCAAGCAACTTGATATTCATGTGGCTCCCTTTTTCTTTGAAACAAACCACTCAATGTGTTGGAAACCAAAACCTGCAAGCAATTGAATGCATGAGTTAGATTCAGTGTAATAAGGCTCTGTCAAAGTTATTTCTCTCATCACACCTAACTCAGACACAGCATGTGTTAAATTCAGTGTACAAACACAGTAGCATTATGCATTGAAATCTCCAGCTGAGATACTGCTTGCTAATGGTCCTGTCCCACTATGGCGATTTTTCAGCGGACTGCCGGCAACTGTCACACACACACAAGCACAAACACAAACACATCGCAAAGGCAGGGGCCAGGGCAAGCGGGGGAGTGCAGTCTGAAATTCACATGGTACAAAGCCAAGGTGATACAGACACACACCGCGATGAACAGGAAAGTTGGCGCTGTAATTAAGACGCCTAGCATAGTGTCCAGTAAGTCCTTTAAAAGAGGGGAGAAGGGGGGAGAAGGGGGGGAGGAGGTGGGAAGAAGGGGGGAGAAGGAATGGGGACAACTTTTAAGAACCAAACAACTTTTAATAAGCCAGAGAAGCACGGTTGTGAACTTCGGCGGACATTTAACTTTACTAGTCGGTTATCCTTTGTTCTGAAAACTGCTTACGGTTTTTTCCCCCAGCCAATGAAAATGACCGGTCAGCAAAGGCAATTAACTAAAACTACCAATGACTACCTCGATTATCCATAACTACATGGCGACCCCACTACAACAGCACCGACGAGTACAAAATTATCGATTTTCTCCATGGCGATCAATTTTTGGTCGCAATTGAGCTTTCTCCTACAGAGGAGAAATCTCTTTACATGTACCAGTGATGGAGGTTAGGTTTACACTTGAATAAATTCAACATCAACCTGTTGCATAAAGGCTGAAACCTATGGCAGCTGACAAAAGCCAGTCTCACATAGAAACAGAAATATAGAAATTAGGTAAGGAATTCCCCCTTATCCTTAAACTGTGACCCCTTGTCCTGGACTTCCCCAACATCGGGAACAATCTTCCTGCATCTAGCCTGTCCAACCCCTTAAGAATTTTGTAAGTCTCTATGAGATCACCCCTCAATCTTCTAAATTCCAGCGAGTACAAGCCGACTCTATCCCATCATTCTTCATATGGAAGTCGTGCCATCCCAGGAATCAGTCTGGTGAACCTTCTCTGTACTCCCTCTATGGCAAGAATGTCTTTCCTCAGATTA
This sequence comes from Okamejei kenojei, assembly GCA_035221665.1. NCBI lineage: Eukaryota > Metazoa > Chordata > Chondrichthyes > Rajiformes > Rajidae > Okamejei > Okamejei kenojei. The sequence goes on from JAVHYY010000063.1 coordinate 318,763, forward strand.
GGAGACCAAAACTGTACGCAATAATCCAGGTGTGGCCTCACCAAGACCCAGCACAACTGCAGTAGAACCTCTCTGCTCTTGTACTCAAATCCTTTTGCTATGAATTGCAACATACCATTCGCCTTCTTCACAGCCTGCTGCACCTGCATGCCTACTTTCAATGACTGGTGTACCATGACAGCCAGGTCTCGTTGCATCTCCCCTTTTCCTAATCGGTCATCATTCAAATAATAGTCTACTCTCCTGTTTTTGCCACCAAAGTGGATAACCTCACATTTATTCACATTATATTGCATCTGCCATGCATTTTGCCCAATCTCCCAACCTATCCAAATCACCTTGCAGCCTCCAAGCATCCTTCTCACAGCTAACACTGACCCCCAGCTTTGTGTCATCCACGAATATAGGATAGGATAGCAAATTAGTGGAGTTGGGGATGGCATCAAAGGGAAATTAGAAATGCGTGCAACAAAGGTAAAACAGTTATAATGGGTGACTTCAATCTACTTATAGATTGGGTGAATCAAATTTGCAGGGGTGCTGAGGAAGAGGATTTCTTGGAATGTATGCGGAAAGGTTTCTAAACCAACATGTAGAGGAACCAACGAGAGAGCAGGCTATTCTAGACTAGTTATTGAGTAATGAGGAAGGGTTAGTTAACAGTCTTGTTGTGCGTGGCCTCCTATTTGCTGTGTTCCATGCTTGCATGACCAGCTCTATTCCTACTGTTCAAGAAGATAGGAAAAAGGAGAAGGAGGAGCCAGAGACTGAGGGAGAGCTAGGAAGGGGAGGAGACAGCAAGGGCTAATGGAATTGGGAGAATTCAATGTTCAGGCCACTGGGATGCAGACAGCCCAAGCGGAATATGAGGTGCTGTTCCTCCAATTTCCGGTGTTGCTCACTCTGGCCAAGGAGGATGCCCAGGACAGAAAGGTCGGATATGGAATGGGAGGGGGTGTTGAAGTGCTGAGCCACCAGGAGGTCACGTTGGTTAATGCGGACCGAGCGGAGGTGTTCGCAAAATGATCGCCAAGCCTACGCTTGGTCTCACCGATGTAGATCAGTTGACATCTAGAGCAGCAGATGCAATAGATAAGGTTGGAGGAGATGCAGGTGAACTGCTTGGGTCATTGAATGGAGTCGAGGGAGGAGGTAAAGCGACAAGTGTAGCATCTCTTGCGGTTGCAAGGGAAAGTGCCCGGGGAGGGGGTGGTGCGGGAGGGAAGGGAAGAATTGACAAGGGAGTTACGGAGGGAGAGGTCTTTGTGGAATGCAGACAGTGGGGGAGATGGGAAGATGTGGCGAGTGGTGGGGTCACGTTGGAGGTGGCGAAACTGACGGAGGACTATTTGTTGTATGTGACGGCTAGTGGGGTGAAAAGTGAGGACTAGGGGGACTCTGCCTTTGTTGCGAGTAGGGGGAATGGGAGAGAGAGCAGTGCTACGGGGTATGGAAGAGACCCTGGTGCGAGTCTCATCAATAGTAGGGGAGGGGAATCTCCGTTCCCTTAAGAATGAGGACATTTCCGATGCCCTGGTGTGGCACTAAGGAAGTTACTCTGCCAGAGTTTGCATCAACAACAACAATGAACAGTGAGTACAGACTCTCAAAAGGAACATACATAAATTATTTCTACAATGTTCAAACAGCGCATAACATTTCTTCTAAACTGACCATCATTTAATCAGGGTTGATTTAATCAATGTTGATTGATCATTTGGCCATCCGAAGAAAATAAACACCTTGTGAATTGAATATAAGGTGTGGTATTTCTAAATTGGTTTTGAAATATCTTTTGCATTATAATAACAAAAATCCTACCTTTTTATATTAGACTCTTTGCATACCTCCTGCTCAGACAGTGGTAGTAAATGAGGAAATATTTCCTGGAATACCACATTCTCTGCTGAAACCAGATTATTCATTGTTAAAGGTGAAGTTTGTCAGATGAGATAAGATTATTAGGATACCAAGTAACGTGACAATCTGAGCAGTAATTGAAAGTGTTATTATGAGAATTAATGTTGTAAAACATTTCCAGCCTGCTTTATCAATAGCTCCCAGAAAAGGTCGAGTAGAGTTCAAAATAAATAAAGCTTCTTTCAAATATGTTCAGTACAGGAGCAGCATGAATTAGATGAAGATGACGCATCCTCTCAGTTGTGCAAAAAACATCCACAGGTGATGAACAATACAAGATGTATACCATGTAAAGCTATGAGGCAGGAGGCAGAGAAGGGAAGCACTCAGACCCAACATATAGGGGGGAAAGAAGAAAAAAATAATGAACAGAGAATAAGAGATGGTGGGTTTCCACGGCAAAAATCAAAAGGGGCCACTTGTCAACATAATTGTATAAGGAGTAAGAGTGTTGTAAAAACAAGCCTGAAGGCTTTGTGTCTCAATGCAAGGAGCATTCGTAATAAGGTGGACAAGTTGAATGTGCAGATAGCTATAAATGACTATGCTATTATTGGTATCACGGAGACAGGGCTCCAGGGGGACCAAGCCTGTAAGCTGAACATCCAGGGATATTCAATATTCAGGAGGGATAGACAGAAAGGAAAGGAGGTGGGGTAGCGTTGTGGTGAGAGAGGAGATTAATGCAATAGAAAGGAAGGACATTAGCTTGGAGGATGTGGAATCGATATGGGTAGAGCTGCAAAACTCTAAGGGGCAAAAAACAATAGTGGGAGTTGTGTACAGGCCAACTAACAGTAGTAGTGGAGTTGGGGATGGCATCAAACAGGAAATGAGAAATGCGTGCAACAAGGGTAAAACAGTTGGGTTTTCAATTGGGTGACCAATCCACATATAGATTGGGTGAATCAAATGGGCAGGGGTGTTGAGGAAGAGGATTTCTTGGAATGTATGTGGGCTAGTTTTCTAAACCAACATGGAGAGGAACCAATGAGAGAGCAGGCTATTCTAGACTGTGTATTGAGTAATGAGGAAGGGTTAGTTAGCAGTCTTGTTGTGCATGGCCCCTTGGGCAAGAGTGACCATAATATGGTTGAGTTCTTCATTAGGATGGAGAGTGACATAATTAAGTCAGAAACAAGGGTTCTGAACTTAAACAAAGGTAACTTTGAAGGTATGAGACGAGAATTGGCCAGTGATTCTTAAAGGGTTGACAGTGGATGTGCAATGGAAGGTGATTAAAGACTGCATGGATGAACTACAACAATTGTTCATCCCAGTTTGGCAAAATAATAAATCATGGGAGGTAGTGCATCCATGGATAACAAGGGAAATCAGGGATAGTATAAAAACAAAAGATGAAGCATACAAATTAGCCAGAAAAAGCAGCCTACCAGAGGACTGGGAAAAATTCAGTCCAGCAGAGGAGAACAAAGGGCTTAATTAGAAAAGGGAAAATAGGTTATGAAAGAAAACTGGCAGGGAACATAAAAACTGACTGCAAAAGTTTTTATAGATATGTGAAGAGAAAGAGATTAGTTAAAACAAATGTACGTCCCTTGCAGTCAGAAACAGGTGAATTGATCATGGGGAACAAGGACATGGAAAACCAATTGAATAACAACTTAGGTTCTGTCTTCACTAAGGAACACATAAATAATCTGGCAGATATAGCAGGGGACCGGGGTTCAAATAAGGTGGAGGAACTGAGTAAATTCCAAGTTAGCCGGGAAGTGGTGTTGGGTAAATTGAATGGATTAAAGGCCGATAAATCCCCAGGGCCGCATCCCAGAGTACTCAAGGAAGTAGCCACAGAAATAGTGGATGCAGTAGTTATAGTTTTTCAAAACTCCTTAGATTCTGGAGTAGTTCCTGAGGATTGGAGGGTAGCTAATGTAACCCCACTTTTTAAAAAAAGGAGGGAGAGAGAAAACGGGGAATTACAGACCAGTTAGTCTAACATCGGTAGTGGGGAAACTGCTAGAGTCAGTTATTAAAGACGGGATAGCAGTACATTTGGAAAGTGGTGAAATCATTAGACAAAGTCAGCATGGATTTACGAAAGGTCTGACGATTCTTATAGAATTTTTCGAGGATGTAACTAGCAGAGTGTATCAGGGAAAACCAGTTGATGTGTTATATCTAGACTATCAGAAGGCTTTCGACAAGATCCCACATAAGAGATTAGTATACAAACTTAAAGCACACGGAATTGGGGGTTCAGTATTGATGTGGATAGAGAACTGGCTGGCAAACAGGAAGCAAAGGGTAGGAGTAAACAGGTCCTTTTCAGAATGGCAGGCAGTGACTAGTGGGGTACCGCAAGGCTCAGTGCTGGGACCCCAACTATTTACAATATATATTAATGATTTGGACGAGGGAATTGAATGCAACATCTCCAAGTTTGCGGATGACACTAAGCTGGGGGGTAGAGTTAGGTGTGAGGAGGATGCCAGGAGGCTGCAAGGTGACTTGGATAGGCTGGGTGAGTGGGCAAATGCATGGCAGATGCAGTATAATGTGTATAAATGTGAGGTTATCCACTTTGGTGGCAAAAACAGGAGGGTACTATTATCTGAATGGTGGCAATTTAGGAAAAGGGGAGATGCAACTAGACCTGGGTGTCATGGTACACCAATTATTGAACGTAGGCATGCAGGTGCAGCAGGCAGTGAAGAAAGCAAATGGTATGTTAGCATTCATAGCAAAAGGATTTGAGTATAGGAGCAGGGAGGTTCTACTGCAGTTGTACAGGGTTTTGGTGAGACCACACCTGGAGTATTGCGTACAGTTTTGCTCTCCAAATCTGAGAAAAAACATTCTTGCCATAGAGGGGATACAGAGAAGGTTGACCAGACTGATTCCTGGGATGTCTGGACTTTCATATGAGGAAAGACCGGATAGACTTGGCTTGTACTTGCTAGAATTTAGAAGACTGAGGGGGGATATTATAGAAACTTACAAAATTCTTAAGGGGTTGGATAGGCTAGATGCAGGAAGATTTTTCCCGATGTTAGGGAGGTCCAGAACAAGGGGTCACAGTCTAAGGATAAGGGGGAATTCCGTTAGGACCGAGATGAGGAAAACATTTTTCACACAGAGAGTGGTGAGTCCCTGGAATTCTCTGCCACAGAAGGTAGTTGAGGCCAGTTCATTGGCTAAATTTAAGAGGAAGTTAGATGTGGCCCTTGTGGCTAAAGGGATCAGGGGGTATGGAGAGAAGGCAGGTACAGTATACTGAGTTGGATGATCAGCCATGATCATATTGAATGGCGGTGCAGGCTCGAAGGGCCGAATGGCCTACTCCTGCACCTATTTTCTATGTTTCTATGTCTCAATTATTTCTCCCAGCACAACCAACTCAGAAGCAGCATGTGTTAAACTCAGTGTACAAATTCTGGCACTAACTAATGAAGCCCGCAAGCTGAAATAGAGCATGATAAGCATCCCAAATGCAAATCTGTCTCAAAGTAAATTTTAGTTTTGTTTAGTTTAGTTTAGAGATCCAGCGTGGAAACATTTCCTTTAGCCCACCAAGTCTGCACCAACTAGTGATCCCTGTACACCAGCACTATCCTGTACTGAGGATAATTTACAATTTTTACTGAAGCCAATTATCCTACAAACTTTTTTCATCTTTGAAGCGTGGGAGGAAATCAGAGAACCCGAGGAAAACCCATGCAGTCATGGGGAAAACATCCATACAGACAACACCCGTAATCAGGATCAAACCTGGGTCTCTGGCGCTGTAAGGCAGCAACTCTACCTCTGCGCTACAAAAAAACAGTGCAAATATTTTAGTGTCTATGGTTGTGCTCTATTTGAATAAATTTATGTTTATTAGTCTCTGGTTATATTACTTACTTTGGTGACGTGTTGCTTACCCTAATTATATGGCTCAGAGCAACTCACTCTACTCCCTATCTCTCCAGCTCCTCTTATGCTAACTTCACTAATTACATGCAACTAAGGATATAAATATGTTGCCATGTGACTTCACAAAATAGCCAGGAGCCAGTTACAGTGGCTTGCAAAAGTATTCATACCCCTTGAACTTTTCCACATTTTGTCACGTTACAACCACAAACGTAAATGTATTTTATTGGGATTTTATGCGATAGACCAACACCAAGTGGCGCATAATTGTGAAGTGGAAGGAAAATGATACATGGTTTTCAAATCTTTTTACAAATAAAATACTGAAAAGTGTGGCGTGCAAAAGTATTCAACCCCCTTTACTCTGATACCCCTAAATAAAATCCAGTGCAACCAATTGCCTTCAGAAGTCACCTAATTAGTAAATAGAGTCCACTTGTGTGTAATCTAATCTCAGTATAAATACAGCTGTTCTGTGAAGGCCTCAGAGGTTTGTTAGGGAACATTAGTGAACAAACAATGTTCCTTGGGCATCATGAAGCCCAAGGAACACACCAGATAGGTCAGGGATAAAGTTGTGGAGAAGTTTAAAGCAGGGTTAGGTTATAAAAAAATATCCCAAGATTTGAACATCTCACGGAGCACTGTATGTCACAAACCACCTAATTATTTCTACTAGAAGCATTAAATTTGCTACATAATAGGAATGGTTGGAGTTTGAACAAGTTAGGACTCCAGGAGAAGAGCTAACATTTATAAAGAACCAAGTATAAATTCTTCCTGAGATATTACAACCATGTGTCCTTATTAATTATGGGGCTTTGTCTGTCTCTTGTTTTTTTTTTTCTTTTGCATTGACAATGGAAGATGTATTTTGAGAAAATAGTGTATGAGAGGAGGCAGGGACATTATAATCTTTGTTACGCTCTGAAATCCTATTCCCTGAAAAAGCAAGGTGCAGACAGCACAGAAAACAGCAGGGGTCCCAAGCAGAGTGATTATTGCAATACTAATAGGAGAATGTTATGAGTAATTACTTCAAGATTTGCTTCTGGATTTCCCCCTTAAATCATATAGAGGTAAGGTTAAAACAGAACAATGCTACCTCCTCTCTGTCCTCTCAAACACTTACAGGGCTGCTATTGCACAAAATCAATATTGCATGAAACATTGAATTGGTTCATAAAACACAGTCAGCTTATATACAACAGGTATTGAATGCAGTAAACCTCTTATTTCAAACTAAGGAATTATGCCCACAAACACAGGCACAATACAGGATGAATACTAAATTGAATATCCTTCTACATACAAATGTCAAACATAGATAGCTCTTGAGATAATTCGTCATATTTATATTTGAGCATTGAAAATGTCTTTGAAAATTCCCTTTGAAAATGGAACCTTGACTACCTCTACAGCAAGTCAAGTCAGTCAAGTCACTTTTATCTATATAGCACATTTACAAAACAACTCTTGTTGGCCAAAGTGCTTTACATTGGTGGAGGTACTAACAGTGGTTCATAGATTATGTACATACATAAATGCATACATGTAGCCCTCACTCAGAGGACATCAAGAAGGCTTGAGAGTAAAGATGAGTTTTAAGTCTCGACTTAAAGGAGTCGATGGAGGGGGTAGTTCTGATGGGAAGAGGGACGCTGTTCCACAGTCCAGGAGCTGCAACTGCAAAGGCGTGGTCACCCCAGAGCTTGTGCCTAGACCGCAGGATGTTCAGTAACCCCAAGTCGGCCGATCTGTGGGACCTGGAGGTGGTGTGGTGGGTAAGCAGACTTTTGATGTAGGTGGGGGCAAGCCAGTTAAAGGCTTTGTAGACATAAAGGAGAATCTTGAAATTTATTCGGAACCGCACAGGGAGCCAGTGGAGAGAGGCCAGGATCGGGGTGATGTGGCCCTTTTTTCGGGTGCCTGTCAGGCATCCCGCTGCGGCGTTTTGGACCAGTTGCAGGTGGACAGGGAAAATTGGCTGAGCCCAGTGTAGATGGAGTTGCAGTAATCTAGGCGGGAGGAGATAAAGGTGCGGATAATCTTTTCGAGGTCATCAAACTAAGGAATTGTTTTATTTTAGTTATCGTCCGAAGCAGACCAGAATCAGTGAGAATTGGTGTCTACATCCCCTCACTAGCCATCATCACAACTGTACCTCAAAGCTGTGTGTTTAGCCTCCTGCTCTACTCTCTTTGCATACATGACTGCATGGAGATCGAGAATCACATGTCCTGCTGTCGAGACAATAACCTTTCTCTCAATGTCATTTTTCAGGAATGATCAACTTCAGGAAGCGAAGAGGTACACATACCCCAGATGGTGTTGAAATAGAGATGGTTGAAAAAAAATACAGGAAGGCAGATTATTATCTAAATGATGTCAAGTTGGGAAAAGGGGAAGTACAACGGGATCTGGGGGTCCTTGTTCATCAGTCAATGAATGTAAGCATGCAGGTACAGCAGGCAGTGAAGAAAGCAAGTGGCATGTTGGCCTTCATAACAAGAGGAGTTGAGTATAGGAGCAAAGAGGCCCTTCTGCAGTTGTGCAAGGCCCTAGGGAGATCACACCTAGAGTATTGTGTGCAGTTTTGGACCCCTAATTTGAGGAAGGACATTGTTGCTATTTAGGGAGAGCAGCATAGGTTCACAAGGTTAATTCCCGGGATGGCGGGACTGTCATATGCTGAGAGAATAGAGCGGTTTGGCTTGTACACTCTGGAGTTTAGAAGGATGAGAGGGGCTCTTAATGAAATATATAAGATTATTAAGGGTTTGGACATGCTAGGGGCAGGAAACATGTTCCCGATGTTGGGGGAGTGCAGAACCAGGGGCCACGGTTTAAGAATAAGGGGTAAGGCATTTAGAACGGAGATGAGGAAACACTTTTTCACAGAAAGTTGTGAGTCTGTGGAATTCTCTGCCTCAGAGGGCTGTGGAGGCCGCCTCTCTGGATACTTTCAAGAGAGTGCTTGATATGGCTCTTAGAGAGAGCCGAGTCAGAGGATATGAGAAGAAGGCAGGAACGGGGTACTGACTGTGGATGATCAGCCATGATCACATTGAATGGCGGTGCTGGCTCGAAGGGTGAAATGGCCTACTCCTGCACCTATTGTCTATTGTCTATTGTCTGTTGACTATTGTCTAAAACATCAAATTGCCTGGAGTCAATATCACCACCAACTTCTCCTGGACCATCCATATTGAAGCAATGACCAAGAAAGCAAACCAATGCTTCTACTTCCTTAGGCTTTGGAAGTTCGGCATGTCCCCAACAACTCTCACCAACTTTTCCAGATGCACCATAGAAAGGATGCATCACAGCTTGGTTTGGTAACAGCTCCATCCATGACCCCAAGAAATTGAAGCAAATAGTGGACACAGCCCAGATCATCACACAAACCAACCTATTTACTCAAATTATACATCATGCTGCCTCAGCAAGGCCAACAGCATAATCAAGGATGAGTTGCACCCTGGCAATTCCCTCTTCTCCCCTCTCCCATCAGGCAAAAGGAATAGAAGTGTGAAAACGCACATCACCAGATTCAGGGACAGTTTCTTCCCAGCTGTTATCAGGCAACTGAAATCATACCACAACCATAGAGCAGTGCTGAACTACCATCTACCTCTTTGTTGACCCTCAGACTATCCTTGATTGGACTTGGCTGGCTTTACCTTGCACTAAACGTTATCCCCTTATCATATATCTGTACACTGCGGATGGCTTGATTGTAATCATGTATTGACTTTCTGCTGACTGGATAGCACACAACAAAATCCTTTCACTGTACCTCGGTACATATGACAGTAAACTACACTGAACAGGCTAATCTATAATTTTGCTTATAAGACCAAGGAACTAATTGCTTATTTCATAAAGGGGAAGTTGGAAACCATGTGCCAATGTTCATTGTTGGTGGAGAGAGTTAGCAGCTTCCCAGCCATTAACATCTTGGATGACCTGTTCTTGGCCTGCCGCATAAATGTAATAATGACAGTTGTTCTTAGAAGCTTAAAGAGTTGGCGTAGAAACATAGAAACATAGAAAATAGGTGCAGGAGTAGGCCATTCGGCCCTTTGAGCCTGCACCGCCATTCAATATAATCATGGCTGATCATTCAACTCAGTATCATGTACCTGCTTTCTCTCCATACCCCCTGATCCCTTTAGCCACAAGGGCCACATCTAACTCCCTCTTAAATATAGCCAATTAACTGGCCTCAACTACCTTCTGTGGCAGAGAATTCCAGAGACTCGCCACTCTCCAAATATCTCAAAATGTCTCCAATTGCTTGAATAAACATCTAAAGATGCACTGTAGAAAGTATCCTGACTGGTTGCCTCATGGCCTGGTACAATAATTACAACACCCAGAGAGTGGTTGACTCCCACTTGAGGCGCTGCTTCAAGAAGGCAGCTATTATCAACATGCATCTCTACCATCCGCGCCTTGAACCAGTTATTTTCAAATCATCTCTTCTCTCGCTTAGAACTTTTATGTGTAATTTATGTACAATGCAGGTATAATTAATGTTTTTGTGTGTGGGATGAGTATATGTGTCTATGTGATGATACTACAGGAAGATTTTCATTGTACCTATACCTCACTGTACCCATCCATCCATCCATCCATCCATCCATCCATCCATCCATCCATCCATCCATCCATCCATCCATCCATCTATCTATCTATCTGAAGGAACGACAGATGCTGGAAAATCGAAGGTAGACAAAATTGCTGGAGAAACTGAGCCAAATCAGACCATGATGGATAAGATGAGGACAGACTATATGATGGCCATTTAGAATTGGACCATCTTTGCCTGTGGCAGATTGTGCTTCCTCAGCTGCTGCAGGAAGTACATCCCATCCTCTGTTGTGCCTTTTTGACTGTGGAGTCGATGGTAAACCCTATTTAAGGTCCTTAGTGATGATAGTTCCCAAGATTTAAAAGACTCCAAAAATATGACTGTGGTGTTGTTGATGGTAAGTGGGTGGAGGAGGGGGAGCTCTCTTAAAGTCTACTATCAATTCCACTATCTTAAGAGCATTGAGCTCCAGGTTGTTGCGATGGCACCAGGCCGCCAGCTGTGTCACTTCCTGTCTGTAGGCAGATACTTCCACATCCTGGATCAGTCCAATCAGGGTTGTGTCATCCGCAAACTTGAGAAGCTTGACAGAGGAGTCAGTGGAGGTACAGTAATTGGTGTAGAGAGAGTAGAGGAGAGGGGAGAGTACGCAGCCTTGCAGTGCTCCAATGCTGAGGGTTTGCGGGTCCGAGATGTGCTTTCCCAGCTTCACATGCTGGTTCCGGTCCATGTTTGAAAAATCTACCAATAAATATGTGCTGTGCAGCACATGCACGTAGTCCATGGTGCAAAGGCAGAATTTCAGCTGCCTTCAGACTCCCCTTGTCATTGAAGGCTTGAAGCAGTGTCGACGGCATGTGAGCTGCACATACTTTTGATCGATCTCTTAGGCGGGCATAATTCTCTCATGCCTTTACTATTTATATTTAATAATTAATATTTTATAATTTTAGTCATGGCACGTGCCTGCTATCTATAGACTTAAAAGTCTAAACTTACCACTTCCTGTTTGTGCTCTATACTGATTTTAGAAAAAAATGCTACCACTTACGGCTGTGATTTTGGCCATCTTTGAGTCCCCTTCTGCTTATCAGGTGCAGAGGATTTTTCCCATCAATGAAAAATAATAGTTATTGGTGTTTAAAAAATGTTGAGATTCTCTCTCCTGTCACCCACCACAATGAGGGCCTCGCCCTTTCCCAGGGGTGGGGGAGGAGCTGGATAAACCCGGAAGTCTGGACGTGGCACTTTTGCAGCAAGATGACGAGCGAGAGATCACGACTCTCAGTCTGAGCTGTGAATCAACTGAACACTGAATGTCTACTAAACTGTGAGTGTGGTTTCATGTGCCTACACTGTCTAGTGACCTGTGGGTACCTTTAATATGATTTGAAAATGTGGGTTGAAAATGTGGTTGGTTTGAATGTAGTTGGTTTGAAAAAGAAAATGTGGTTGGTTTCAAAATGTAAATGTGGTTGGGTTCAAAATTACAATGTGGTTTGAAATTGTGGTTGATTTGAAAATAAAAGTGTGGTTTGAAAATGTGGTTGGTTTGAAAATTAAAATGTGGTTTGAAAATGTGGTTGGTTTGAAAATTAAAATGTGGTTTAAAACTGAAGTTTGAAAATGAAAACGTGGTTTCAAAATGAAGTTTGAAAATGAAAATGTAGTTGGAAAATGAATTTTGAAAATGAAAATGTGGTTTGAAAGATCAGAATGTGTTTACCGCAAAAGTCCCGCTCATTCCATGGCATAATGGACAGGTTGCACTGAACAACGCATCATTTCTGGTGAGTGCAGAGGTCGTGCTGAATGCGGAACTGTGGCTGACTGCGGAAGGCCCACAATGGAGAAGCCATGTTTGAGTATTCCAAAAAGTTTACAGCCATATATATGGTGTGTGTGTCTCTGTGTGTGTCGTGGTCTGTGTGTCTGTGTGTGTGTCGTGGTGAGTGTGAGTGTGATTGTGGTGTGTGTGTGTGATTGTGGTTTGTGGTGTGTGGTGTGTGGTGTGTGGTGTGTGTGTGAGTGTCTGTGTGTACATGTCTGTGTGAGTGTCTATGTGAGTGTGTCTGTGTGAGAGTGTATATGTGTGTGAGGTGGAATGTGTGTGTGAGTGTGAGGTGGAGTGTGTGTGTGTGTGAGGTAGAGAGTGTGTGTGTGAGGTGGAGGGTGTGAGTGTGTGAGGTGGAGGGTGTGAGTGTGTGAGGTGGAGGGTGTGAGTGTGTGAGGTGGAGGGTGTGAGTGTGTGAGTTTTCAATGAATAACAAATAGTACAAATAATATAGTATTTTGTAGTGCAGAGATTATTTGCTATGTTTATTAGCCTGATTGCTGTCAGGACGAAGCTGTTCCTGAATGATTGTGTGAGTGCATCTGTGTGTGAGTGCATGTGTGTGTACTCTGCTTGAAGCTGTATAATTGGATTTACTGGCCTGCACTCTGCTTGGAGTGCTGTGAGGCTGGACTTGCTGCCTGCACTCTGCTTGGAGTGCTGTGAAGGTGGACTTGCTGCCCGCCATCTGCTTGGAGTGCTGTGAGGTTGGACTTGCTGTCTGCACTCTGCTTGGAGTGCTGTGAGCTTGGACGTGCTGCCTGCTCTCTGCTTGGTGTGCTGTGAGGTTGGACTTGCTGCCTGCACTCTGCTTACTGTGAGGTTGGACTTACTGCGTGCACTCTGCTTGCTGTGAGGTTGGACTTGCTGCCTGTACTCTGCTTGGAGTGCTGTGAGCTTGGATTTGCTGGCTGCATTCTCCTTGGAGTGCTGTGAGGTTGGACTTGCTGCCTGCACTCTGCTTAGTGTGCTGTGAGATTGGACTTGCTGCCTGCATCCTTCATGGAGTGCTGTGAGATTGGACCTGCTGCCTGCTCTCTGCTTAGATTGCTGTGAGGTTGGAATTTCTGCCTGCTCACTGCTTGGAGTGCTGAGAGGTTGGACTTGTTGCCTGCACTCTGCTTCGAGTGCTGGTGAGATTAGATTTGCGGCCTACACTCTGTTTCCAATGCTGTGAGGTTGGATTTGCAGCCTGCACTCCGCTTCAAGTTCTGAGAGATTGGATTTGCAGGCCTGCACTGAATGCTGACTTTTGAGGTAAAATCTCAGATATTCTTTGTTAAAATTTGACTGCTCAATCTCTCTATAATGAAATTGTCTTTTTTTTTTAATCAACAGCAAAGAGACATCAAGAGACAGTGAGCATCAGAACACAACAAGAGACACAACAAGAAAGAACTTAATAAATCTCATCTTTAACATTTAAATTGTTGTTATATTTTAAGAGTAATTCACATTTTACACCTTAATAAATCCTTTTTCCACTTGCAATGCCTGCGTGTTCTTCATCACAATGGGAACCTAATGGCCACGAATGGCTGTGTTGTCGAGAGCCACAAAGAGTGCATTGGGGGTGGTTGAGGGGAGATGGACTGAATGCGTGGGGGGGGGGGGGGGGGGGGGGGATTAGCAAGGAGCCGAGTGGGAGGGGCCGGTGAAGGGAGGAAGGTGAACTGCCACCACACCAGCCATGAGTGACTGCCCTGCCAGCCCACCAGCCGTGAGTAAGCGAACTGCCAGCCCACCAGCTGTAAGTGACTGAAGTGCCAGCCCACCAGCCATGACTCACTAAACTGCAAGTCAAAAAATCCATTCAGTCCACAATGTCCATACTAGCCCTCTGGAAACCAGTCCCTTCAGCGCACAACACCCATAGAGGCGCTCCAGACATCCAGGCAAGGATAGATTTTCCTCCTTCCTTGCTGTTATCTGAAAAACAGATGAATACTTCTAAAATTGATTTTCACCCTCTCTCCATTCCCTCTCACAGGGTCTTTCACCTATTTTTGGCAGAATTTCTTACAGTTTCTCCGCTGCCAGCCCGTCAGACCTGAGTTACTGAGCTGCCAGCCCACCAGGCCTGAGTGACTGACCTGCCAGGCCTGAGTGACTGAGCTGCCTGTCCACAGTGGCTGAGCTGCCAGGTCTGAGTGACTGAGCTGCCAGGCCACAGTGCCTGAGCTGCCAGCCCAAGAATCCATTCGGCCCACAATGTCCACACTAGCCCTCTGGAAACCAGTCCCTTCAGCCCACAACTCCCATGCTAGTGCTCCAGAAAGCCCCTCCCCTTCCACTGGCCTGCAATATTGGAATTGGTGGAGAGGTGGAATATTGCGTTGGCGGTCCAGCCCTCCCGTGTGAAGTTGGAATCTTATCTTCGGGAATGGGTTCAGTTGCATTGGGGGAGCAGTGAGTGGTGGAATATTGCATTGGGGGAGCACGCCATTGGGTGAGCAGACCCAACTGGTCTGCACTTGGTCTAGTATAATACTAAAACTCCCGTCTTGCTTAGATATCTGTCTGCGTGTGAGTGAGCTCAAGGAACAATGCCAAGGCGGTACACAATAGCACAAAACCTTTTGCACCACCTTACTTACCCCATGGTCTTTTGTATGAAATTTTGTACACATTGATGTCATATTTCACAAGAAACTTTAAATTTTTAAACTTAAAAAGTCAATATTTGAGAAAGACGTCTTCACTCTCCAGCTATATCTTCAGATATAACTTCACAGTGCTATACTGTTGCAATCTCGGCACAGTCAGTCCTGCCAGGCTGCCAGCACAAGAAATGTTACTTTTTTTTTAACTCTGCAGCTATATCTTCAGTTATGACTTCACCATGTTACATTGTTGCAATCTCAGCACACTGTCCAGCCAGGCTGCCAGCAATATAACGTGCTGTTGCTATCCCTTTTTTTAAATTATTCCTGGCAGCATGGATGCCTGCACTAAAGAGTTCTGCTGCTATTCCTGTTTTTATTCCTGGCAGCATGGAGGGCGAGTGCATTTTAAAAAATATTTAAAAGTCGCAGTACACTGAATTTTGAATAAGGCCAACTGAGAAGCCGTTCAAATATTTAGCGATCAATAATCTTTTATTGGGTGTGCCCTAAATAAAAATGAAAAACATTAGTCAAATTGATTTATTTACAGTGAAACATAACAACATCCATATTTTTAATTTCCTCAAAGTTCCTCTGAGCTCTTGGTGCTTCTCCTGTTGGAAATGGTGTGTATTCTTTCTGCATGCACATAATGGCTAATGAACAATCTGAATAAGATAGTGCGAATGTTTCTGGACATCATCTGCAAAGCAACCTGGAAAGAACTGTACAGACACTGTCTGGTGTGTAATTCAGCTTTCATCAGTCATAATGGCATATTACAATACATGTTAGTTCCACTCTACCACTGGTGTGACTACGTAATATAGGAAGTGAGTGCTAATGTAAAGTGGTCAATAGGATGGAGTTAGTGGTAATACATTTCTCTGATTGGTTCACATCCAATAACCAATCTACACAACCTAAAGCATATTTCACTGGCCTTTTACTTATGTTGGATGAGTGCAAGGCTAACAGTGTGTGGGGGTTCTTAAGGCTGGTACAGTACGTGTTTCAGAGATGCTTGAACTCAGTCAGAGCATCATTATGTAACTGTCATGATGCCAATCTACATCCTTCCCTGTAGAGGAAAGAGTTGTTAAGCAGTTGTTTGAATACGTGCGGTTAAACATATTCGCCATATCTGTCCGGCGGTCTACTAACTTGACCCAAGCCATGCGGACAAACCCCCCCCTGTTCCAGAAGAGTTAGTAGGGCTGGGTGGTGGAGAACACGAGAATGAGAACGCAGCTGGAGAACCCGGAGATGAACGGCGGGGTGAGCATGCAGGTCCAGGGGTACTGGGTAGTGAGGGAACCGAACGTCACGGGGAATGCATGCTGGGGTCAGGGGGTGGGCGATGGACAACAGCAGCAGGCATCTTGTAAACCAACAGCGGGGCATGAGGACCGGGAGGGGCTGTTTGCGGCTCATTCACGGGCAGAAGATGTTGACGGCTGTGCCGATACAGAACGCCATCGACGTTGATGAGGTTCCTTGGATGGTCCCTCAACGAAACCCAATCGGGTATGTCCAACTGCCGTCTGCAGGTGAACCACTTGACCTTGCAGTAACGGTTTCACTGGTTTGCTCGGCTTGTAACAGGAGTGCTTCTGGACATCATGATTTTCCTGACTGCGCTTCTGTGCCGCAGCTGGTTTGAGCACCTGTGGCTTCAGCTGCTGCTGGCCAACGGGGAGCTGGGGCCTTGTCATGCGAGACATCAGGCGCTGGGCGGGAGAGCCCATGACACAATCCCTGTAGATGTTTCTTAGGTTTAACAGATCAAGGTAGACATTGGATTTGGCAAGATGCTAATGTTCCATTAGCTGTTTTGCGCTCCAGATAGCACGCTATCGGGGCTGCTGGTAACATGCTGAAAGTTCCATTGTCTTGCAAAGTATTTAAATGCTTGGCTCGTGATTTGCCTTCCGTTGTCAGTTTGCAATCGAACGGGTACACGAAATACAGAAAAATGTCTCTGAAGCTTTTGTATAACCATCTCAGATGTAATGTTAGGCAGCAGATCAAGTTCAAACCAATTGGAATAGGAATCAACTAGGACGAGGTGGTGTTTACCATGCCATTCGAAAATGTCCGCAGTGAGGGAAGTCCAAGGTAGTGCTGGAGCGGGTTGTTGCAGGAGAGGCTGTTTCTGTTGGTGGGGTGACAAGCTGTTGCCAGTGGAGCAGTTTTTTCATGTATGTATTTGGTCATTCCTGGCCAATAAAACATGCTTTGGGCGCAGGCGAGCATGGCCTCAGTTCCTGGGTGGCCATTGTGGACGTCTTTGTAGTATTGCAGAGGACTGCGAGAAATTCAGTCTAGCAGAGGAGGACGAAGGGCTTAATTAGAGGAGCGAAAATAGATTATGAAAGAAAACTGGCAGGGAACATAAAAACTGACTGCAAAAGTTTTTATAGATATGTGAAGAGAAAGAGATTTGTTAAAAACAAATGTAGGTCCCTTGCAGTCAGAAACAGGTGAATTGATCATGGGGAACAAGGACATGGCAGACCAATTGAATAACTATTTTGGTTCTGTCTTCACTAAGGAAGACATCTGCCGGAAATAGCAGGGAACCGGGGGTCAAATAAGATGGAGGAACTAAGTGAAATCCAGGTTAGCCGGGAAGTGGTGTTGGGTAAATTGAACGGATAAAAGGCCGACAAATCCCCAGGGCCAGATAGTCTGCATCCCAGGGTACTCAAGGAAGTAGCCACAGAATAGTGGATGCATTAGTGATAATTTTTCAAAACTCCTTAGATTCTGGAGTAGTTCCTGATGATTGGATGGTAGCTAACGTAACCCCACTTTTTAAAAAAGGAGGGAGAGAGAAAACAGGCAATTATAGACCAGTTAGTCTAACATCAGTAGTGGGGAAACTGCTAGAGTCAGTTATGAAAGATGGGATAGCAGCGCATTTGGAAATTGGTGAAATCATTAGACAAAGTCAGCATCGATTTACGAAAGTTAAATCATGTCAGACAGAATCTTATAGAATTTTTCGAGGATGTAACTAGTAGAGTGGATAAGGGAGAACCAGTGGATGTGTTATATCTAGACTTTCAGAAGGCTTTTGACAAGGTCCCACACAAGAGATAGTATACAAACTTAAAGCACACGGTATTGGGGGTTCAGTATTGATGTGGATAGAGAACTGGCTGGCAGACAGGAAGCAAAGTGTAGGAGTAAACGGGTCCTTTTCAGAATGGCAGGCAGTGACTAGTAGGGTACCGCAAGGCTCAGTGCTGGGACCCCAGCTATTTACAATATATATTAATGATTTGGACGAGGGAATTGAATGCAACATCTCCAAGTTTGCGGATCACACTAAACTGGGGGTAGTGTTATGTGTGAGGAGAATGCTAGGAGGCTGCAAGGTGACTGTGATAGGCTGGATGAGTGGGCAAATGCATGGCAGATGCAGTATAATGTGGATAAATCCACGTGAGGTTATCCACTTTGGTGGCAAAAACAGGAGGGTAGACTATTATCTGAATGGTGGCAGATTAGGAAAAGGGGAGATGCAACGAGACCTGGGTGTCATGGTACACCAGTCATTGATCACCAGTGATCTTTTTTCACACAGAAAGTGGTGAGTCTATGGAATTCTCTGCCACAGAAGATAGTTGAGGCCAGTTCATTGGCTATATTTAAGAAGGAGTTAGACGTGGCCCTTGTGGCTTAAGGGATCAGGGGGTATGGAGAGAAGGCAGGTACAGGATACTGAGTTGGATGATCAGCCATGAGCATATTGAATGGCGGTGCAGGCTCGAAGGGCCGACTCGCCTACTCCTGCACCTATTTTCTATGTTTCTCTGTTTCTATTCTTCTTGCAGGGATGAGGGAATCACAATTTTCTGGCCCTTGATGATGATCCCGTCTTGTATCACCAGTTCATCGCGAACTAAGAAGAATGGCTGTACCTCTAGTGGTGTGCTGGATCGTTTCATAGGCCAACCCATTTTAATAATGGAGGAGATCGGCTGCAGCGTTCTGTCAGCAGCTATGTGCTCCGCAGGCGACGCAGACATTCTGTTGGGACGTGGTCGACCTTAAGTACAGCAAGCTCGTCACAGTCAAAGGAGTGTTGTTCACAGGACGCCCGTGGAAATCGAGAAAGAGTGTCGGCGATGAGCATATGTTTGCCCTTTTTGTGGACAATCTGGAAATCAAAGCGCTGGAGCTGCATCATCATGCGCTGCAATCATGCAGGCATGAATAGGCTTATTCAGAATGGTGACCAGGGCTTGGTGGTCAGTTTCAATTGTAAAGGTTTTCCCCAAGATAAAGTCTCTGAACTTGGAACATGCTAAAACGACAGCTAGCAGCTCCTTTTCGATTTGGGCGTAGCGCTGCTAGGTCTCTGTCATAGTTCGAGAGGCGTACGATACAGGTAGCATGGTACCATCGGTTGTTGTTTGCTGGCAGGCTGCGCCTAAACCGTATTGCGAGGCATCGCAGGTGATAGTGACCGGCCGCATGAGGTTGAAATATGTCAGGGTGGGGGCACCAGCCAGCTGCAGTTTTAAAGATTCAAACATTTGCTGGTGTTGCTGGTACCAGGTCCGGGCAGTGTCCTTGTGAGTGAGTTGTCTTAGTGGCGAGACTAGTTCGCTGAGGTTGGGTATGAACTTCCCCAGATAGTTAATCATACGCAGAAAAGTTCACGTCTGTGGGAGCAGGCAGTTCAGTGATGGCTGCAGTTTTCGTGGTGTCAGGTTTTACACCTTCGCTGGTGAACACATGTCCCATATATGTAACCTCTGAGACACGGAACTTGCACTCCCTTGGGTTGAACTTTAGGTTGATCTCACGTGTCCTGTCTAGAATCATTTTTAAGTTTGAGTCGTGCACCGCTATGTCTCGACCATACACCAGAATGTCGTCAATTATGATGGCACATGGGTAACCTGTGAATAGCTGTTCCATAACTCTCTAGAAAGCCTCACTGGCTGAGTTAATTCCAAATGGCATCCTGAGGAACTTGAATCTGCCGAATGGTGTGGCAAATGTGATCAGCTTTGAGGATGTGTCATCCAGAGGAATCTGCCAAAATGAGCTTTTGGCGTCAAGTATTGAGAACACTGTTGCGTGACCAATTTGAAATGCAACATCTTCGATGAGCCTCATCGGGTAGTGTGGTCGTTTAACAGCTGTGTTCAGGTCTCATCTTTGTCTTTCTTTTTTGTAACAACCATGGTGGACACCCAGTCTGTGGGTTCACTTATTTCAGCCAGTACCCCCATGGACACCATGTGTCTAAGTTCAGCTTGAATTCTGTCACACATCGCATAGTGTACGCGGTGAGGGGCACGGATTGCTGGGAACTTGTGAACAGCTTGTGAACAGCGCGTCCAAAGGAAACCAGTCCCAGGTCTTTTCACGCATGGATTCCTAACAAAGTCTCAGAGTTTGATTCCACAACATAAAAAAACAGGTTTTTAGCGATATTGTCCACTACACACTTGAAATCAGCTTTTCCGAGAGGGTGCAGAAACTCCCCCCCATAGGCGTGCAAGTTGGAGGAATCTCTAGCCAAGGTCTCATTATTCCTTATCTTGTTGTAGACTTTCAGGGTCATCACATTCACGTGCGCTCCCGTGTCCAATTTAGCAAGTACATACTTGTTAATGAAGTGCATAGTAACCGAAGGGTCCAGGAGCTTGCCAGATGTGCATTGTTTCTGTTTCGTGGGCGGCTTCAAACTGTTCAAGGGAGTCAAAGAATGTTGGGTCTTGCTGCAGCAAGTGAAGATTAGACTCTGATTTTGCATTATGGTTCCCACGGGTACGACAGCAGGCAGCGAGATAGTTCATTTTCTTGCAGTCATTGCAAGGTTTTCCGTTCACTGGGCAGAATTGTCGACCCTTATTATGGAAATAGTTGCAGTTTGTGCACCTCTGTGGTGGCTCGTTCACGAATCTTTTAATAGCGGCTGACGTGGTGCGATTACTGAAACTGGTCAGATTGACATTAAGTTTCTGAGTAACAGGCTGAGTGTCAAGCTGATCACTCAGCGGGGCTACGTCCTCCGACATGTGGAAGGCGTGTACAGCCAGTTCAAGAGTCAGGTCTGCATTTCGTAGTAGCTTTGTTTTTAACTTTCGATCAGACATGCCACTAACGATCTTATCGTGTATTAGCTCATTAGTTATCTCCCCAAAGTGACATCGCGGGGCCATATACTTGAAAACAAATGAAACGTTCCACAGCCTCATCTGGAAGCTGGTGTCGTGCAAAGAACTTAGATGGTATGTCACATAACTCACGGAATTTTCGTAGCATCACATTAGGGCTGCGCATCGTCTCAGCAGGAACCACCACCTGGCCTTTCACGTCGATTATGGGTGGCGCAAAGTCGAAGGTCTGCGCGCGAATCAAAGCCTCAGGTCCTGCCAGGTTGAGCAGGGGAGTTACCTTGACCTCGTCTGAGTTGTTGCGGTGGGCGATATTGATGTAGTGTTCATAGTCGATCTAGAAGAGCCTCCATCGCTCGCCTATGTCTGTATGAAAGATTAGTTAAGTTGGCTTTCGGCATGAGTGAGCTATCGTAGCAAAAGTTCAAATCAACATAAATTCAAATAAAACCCGATAAACAGATGCAGTGGATAGTTTCCAGCTTTCTGACACTATGTAAACAACTGTACAAACATTGTCTGGTGTTTAAGTCAGCTTTAATCATCAGTCATAATGGCACAGTACAATACATGTTAGTTCCACTCCACCAATGGTGTGACTACGTAATATAGGAAGTGAGTGCTAATATAAAGTGTTCAATAGGGTGGAGTTAGTGGTGGTACATTACTCTGATTGGTTCACATGCAATAACCAATCTACACAACCTAAAGCATATTTCACTGCCCTTTTACTTATGTTGGATGAGTGCAAGGCTAATAGTGTGTGGGGGTTCTTAAGGCTGGTACAGTACGTGTTTCAGAGATGCTTGAACTCAGTCAGAGCATCATTCTGTAACTGTCATGTTTCACAACCAATTACACTGAGTGGGCATGATCCCATGAACTCAATTTTATCTTCACAATATGTGCATATTATACCTATTAGATGGATTCTATCATTGGCTTTCCAGCAAAGCAGGTGATTGAACTGACAAATCGATACACACCGAGTACGGAAGATGCATTAATGCAACGTAGTAAGGAATGGACTTGTATTAAATTTCTGATGAGACCAATTAGTCTGCAGTTGTGGTTGCCCCATTACAGGCTCTGGAAAGGGTGGAGAGGAAGTTTCCCAGAATGATGCCTGGATTAGGGGATATTCGCTGTTGGGAGAGGCTGGATGGTTTATTTTCCGTGGAATGCCAAAGGTTGTGGAGAGACCTGATAGAAGTATATTAAATTATGAGAGCCATAGATAAGGTTGACAGTAACCTTCACTCATAAACTGAATTATGTACCTAATTATCTATGCTATTAGAAAGCGTACAATTGACCACCATCATTCATGAGGCCAGATCAGTGCATGTTGATGGATGCTTTCCGAGTGGTCAAAGTACATGATTCACATTTTCTGTATGCCCTTGGCTTGCTCTTAAAATATCTTCTTTGAGCAAGCGGCTTTGATCATAGGGCTTTGATTGGGTTTCTAAAGGGCCTGTCCCACTTACGCGATATTTTCCTGCAGCGACTAGAAAAAGGTACTACCAAGGTGAATAGTCACCCAAAGAGTCGTATCTATTTCTGGTCGCTGCTGGATTTTCAACATTTTTAAAATTTTCGGTGACCTGCTGCAACTATGATGGGTGCTGGCAAGTCGACAAAAAAATTACGTAAGTGGGACAGGCCCTTTCTTGAATTCAAAAGCCATAATTTCATTGGCATAACTTGCATCTGAACAGTTAATACCTCAATTTACTTGGAAGATATTAGGGAACACAAAAAATGACAATAGTTTTCCAAAATCTTGCACACGCTTCAAGAACCATCTTTTTATGATTACAAACCAGGTAATAATTAGTGGATCAGAGTTGCAGAGTCATAGAGTCATAGAGTCATACAGAGTGGAAACAGGCCCAACTTGCACACCAACCAACATGCCCCATCTAGACTAGTCCTAACTGCCTGCATTTGGGCTATTTCCCCTTAAACAACTCCTATCCCTGTCCCTGTCTAAATGTTTTTTAAACATTGTGATAGTACCAGCCTCAACTACCTTCTTCGGCAGCTCATTCCATACACCCACCACACTTTGTGTAACATGTCACCCCTCAGGTTCCCATAAATCTTTCCCACCTCACTTTAAACCTATGTCCTCTAGTTCTTGTTCCCCCTACTCTCTGCAAGAGACTGTGTGTTTATCTGATCTATTCCTCTCATGATTTTGTACACCTCTATAAGATCACTCCTTATCCTCCTGCATTGCAAGGAATAAAGTCCTAGTCTGCTCAACCTCTCCCAATAGCTCAGGCCTTCAGGTTCTGGCAACATCCTGATAAATCTTCTCTAAAATGGGGCCCAAAACTATACACAATACTCAAAGTGCAGCCTCACCAATGTCTTATATAACTGCGACATGACCTCCCAACTTCTCCACTCAATACCTTGACTGATGAAAGCTTTTTTGTTCACTTTATCTATCCGTGACACAACTTCCAAGGTCCAGAGCAAGGCAGTTAGTTTAAACAGAGACTATAAAGCTGAAAGGAGCATGAATGCAGGAAATTTGAAAAACCACTGTTAGTTTCCAGGAGAAGGTTCCCAATGGTGTATAAAAGAGGGCAGGCACTTTTAGAACAGCCATGTTTGGCAGAGGCTGTGTCTAGGTTGAAGGGCTGTGATTGAAAATAAGTGCTGAGGCTTGGGATCAAGAGGCTTCAGTGTGAAGACTGAGCAGAGGAGAAAGTAAGATAAGGTAACGTAATTTAACTTTAGTCTCAGTGTAATCGGAATGGCAGTTAAGGCAGTGGTATGTTCCTCCTATAGGATATGAAAGATCAAGGAATATTCCAGTTTCCCTGGTAGCTACACCTGTGGGAATTGCACTAGCTAAAGCTCTTGAGAGATTGCATGAATGAACTGGAGCCAGAGCATCACACTGAACCATCTGGAATACCGAGAGCATCACAGATAGTTTTAGTGAGGTAGTCACATCGAAGATGCAGGCAGTAGTACAACGAGAGTAGGCAGAGAGTGCAGATATTCCTTGGGGCCCTTCCCTTCGAACACAAGTATACTCTTTTCAATACTTTTGCGGAGGTGACCATTAGGAGAAAGCAGTAGCAGTCAGGACTGTGGCATCAAGTATGGCTCTGAGGTACAGTGAGGAAGGGTAAACTCAGAAAGGACTGTAAGGGAGACAGGAGTGATAGACTGGAGATGCTATGGCCACAATGCGACGCCAGGAAGGTTTGTTGATTCCTTGGTGCCAGGGTTTAGGGCATCTCTGAGTAATTGCAGAACATTTTCAGTTGGAACAGCTAGAGGTTGCATAATATTAAATACTAGAGGCCATAGCTTTAATTGAGGTACAGTTGAGGTCAGGGTTTATTTTTCCAGTGAGGACCGCCGTAAATTGGAGAAGCAGCACCTCATATTTCGTTTGGGCAGTTTGCACCCCAGTGGTATGAACATTGACTTCTCTAAATTCAGGTAGTCCTTACTTTCTCCTCTCCTTCTGAGCTCTCCCTCAGCCCATTGGCTCCACCTCTTCCTTTCTTCTTCCCACCCCCACCCTCACATCAGTCTGAAGAAGAGTTTTGACCAGAAACATTGCCTATTTCCTTCGCTCCATAGATGCTGCCTCACCCGCTAAGTTTCTCCAGCATTTTTGTTTACTTTAGATATATTTTTAAGAGGGTTTGTGCAGAGAATGAAGGAATATGGATTGGGTGCAGGCAGATCAGATAACATTTTCCTGGCATTATGTTTGGCAGATACATTGTGGGACAAAAGTGCTCACTGTTCTGTTTTCTATGTTCATTTCCAACAAAAAATGGCTACCTAGTTTAAATTAACTCACAATATAATCTAATTTGTATTAGAATTGGCTGAAATCATAGAAGCAAAACCGGAAAGTTGGAGTCCTGTCACTTGATGAAATAAGTATTTTGATCCTTAATGTTGTATGCAAACATGGATGCAAGTGTAATCTATTTTGGACACTAATTTGCCATTCCTTCTAAAAAAGTTTAAAAGCAAACTGGAGTCAAATTGTGTGCTGGAGCAGAAACCCACTTAGGCACTAGTCTTAAGTTAAATTATCGTGATTGGAAAGGACTTATCAAATTACATTAATATGAGTAATTGCTAAATGTCTGTACTGCTACTGTTTACACAGAATGACTGCAGTGAAATACAGTGGGACATTTGGCTTTGATATATGATCTCCCCAATGCATGTCTAAATTAAACTGGCTGCAATGAATGCAGTCATTTTGTTTTAAAACAACACTCCCAGCATTTCCGGTCTTAATTCAATTGAATTATTAGTGGTGGAGCTGGAGACATTCTACTGATTAATGTTTTAACTGCTTTCCTTTCGCATACCAACATTGAAGCAAATCAAATATGCATAACTTGGAATTCCTTAGTATGATAACCAAATTTATCAGAAGAATTGGGAATTATATAGATAACATGCTTTTATGTTTAACCGCAGAGGCTATATCTCAAAACTGTCAAGGCATCCACAGACAATGAAGTTATTTAATGTCTGCAGATCTTTCAGATTTTTCAATTTTGTGAATTCATTTTCTGTGTCAATGTAATTTGTACATATTTATACATTTAAATTGACATTTTTTTAGATGTGCTCATTTCATCTAAGATTTTGTTTGACAGCAAGGTCATGAATTTGTTTTGAAGGCTTAATTGTACATTTAATAGCATTTGGAGTTCAACAAGCAGTGAATGAATATAGATATTTTCCTACCAGATTGAGGTAGTACAAAAAGCACTTTACTTTGACAAGAAAATATAACAGAATATGATTTTCTTAGTCCTGTTAAAAACTGCTAGAAATGTACATGCATAGAATTTGTGTTTGAGGTTAAGAAAAAATCTTTGCAAATACAAGTACAACATCACATAGAGACCACATTTATGAAAAAAAAAATTAAAGTAATTCTGGGTTATACTACAAGACTACAAAAATAGTACCTTTGACAAAGAAAACTAACATGTTTGGTCTGACGACTTATATACATTTATTCTACTTACAATAGGTGCTACTGTTAGAAATGTTCTTGTGTAGATTTTGTGTTTGAGATTTGAAATATAACATGTTTATTCTTGAATATTGTAGCTAGAAGAGCTTGAAGTAAATACGACATAACCTAAGGAGCACAATTATCGTAGAAAACATACTTAAATTAATTCCGGGTTATACGCAAAACTACAAAATAGTACCTTTAACAAACTAAAACTAAGATACTTTGTCTGACAATTTATACACATTTATTCTACATGCTTGCACCAGGCAGAAATAAATGATGATATTCTTTTAGATTTTGACAGTTCAGATAAGGTCATCTTTCAGCTTTTAATTTGTAATGGTGGGAGAGAAAGTGGTGTACAGTTGAGGTCAGGGTTTACTTTTCCATGCCCATATGCTTTTGAGAAGATGGTGATAATTTATCTTCATGAAGTCTTTAGGCCCTATGGTGCGGGTACTAATAGAGTGTTGTTAGGCAAGGAATTTTCAGAATTGAGATACTGCAGTGAGTGAGGCAGCTCACATAAGTGTGATGTGGAACTTAAGAAGTGCTGGAATGAGGTTTGTCCTTCTATCTTCCAAATGGTAGAATTCCTAGGTTTGGGATGATAGCAAGGAACCCTTAGCAATTTGCTGCAAGATACTGTGATGATGAATGTAATGTTTAAGGAGGAACATTTCCAAATAAGCAGGCTGTTTAATCACGGTGAATAGAGTTGACTATATTAAATGTTGCTGGACCTTCACTAGTTCAACCAAATTGCAAGTAATCCATCATATGCCTAACCTGATTGGAAGACATTAGAATGGCTTTGAGAATCTTGTTCTATTGCTTAAACCAAGTCTACCCAGTTTCTGCTGAACTCCTGGAGCCAAAGAATGTATGTGACAGATTAAGTAAGTTTGTGGTCAATACTTTTATTATGTTAACTTTTCAGGATGCAGCAGCAAAATGTCAAGGGCAATATGAGTAGAACTTCTCTTGTTAGAGAAAGTCATTACCTGTCACTTGTGTGGTATGATCATTAACTGGTATTTATCAGCCCATACATATATCTTGTTTCCTGGCAGAACAGGCCTCGTCATTATCCAAGGAGTTTAAATTGAATTTAAACTTACATAATCATCAATAGACATCTTGGCTATTGACTTGGGATGGAAGGGAGTTCATTGTAAGTTGAGCATAATTGGATCTACAATCATGTGTTGGGCTTTGATGATTAACCTCTAATATACATATCTGTAATCAGCTTCCTTGAGTTCAGTGAGAGTCCAATCTGCGAGATGTTTTAAACTTAATTGCCATTGAAATCAGTATTACCAGGGCTAATGAGGTACTGTTCTCACAGCAACTCCAGAATTCAGCACTTTTGTATTTGATTAGACCACGGTTGCAAGGAAATCTGCTGATTAATGATTATGGCACAAAACACATTGGCATCACTGTTGATTAGTAAAGACCCTGTCCCACTTGGACGACCTCCACCGTGACCTCTGGCGAGTTAGCCCACCACCCATAGTTGTGGCATGGTCGCCACGAGGTCGTAGGAGATCTTCGCCACTCTCCTTCATGGTCGAGAGTGGTCTCCACATAGTCAAGTCTTCATCTAGGTCGAGGTGTATTTTTCAAGATGTTAAAAATTGACTGCGACCAAAAATATAAGTCGCCGTGGGAAAATTCGATATTTTTTTAGTCATAGGTCTAGTCGAAGTCGGTCCTAGTAGGTCGTGGTGCTAGTCATAGGTATTCGAAGGTTGTCGAAGGTAATAGCTCCGGGGTGAAAAAAAGGTCAGTAGAAAAAAAAGGTAATTTAAACAGCAGAATGTCACCTATTTCACCCCAAGGCATGTTCATTCATAGCTGGAGAGTATTTTGGAGAGGAGACGTGTTTTAGAGATGGCACCAAAAAGGCAGCAGCATAGGGGGAGGGTTCATCCCTCAAAAATACCTGCTACGCAGGTTTTGCCCGCCCAGGAGGAGGAGTGGGAGGAGGTGATGTCACAGGAGGTGATAGTGCAGGAGGAGGTAGCCCTGCATGAGAGACCCCTGCAGGAGGAGACCAGGGTGGTAGTATATGTCCCCACCACCACCCCATCCTTCACTGCCTCATTTGAAGGCAGCAAAACAGCCCTTTCTCCTGTGTCTGACACAGCATCAGATGCCCCATTGGTGGTGAGGGAGGGGTGGAGGAAGAATATGCCCTACACCTTCACCAGTCAGCAGAAGGGGGACTTTGAGGAATGGTTCCAGCAGAATGCCATCCTGTACAAAAAAGAAAATGAGGGGTATAGGGACAAGAATGGCATGCTTGCCATCCACTGCCCCACATGTGTGCTTAAAGTTCCATCTTTTGTCAAGGCCTAGGGCAACTCTCTTACAGTCATCTGGTGTACTGGGACTGTCCATCACATCATCTCCATTCACCCATTGAGACCTCTTCTTGTGCTTCCTCTTCACCCTGGCTCTTCCCCTTCTGCCTTTCTTAAAAGACTGCTGAAGCAAAAGGGCTACTGCAAAGAGCAGTAGTTGTATTTTTACTAAAATCCTCCACACTAGTTCCTTCCTTGCTTGCATGATTCAGAATGATTTAAAAAAAAAACCTGGGAGGCATTTTTTAGTGTGAAAAAAATGCAGACATGACATAATTTTATCAGGTGATCATTTGAGCTGAAGATACTCGTCACTGGGCATTGTTGGCTTTCGGTGTGGTCGTCTGAGGTGGAAGGCGGTCGTGCTCATTCACGGACCAATTTGCCAGAGGCCATCCCCGAGTAAAATGTACATGGTCGAAGCCAGTCTTCCACATAGTCAAAGGAGGTTGAAGGAGGTCTACTTCATAATCGAGGGAGGTCTTCAACTTAGTCGTAGGAGGTCATACACATTGTCAAGGAAGGTTGTAGGAGGTCGTAGGTCACCGCAACGTTGATTTTCTTTAGTCGCTTAAAGTCGCCAGAGGTCACGGTGGAGGACTCCCAAGTGGAACAGGCCCTTGAGTCATTACCACTTAGTAGCACTGAATGACATGTGTTATTTTGTTGATGATGAAGTCTATACAGTAATGAGTAGTAATTAGTAGGATTAGATTTGTCCTGTTCTTTGGGACAGGGATGTTTTGGCAATTGTCTGCATAATCAACAGCAAAAAAACAAACTGCTCAATAGACAATATTGAGCAATTTGAGCTCGAAGAACTCAGTGGGTCAAGCAGTATATGTGGTGGCAATGGGAGATTAAATATTTCATTTGGGATCTTGTATCAAGAATGAGAATGTGCAGGACAGATTCACTGGATAAAGATGATAAAGGATAAATTATTGCATTGATGGGTGAGATAAGGGCTGGAATGTTGGTAAGTAGGAGCAGTTGAAGGAGAGATTATGGACAGATGGGGAAGGGGATAGGAAGGGTGCACAAAGGAAAATAAACCAAGGTGAATAGGTCTGTGGGTGGAGGCATGTGGAAAAAGGTGAGAGAAGGTAATGAATTTAGATACTGGGAGGTGCGGTGGTGATGTGGGTGAACTAGAAAAGATGAGCAACGAATGAAAGGATCTAAGA
Source organism: Okamejei kenojei (assembly GCA_035221665.1). Lineage (NCBI taxonomy): Eukaryota > Metazoa > Chordata > Chondrichthyes > Rajiformes > Rajidae > Okamejei > Okamejei kenojei. Next base: position 348,330 of record JAVHYY010000063.1, read on the forward strand.
GGTTCAGTAGAAAGGAACAGTGGAGATATACTCATACCATTGGATTGTAGATTACCTGAGTGAATTATGAGATGTTGTTCATGTGGTTTGCATTTGGTCTCACTGCAGGAGTGGAGATGGCCAAGGACAGATAGGTCAGATAAGTCAGTCTGGGAATGTGGGGTGGCAATCATTGGAGCAGGTGGCCATGCAGAGTATTACCTGTGGAGGGCATAAATGAGTGTGGGGGTGGAGCGACGGATGTGACTTGAGGCCGGTTCCTTGTTTCAGATGGCGGAATGCTAGAGGTGGAATGTTGTGGGGTGAAAGACCATAGGAGCTCTATCTCTGTTCTGCCTTCGGTGGGTGTCGGGAGGAAGGGAAGGGTGTGAGAGCAGAAATATGATAATGGAGGAAATATGAGTGTTAAGAAATTAATGAAGCGCTATATCTAACTCTCTCTTGAATACTAGTGAATTGGCCTCCACTGCCTTCTGTGGCAGAGAATTCCAGATTCACAACTCTCTGGGTGAAAAGGTTTTTCCCCATCTCAGTCTTAAGTGGCCTACTCCTTATTCTTAAACTGTGACCCCTAGTTCTGGATTCCCCCAACATCAGGAATATTTTTCCTTCATGTAACCTGTCCAATCCCTAAATAATTTTATATCTTTCTTTAAGATATCCTCTCATCATTCTAAATTCCAGTGAATATAAGCCCAATTGATCTATTCTTTACAGAAAATTCCTGATAAAGGTGTACATTGCAGAGGTCCACAAACAGAAAACCTGATCTCGAGAACGGATAAGGAAAAGATGAAAAAGCTGAGTAAAAGGAATCTCCTTACAGGAGATAGGTGTGGAGGAGGGTTGGACAAAGGAATGGTGAGAGTGGGTTTATAGTAAATGTCAGTGATAGTTTTTTCCCTGAGATGGAGACAAAGAGGGTGGCACATTGGACAGCGGTAGAGTTGCTGCCTTACAGTAACAGAGACGCAGATTCAATCCTGACTCTTAGAATAAAGGGGAGGTCATTTAAGACCGAGGTGAAAAAACACATTTTCACCCAGAGAGTTGTGAATTTATGGAATTTCCTGCCACGGAGGGCAGTGGAGGCCAAGTCACTGGGTGGATTTAAGAGAGAGTTAGATAGAGCTCAAGGGGCTAGTGGAGTCAAGGGAAATTGGGATAAGGCAGGCACGGGTTATTGATAGGGGACGATCAGCCATGATCACAATGAATGGCGGTGCTGGCTTGAAGGGCCGAATGGCATCCTCCTGCATATGTTTTCTATGTTTCTATGCTCGTCTGTATAGAGTTTGCACGTTCTCCCTGTGGTCTGTGTGGCTTTTCTCCGGGATCTCCGGTTTCCTTGCTCACTCCAAAGACGTACAGGTTTGTAGGTTCATTGGCTTGGTTTGTAAGTTGTCTCTAGTGTGTATAAGATAGTGTTAGTGTGCTGGGATCACTGGTCGGCATGGGCTCAGTGGGCCGAATAGCCTTTTTGCATGCTGCAACTCTCAAACTAAAACTAAAAACTAAAGAGCCAGAAAAGGAAGAGAGGTGAGAGAAAAAGTTCAAGTGAGCGTGAAGTCTGGATGGAAGTTAGCAGTAAAAGTGATAATGTTAGTTGAGTTCTGTGTGAGTAGGAAACAGCACAAATGGAGTCTTCGATGAGCATCGAAAGAGTTGGAGAGAGGTGCTAGGACACAAAAACTTTTCATCATGACAACAGAAAGACAGGCGTAGCTGGCGTTCATAGTGATGCCCATGATATGTATTTGATTTGTAGAAAGTGGGAGGAATCAACAAAGAAGTTGTTGAGGGTAAAAATAGGTTTTGCCAGGTGATTGAGAGTGTTAGTGGAGGGGAACTGGTTTAGTCTTTGTTACAGAAAGTAGTGAGGGGCTCTAAGACCTACCTTATAAGAGGTAGATGTATGTAAAGACTAGACATTCATGGTGAAGATGAGAAGGTTAGGACCAAGCAATTGGAAGATGTCAAATGCTGGAGGGCAAAAGTGGTGTTCCAGATGTAGTGGGAAGGGACTGAACAGGGGCAGATAGAGTTGAAGTTTGATCTCTGCAAGGCTGAGGCCACACGCCAACTCTCAGACACCTCCTCCTACTTATCGTTGGACCATGACCCCACAGACGAGCACCAGGCCACTGTCTCTGGCACTATCGCTGACTTCATCACTTCCGGCTCCCTGCCCTCCCAAGCCTCCAACCTTATTGTTCCCCAGCCCCGCATGGCCCAATTTAACTTCTCCCCAAAACCCACAAACCTGACTGTCATGGCAGACCCATTGTTTCTGCCTTTTCGTGTCCTACCAAACTTATTTCTACATACCTCAACACCATCATATCCCCCCTGGTTAAATCCCTCCCTACCTATGTTCAAGACACCTCACACACTCTTTGTCTACTCCAGGACTTCTGTTTTCTAGGCCCCCATTCCCACATCTTCACCATGGATGTCCAGTCACTCTACACCTCCATCCCTCACCAGGAGGGTCTTAAAGCCCTCCGTTTCTTCCTCGACCGCAGAACCAACCAATCCCCATCTACTGATACTCTCCTCCGCCTACGGAGCTGGACCTTACCCATAACAACTTTTCGTTTGACTCCTCCCATTTCCTCCAAATACAAGGCGTAGCTATGGCCACGCACATGGGCTCTAGCTATGCCGGCCTCTTTGTAGGGTACATCGAATAATCTTTGTTCGAGGTGTACCAGGGCCCTAACCCCAAACTCTACCTCTGCTTCATCGACAACTGCATTGATGCTACATCCTGCACCCACACACAACTCACTGTCTTCATCCATTTCACCACTAACTCAAATACACCTGGACCATTTCCGACATTTCCCTACCATTTCTAAACCTCAGTATCTCCATCGCAGGTGATAGACTACTGACCGACATCCACCATAAACATACTGACTCCCATGGCTATCTGGACAACACTTCTTCCCACCCTGCCTCCTGTAAGGACTCCATCCCCTACTCCCAATTCCTCCGTCTACGCCGCATCTGCACACAGGATGAGGTGTTCCACACCAGGGCATCGGAGATGTCCTCATTCTCCAGGGACGCGGGTTCCCCTCTTCTACATTAGATGAGGGTCTCTTCTATACTCCATAACTCTGCTGTCACTCCCCATCCCCCCACTTGTAACAAGGGCAGTGACACCCTTGTCCTCACCTTCCATCCTACCAGCGGTCACATACAACAAATAATCCTCTGACATTTTCGCCACCTCCAACGGGATCCCACCACCAGCCATATCTTCCCATCTCCTTCCCTGTCTGTTTTCCGCAGAGTCCACTCCCTCCGTAACTCCCTGGTCATTCGTCCCTTCCCACCCAAACCACCCCCTCTCCTGGCACTTCCTCTTGCAACCGCAGGAAATTTTACATTTGTCGCTTTACACCCCCCCTTGACTCCATTCAAGGACCCAAGCAGTCTTTCTAGGAGCTGCAGAGGTTCACCTGCACCTCCTCCAACCTCATCTATTGCATCCACTGCTCTAGGTGTCAGCTGTTCTACATTGGTGAGACCAAGCGTAGGCTTGGCGATCGCTTCGCCCAACACCTCCACTCAGTTCGCATTAACCTACCTGATCTCCCAATGCCCAAGCACTTCAACTCCCCCTCCCATTCTGAATCTGACCTTTCTGTCCTGGGCCTCCTCCATGGCTAGAGTGAGGACCACCGTAAATTGGAGGAGTAGCACCTCATATTTCGCTTGGGCAGTTTACACCCGAGTGGTATGAACATTGACTTCTCTAATTTCAGGTAGTTCCTGCTTTCTCCTCCCCTTCTCAGCTCTCACTCAGCCCACTGTCTCTGCCTCTTCCTTTCTTCTTCCCGCCCCCCCCCCACCCACCTTCACATCAGTCTGAAGAAAGGTCTTGACCCGAAACGTTGCCTATTTCCTTTGCTCCATAGATGCTGCCCCACGTGCTGAGTTTCTCCAGCATTTTTGTCTACATAAGGTTTGAAGAGATAAGTTCAAAGCTGAGCAGTTTCTGTAAAATGTATTGCCCTTGGAGGGAATGTGTGGGAGGGTCACAAACCTGTGGTGTTAAGAATATTCAGTGTTGTGCATCAGAGTTTACTCTAGTAGCAAAAAATTATTGAATTTGTAGTTGTATTTGCTTTGTACATTTACACTCTGAGTTGAGCCTGGGTGAGGTAAAAATATTCAAGGTTCAAACACACAACTTAAAATTATCAGTAATTTACATAATTAACAAAATATTAAGAGTACCACGTGAAAAAAACATTCCAAGTAACAATCATAGACTATATGCTACAATATATGATAAAATACCTTGTGCTGGCCATTGCATTTGATGTTTTACTTCGGAATCACGTGAGTGATTCCGTGAAGAAGACCCACCGGGCCGCAAGCGCACCAGTACGTCAGCCGCTTTTATGCACGGAGGCTGCGAGAAACAGAGCTCCTCCAGCGGTAAGTTTTCAGACTCCAGGTAAGTTAAAAACTTTCACTGGAGTTCGAGTCCGTGCTGGCCGGTATGCTATCTACCGAGCGCTAGCATGGAAAAAACAGGGAAGGGAACATGGCGAGTAGTAACCAGCCGCTGCAGCTCAGGCATGGAAGCCCTGTCTCATACCCCTGTACAGTCGCTAGCTACAGAGTTAGCGATTGCAGACTTAGTGCTACACAGCACATAGCCAGCATCATTAGGGCGCAAGGCAATTGATAAATCTGCTAGACCCACGGAGTCGGGGGATGATTCCTCACCGGGGCTGGATAGAGTGTGTCACGCCTATCCCAAGTAGAAGAGCTGTTGCATACAGTCCTCCAGAGAACTTCACTCCAAGAGAAGGAGTGTCAGCGCTCAGAGAAAGAGGCCCCAGCAGCAACAGTGCTGCCAGATAACCCTTTTAATTTTGAAGGGAGTGCAATGGGTCAGATCAGTCCTGAGCCCGAATCTGATGGGGAAGTTCAGCCAGGAGAAACAGTGGAGTTACCAGATGTTCCACCACTAGCACTACCATTTGCTGTCCCATCATGAGCAGGGGAGCCGCTAGGTGAAGAGCTGGCAACCACAATAAATTACATGGTTTCTCATCAGCTCCAGGAGCTTACTATGAATGAGACAGCCAAAAAACATGAGCTTGCAAGCAACTGTGAGTTGTTAAAAGTTCCAACTGTGAATCAGGTTATATGGGGTCAAATGGGACCTGGCATGCGAAGTCAAGAGATTAAAATGCAGAGGATTTTAAAATTATTGGCTGCTGGCATTACAGCATTCGCAAGAACAATCGATGGTGGTAATGTGACCAGAACACACCAAGAGGCTCTAGGGTTGCTATATAACACCCATTTTGAGATCAATTGTCTCAGGAAAAGGGCTATTAGGCCCACCATTAATCCCAGATATGCTGCGCTTTGCAAGCCAGCAAATATCCAACCACCTGATCTGCTGTCTGGCGCAGACCTTACCAAACAGGTCAAAGAAATAAATGAAGACGCAAAAATAATGAGCCTGATGAGACCAATGATGCCCGGCAGACAGCTGAAGAGAAAGTATCCTTACAGAACCACCTCAGCGTCCGGGGCTACACCAGGGACAAGTCGGTCCTCAGCGCAGGGGCGCGGATGGTACCCTTCGGCTGGAGCACGAACAACCATGGGGGCCACTGCCAGAGGCTGGAGTCAGCAAGGTGCACCAGTTACCAGAGAGGTAGGTGGACCTGGTTCTCATAAAAACATATTAAATGTAACACAGGCAAAAGTTGGTGGTATATTACGGCTTTTTTATAATGAATGGAAGCAGCTTACATCAGATCTGTTTACCAGGAGTGTAATTCAAGGGTTTCGAATTGAATTCATTCCAAATGGTGTTTTACCTCTCCAACATGTTCCTAGCAGAACACTTTATTTTTCACAAACAGAGGCAATAGAGGTTCAAGCTGAACTCATAAAATTATGTAACAAAAGTGTAATTGAGAAGACGGTTCATCATACTGGTGATACCCGACTGGCCTACCCAGCCATGGTACCCTTTGATCCTACCGCTGATGACATCACCCCTGATGGCTGTTCCCAAACGAAGGGATTTATTGGTGCATCCGGTAACTGGCGAATGCAATCCGTTGTATGACCATATTGATTTGTTAATTTGCAGATTCTAAGAAGGCCATATCTGGGGCATGGATTGTCAGGTCGAACTGTGGACATGCTTACTGCATCTTGGAGATCGAGTACTCAAAAGCAGTATATTTGTTATGTAAAAAAGTGGGAAGTTTACTGTGTACAAAATAATATTGACTATTGTCAGCACGTATTTCACATGTTCTGGATTTTCTGTCAACGCTCTACTATGATGAAGGACTAAGTCATAGTGCAATCAAAACAGCAAGAAGTGCTTTATCATCATATTTAGTGATGAAGTCAGACAGTCTCGCCCTCTCGTTGTTCGATTGATGAAAGGGATTTTCAATTCCAGACCTCCCAAACCTAGATATATGGCTATTTGGGATGTGAGTATGGTCCTCAGAATACTATGTGAGTGCTTTCCTATCTCATCCTTGTCTTTGACCAAAATCACCATGAAGGTGGCCATGCTTATGGCGTTGGTTTCAGCACAAAGGTTACAGACATTACACAAATTATAGTTAGACAGAATGAAAACAGCTGCAGACAATGTTACGTTTTACATTTATGACCTCCTCAAACAAAGCAGGCCAGGTGTCACAGGTTTTAAAATAGTATTTTCAGCATATCCCACGGATCCATCCTCATGCGTAAAAACACATTTGATGCAATACATTGCAGCTACAGTGGGCTTACATAACTTGGAGACAGGATTGTTTATCAGTTATAAAAAAACACATAAGAGAGTGTCAGTTAACACTATTTTGATATGGCTGAAACAAGTCTTGATTGATGCAGGTATTAACACTGATGTATTTACATCTCATTCCACTAGGGCAGCAGCTACGTCGGCGGCCAAAGCGAGGGACATGCCCGTCAATCATATTTTGGCGGCCGCTGGATGGGCAAATGAGCTGATGTTTCAGAATTTCTATCATCGGCTGATTGACGATCCAGGGCTCTTTGCCAATGCCATTTTAAGTTCTGTTTAAGTGCCCTGGGATTAAGGGGTACTGTTGTTTGTTTATATTTTTAAATAAACCTTATTACTGCATTAAATGCAATGTTACTACCCTTCTTTAGACTGGTCAGGGATCAGGGAAACGAGAGATATAGACGGTGATGTGGAGAGATAAAGAACAATGAACGAAAGATATGCAAAAAAGGATCGATGATAAAGGGAACAAGCCATTGTAAGCTGTTTGTGGTGTGAAAATGAGAAGCTAGTGCGACTAGGGTGGGGGAGGGAGATAGAGATAGAGGGAATGCCAGGGCCCGAGGGCTGAGGGAGAGGTGGGAAGGGGAGGAGACAGCAAGGGTTAACAGAATTGAGAAAATTCAATGTTCAAGCCCAAAGGATGCAGACTCCCCAAGCGGAATATGAGGTGCTTTTCCTCCAACTTGCGGTGTTGCTCACTCTGGCCGTGGAGGAGGCCCAGGACCGAGAGGTCGGATACGGAATGGGAGGGGGAGTTGATGTGCTGAGCCACCAGGAGGTCGGGTTGGTTTTTGTGGACCGAGCGGAGGTGTTCGGTGAAACGAACGCCAAGCCTCTGCTTGGTCTCACCGATATAGATCATCTGGCATCTGGAGCAGCGGATGCAGTAGATGAGGTTGGAGGAGGTGCAGGTGAACCTCTGTCGGACCTGGAAGGACTGCTTGGGTCCCTGAAAGGAGTGGAGAGGGGAGGTGAAGGGACAAGTGTTGGCTTGGGTCCCTGAAAGGAGTGGGCTGGTGGGAATACCAGGTCTGCTCAATTTAGACCCAGCCAGAGGTCTTTTTTAGGCCAGGGCCATTTCGTGCGTCTTGGAAGATGCATCAGCCTCAGTTCCCAGCGGGTCAAGATGTCAGATCAAAGAGAAGGAGACGGAACAAAACTTAGGGTCTGCTGGCCCTAGTGATAAACCACCTATGACCATTGAGGTAGGTGAATGTGCATCCATCAGTCACATGGGGTATGTGGAGGAATTGCAAGTCGGTGGAAGGTTAAGGCTATTTTTACACGAATGGCAACAGATAACCTCTGATCCGTTTCTACTGCATAGCATAATGGGTTACAAAATTGAGTTCTTGGCCGACAGTTTCCACCTCGACAAGATATGCTGAGACCGGCGTATGTTCGTTCCAAAAAGGAAACTTTGGATATGCAAGCGGAGATAGAGGCATACAAAAGGAATGATTGAGCGGTCAATCCATGAGAAAGACAAATATATCTCTAACACATTCTCAAGGGAGAGGAAAAATGGAGGAAGCTGCACCATTCTTGATTTGGCGAGATTCAACTCTTATGTGCAGTATAAACATTTTTAAATGGAAAATTTGCACACCACAAAACAGCTGATTACTGAGCATTGTTTTATGGCATCTATAGATCTTAAGGATGTATATTATTTGATTCCTAGTGACAGGAATCACAGGAAATATCTGATTTGTCTGGTTGGGGCAGTTGTGGCAATATAAGGTTTTACCCAATGGTTTGAGCTCAGCCCCTAGGCTATTTACCAAACTTCTTAAACCAGTGCTTTCCCTACTCAGAACTGAAGGGCATATTATTATTGATTATATAGATTACATTCTTATAGTCAGGAAGACGTTACGGCTCGCAAATGTAGCTGTTTCAACTGCCAAACATATCTTTGAGAAATTTGGATTTCTCATTCATCCAGCTAAATCCAGGCTGATACCGACAAGATCTATCTCTTATTTAGGGCTTATCATCAATTCGGCAGACATGCCCTGCCCATAGACAAAAAATGAAATTTGGTAAAGGCTTGTTCAAAACAACTGATTGATGAGAAGCCATCTATCCACATGGTGGCAACGGTAATTGGCAAGATAATAACTGCCTTTCCAGCTGCATGTTATAGAAACATAGAAACATAGAAAATAGGTGCAGTAGTAGGCCATTCGGCCCTTCGAGCCTGCACCGCCATTCAATATGATCATGGCTGATCATCCAACTCAGTATCCTGTACCTGCCTTCTCTCCATAAACCCCCTGGATCCCTTTAGCCACAAGGGCCAACCTTTCCCCTTTTTTAACTCCCTCTTAAAAATACAGCCCCAAATTAACTGGCCTCAACACTACCTTTGTGGGAGAGAATTCCAGAGACTCACACTCTCTGTGTGGAAAAATGTTTTCCTCATCTCGGTCTAAGGAATTCCCCCTTATCCTTAGACTGTGACCCTTGTTCTGGACCTCCCCAACATCGGGAACAATCTTCCTGCATCTAGCCTATCCAACCACTTAAGAAATTTGTAAGTTTCTATAAGATCCCCCCTCAGTCTTTAAATTCTAGCGAGTACAAGCCAAGTCTATCCAGTGTTTTCTCATATGAAAGTCCTGACATCCCAGGAATCAGTCTGGTGAACCTTCTCAGTACCCCTCTATGGCAAGAATGTCTTTTCTCAGATTTGGAGACCAAAACTGTACGCAATACTGCAGGTGTAGTCTCACCAATACCCTGTACAACTGCAGTAGTACCTCCCTGCTCCTATACTCAAATCCTTTCGTAATGAATGCTAACATACCATTTACTTTCTTCACTTTCATACCCTCCTGTTTTTGCCACCAAGTGGATAACCTCACATGATCCCAATTATACTGCATATGCATGCATTTGCCCATCACCCAGCCCTCATTCATAGTCACCTTCGCAGACTACCTAGCATCCTCCTCACACCTAACACTACCCCAAGCTTAGTGTCTATCCGCAAAATTGGAGATGTTGCATTCCATTTCCCTCGTCCAAATTCATTAATATATAATGTCAAAGAGCTGGGATTAGTATATCCCAGCACTGTGCCTTGCGGTACCCCACTAATCACTGCCTGCCATTCTGAAAAGGACCCGTTTACTCTTACACTTTGCTTCCCTGTCTGCCAGCCAGTTCTCTATCCACATCAATACTGAACCCCCAATACCGTGTGCTTTAGGTTTGTATACTAACCTCTTATGTCGGACCTTGTTGAAAGCCTTCCGAAAGTCTAGATATAACACATCCACTGGTTCTCCCTTATCCACTCGGCTAGTTACATCCTTGAAAAATTCTATAAGATTCGTCAGACATGATTTACCTTTCATAAATCCATGCTGACTTTGTCTAATGATTTCACCACTTTCCAAATATACTGCTATCCCATCTTTAATAACTGACTCTGCTAGAGTCAGTGCAGTTTCCCCACTACCGATGTTATACTAACTGGTCTGTAATTCCCCGTGTTCTCTCTCCCTCCTTTTTTAAAAAGTGGGGTTACATTACCTACCCTCCAATCCTCAGGAACTCCAGAATCTAAGGAGTTTTGAAAAATTATCACTAATGCATCAACTATATCTGTGGTTACCTCCTTGAGTACTCTGGGATGCAGACTATCTGGCCCTGGGGATTTATCGGCTTTTAATCCATTCAATTTACCCAACACTACTTCCCGGCTAACCTGGATTTCACTCAGTTCCACCTTATTTGACCCCCGGTCCCCTGGTATTTCCGGCAGATTATTTATGTCGTCCTTAGTGAAGACAGAACCAAAGTAGTTATTCAATTGGTCTGCCATGTCCTTGTTCCCGATGATCAATTCACCCGTTTCTGACTGCAAGGGACCTACATTTGTTTTAACTAATCTCTTTCTCTTCACATATCTATAAAAAGTTTGCAGTCAGTTTTTATGTTCCCTGCCAGGGTAGGCAGTTATGGGCCGATGCCAGGCACGTGCCGTCAGGGTAGACAAGGTAAGCACTGCCTATCCTTACTGAAATTATAACATGGTAAATACTAAATATAAATAGTAAAGGCATGTGAGAATTATACCTATTTAAGAGATCGATCTCTTAGGTAGGCATAATTCTCCATGCCTTTCATCCGCAGCTCTTGCAACCCTTGAAGGTCTGTGCAGCCCACGTGCCGTCTGCGCTGCTGGAAGCCGCCAGCTTCAAGCGGGCCTGAAGGTAGCTGAAAATCTGCCTTTGCAGCACTGTGCAGGCGCAGCAGCCTACTGCACATGCGCAGCGCTAGTTTCTTGGCGGGGTTTTCAAATATGGATTGGCATTATTTTAAGTGTATCTTAGGAAACAGAGAGAGAAGAATGGAGCTCATGGATCAATGATGTAGTAAGTACATTTCTTGGTGATTTGAAATACCATATTTCCTGGGGTGTGTGAGAGGGGGGAGAGCTCCTTTCACAGCATTTGGAGAGTCTGGCCCGGGGTAAAGTTGCAGGGAGTGTAGGAGCATTATGAAGGAGGGGATCTGGGTCATACAAGTAACCCACTTGCGATGCTCCTTGCACAGAGCCACCGCATTGTGGCTGGGGGGGAAGGGGCAGAAGTAGCTCGGGGAGCTGCGAGCCACCGCCGGGCCAGACAGCGGAACCAGCTGCCACCTCAGCGCCTTTTGCCGGCCCCCGCTCACCTCTGGCAGCTATCCATCTAAAAACCTCTCTCCTATCGCTCGCTGGCCTCACTCATGTGCATCCCGCAAATCCTTAAATTCCGACAGCGTGATTGAGGTTACTCGGCTGTGGGAATTTAAGGATTTGCAGGAAGCGGCTGACATGAGCGAGCGGCAGGTGAGAGGTGTTCAGACGGAGAGCACTGCCAGAGGTAAGCGGGCTGGCAGAAGGTGCTGAAGTGGCGGCCAGTTCTCCTGTCGGGTCCCGGTGGCTGCTCGCAGCTCCCTGAGCTGCTTCTATCCATGGCTACAATGCGGTGGCGTCGTGCTCGGAGAGCTGCAGCAGCGGTGAGTGGGTGAGTTACTGGCATTATCCCCGACCTCCTCCTTCTCAACACTACTGCCCTCCCCACAACTTTACCCCTGGCACAGACTCTCCACATGCTGTGAAAGGAACTCCCCCCCCCAATTGGTCCCTTGAACAAGTGTTGCCATTCAATTAGATGACAACTGATTGAACTTTTCCCTGTGCTCCCGTTTTTCCCACCATCTGTCCACCAGCCATCACCCTTCACCCCCCAACCCATTCAGTAATTCATAATAATGGAGACTAGGAAGCCTTGGGCAAATTGAATTGTTACTGTTTTAATATTTATTTTATATTTTTACGGAGAGAACAATCTGCGCATGCATGGTTAATTTTTTTTTTTAAGCCGGCTGACTGCCTACCCTGAGTAATTACTCATGGCACGTCCCTGGCCAATGCATTATCATAATCTGGAGCGTGAAAAAGTTCAGGCTCTAAGACTCCACAAAGGTCATTTTGACAGACCTATGCAGTTGTTGTCAGTATCAAAAACTGAATTACAATGGTGGATTGTAAATAATCATCATTGTTCAGGCGGCCTTCTACCTAGTAAACCCACAACAACACTGCAGAGTGGTGCTAGTGAACTAGGATGGGGTTCGACTAACACCATCTCTAGTTGTGGTGGTAGATGGAACAAGGAGGAGTTACGCCTTGGTCAAAAATATGACATCAATTATTTGGAAATGTTGGCAGCATTTCATGCCTTGAAAGCATATTTCAAAGCATAATTTTTCACGCTCCAGATTATGATAATTGTGGAAAGGTACATGGTGAGCATATTAGATTACAGTTAGATAACTCGACAGCAGTGGCATATGTAAATCACATGGGTGGTTGTAGATCACTATCATGTGATGCTCTTATTTGGGATTGGTGTCTCGATAGGAGCATTTGGATTTCAGCTGCTCATTTGCCGGGCAGATTTAAATGGTAGCAGATGCTAGATCGCGGATGTTCAATGATTGAACTGAATGGGTGTTGAATCAGGCAGTATTAAACAAGATAATAGCTTGTTATGGAACACCAGACATTGATTTGTTCGCTTCCAGGTTTAATAACAAATTGCCACGATATATAGCCTGGCCACCAGACCCAGGGGCAGAAGCGGTAGATGCATTTTCTATAGACTGGGGGGAGGGGGGGGGATGGTATTTTATGCCTATCCTCCATTCTGCCTTATTGGAAGATGCTTGCAAAAAATAATGCAAGACAAAACATCTGGTATTTTAGTAGCTCCTAATTGGCCTACGCAACCATGGTTTCCATTATTAAAAGGATTATTAAAGGAACTGCCCATGGTTGTTCACAGGCATAAGCATATGTTAATTCAGCCTGTCACTCGGGAGCCTTATCCTTTGCATGACTGCATCGATTTATTAATTTGCAGAATTTAAGAAGGCCTTTCGTGGGGCGAGGATTATCCTACCGGACGGTTGATGTAATAACTGCAGCTTGGTGAGATGGCACATGGAAGCAGTACTGCTCATACATCAATCAATGGGAACGATTTTGTACGAAGGCACATATAAATTATTTTATGGTGGATATAGCCGATGTATTAGAGTTTCTTTCAACTTTATATTTTGAAAAGGTGCTAAGTTACAGTGCTATTAACACTGCTCATAGTGCCTTGTCATCATATTTAGTGCTCGGGTCTGGAGATCAAACTGTGGGCACTCACCCATTGGTTTCTAAATTCATGAAAGGGTTTTTAACAGAAACCCTCCAAGGCCTAGATAACATGAGGCATGGAATGTTAAGATAGTGTTAATATTGCTTCGCAATTTGGCACCAGCCGCATCGTTATCTTTTGCCCAGCTCACCCACAAATTGGTAATGCTTATGGCTCTCGTTTCAGCTCAACGAGTTCAGTCTTTGCAGAAACTGTGACTGGATAACACGGTTATATCCGACAAAAATGTGATCTTTTATATAGATTAAATAATAAAGCAAAGCAGGTCAGGTGTGTTGGGATACAAATTGGAGCTGTTGCCGTACCCAGCAGATCGAAGATTGTGTGTGGCTACCTCTGTTAAGAGGTAGCGAACAGGCTGTCCTCAAAAGCTATAAAAAGCCACACAAAAGGGTAACGGTGCAAACCATCTCTTAGTTGATAAGATGCGTGTTAGCAGTTGCGGGAGTGGATACTGATATTTTAAAATCTCACTCTACCAGGGCTGCAGCTTCCTCAGCAGCAAGTAAAATGGAAGTTCCGTTAGACCACATTCTTGCAAGAGCAGGATGGGCCGATGAGCGCACTTTCCAGAAGTTTTACAATAAACCAATTAACAGGCCTGCTTTATTTGCTCATAGTATTTTACGTTGTGTTGATTAGATGAGTATTTATCCCTGATGCAAAGGGATTGTTTCTATTTTACTTCAGAGTCACGTGAGTGACTACGTGAAGAACCCCGTACAGCCGTTCATGAGTCATTACGTCAGACGCTTTCGTGCAGACGACTGTGGAGCAGCGCAGCTCCTCCAATGGTGAGTCTAAAAAAGTTTCAGGTAAGTGCTATTTCTTACCTGTTGTAGCTTTCCTTCAGGAACCTCCGGGGTTCTTGCGGGATGGTCGCGAGGCCGATGAGTGAACCAGCCTAGGGCTTTGGGGGAAACCCTGGCTCGACCGCGGGAGCGGGGAGCTGGCGAATGTCGAGTTTGCGATCGGAGTCACTGATAATGCGGTCAGTGACTCCACCACGTTGGGTTCCCGGGGAGGGCGATAACCGAGAATGTGCGGTTCCAGACCGCAGTAGTCCCCTAGGGGGGGGATGGGGCTTAACGGACCTGAACGGTCAGCCTGAGTTCCCGGTGGTGGGGAAACTTAACTGTATGCGGTTTCCAGGCCGCAGTAGTCCCTAGGGGATGGGGCCTCTAACGGACCTGAAAGGTCAGCTGGGTTCCCGGTGGTGGCGGAAATCAAAGTGTTTGCGGTTCCCAGACCGCAGTAGTCCCCAAGAAATGGGGTTTAATTCAAGTAAATGAGTAGCCCGGGGTGCCCGGGGATTGATTCCCGGGAGGGGAAATTCACTTATGGAGTTCCCTAACCACAATAATCCTCAGGATATGGGGACAGTTGACAAAATAGTCAGAGTAATTAAGAAATATTTGGTAGGTTCACCTCCGGGAATGAATTTAGAGAAAACTCCTTTAGGCAGGAGGTGAGCAGTAGTAAAGTTATGGCAATAGCAGCCTATGGCAGAAGCTGAGCCAGCAGCACCTTGGGAAGGGCTGCAACATGGGAGGGGATGCCAAGTTATGGCAGTGCTAACCTTTGGGAGTGGTTGTGCAACAGTACCTTTTGGGAAGGGCCTTGATCATTCGAATGCCAAGTTATGGCACGCTAGCTACCCTATGGGAGAGGCTGTGCCAGCAGTACCTTTGCTCAGGACTGCTCATGGGGATGCCAAGCTATGGCAGGCTAGCCTATTGGAGAGGCAGTGCCAGCAGTACCTTTGCTCAGGACTGCTCATGGGGATGCCAAGCTATGGCAGGCTAGCCTATTGGAGAGGCTGTGCCGGCAGTACCTTTGCTCAGGACTGCTCATGGGATGCCAAGTTTATGCAGGCTAGCCTATTGGAGAGGTTATGCCAGCAGCACCTTTGCTCAGGGCTGCTTCATGAGAACGCCAAATCTATGGCAAATACTGGTCTATGGGAAAGGCCACGCCAGCTTCAGGGCTGCTTTATGGAAATAGCTGTTTAGTAGGGTATTCCCATTTACAGTGATCATGGGGGATGAGGGGTCATTGTTAGGATAAGGCAATATAACAGAATCTGTTAAGTCTTAAACTATATTTGAGAAATTGGGCTCATCCATCCAGCTAGATTAAGTCTATCAAATAGACTTGTAGGATGTTGAGATTCACTTTTAGGTATTCAATTGGCTGTGATGCCGGCCTGGGCAACAGATGGCTGTCAATAAACTCTGGTAACAGGTTTACTAGTCATTAGATTAATTGTTAATGGTATAGATGTGATTCAGCTGTGCAAGTAAGACAACTTATCTTGTTAAATGTTGACTATTAAGTGCCTTAATAGGTCATTGTTAACACACCATTTTTCTCCAGGTGAAATTAATAAAGTCACAAGGATGGACAAACAGTAGTTCATTACTGCTCCAGTGTTGTTAAGTAAATCTTCAATTATATTACAATATGGTACTAATGGCCCTAAATAGGAAATTGTGTCAGCTGCGCTTTTAGCAGGCCTGCATAAGGTCTCCTCCTCATGTGGAGGAGAGCATGCTGTATCAGTATTATTCTGACGCTTGGGGCCATGGCATAGTCGGCGTATTGCTGAAGCTGCGCCAGCAGCACTAGTATCAGGGCTGCTTAATGGCTCCCTCACGTAAGAGGAGAGCATGTGGGATCGGTATAGTCTAATGCCGATTAGTCTGAAGGTATAGCCATAGAGCATGCCCAAGGAATTCAGGGCATATGCCCAGAGGTCTATACCTCGCCAGAAAAGTTACCATCCCAAAGACATATGCAGTGAATACCGCTCTAAGGGTGGCATTACTGTTGGCCGTCGAAATCTTCTATTCAGGTAAGACTTTCCATAGGCGAACCTGGAGGACAAAGCACAAGCTATTGGAACGAGCAAGGTTTCATAGTTTTGGTGATTATGCACCCCACATCTTTATTGGCAGTAAGAGGTTCACTGAAGTTGGTGAGGCAGCATGAAGGCTGACCAGAGGTTCCACGCACTGTACCTGTGCTACTCTACAATTAAGGACCACTTACAGCTTGGTAAGGTGTGCACTTAGTTATACATTACAAATGATTGAGACATTATCAGCTATTTGAGGGGTCTAATCATGTAAAATGGTCTGTTCTAGCTTTTCAAGCAGGTTAGAATCTTGTGCAGGTTCAGTAGAAGGACCAAGATTGTCTTACAAGACCGTTTCGGAAATCGGGCCACAGTTGCTGTTTATGGCAGATTCCAAGTTGCAAATATTCATCTCGAGTCTGGAGGTGGAGCAGATTTGCATGATTTGCAAAAAATGTCGTTGTGGGTATCAACTATCTATAGACCCTACGGGCATCGTATGGGTTTAAGAGTGATTGGACAAATGTGCATATTGTGAAGCTCAGGTTGATACATTATGATGATGGCATATGTTAGTCACGAGGGTGCAATCCGTTAAAGACCCATGGAATGGTTTACATATCTTGTTGTCACAGGAGAATCATCAAGTATAGGTTAATGGCCAACACAGATTGGTGTTGAATTACCCTATATTATGAAATTCTGGTTAATGGAACACCTAACATGGTTCATGTTTATTTCACTGGTTGCAAAATATGTGGCATTTACAGTGGCGAACATACATTTTCGCTAAAAGGAGTAGGGACTTTTATGGTTCCCTCCATTTTGTTTATCAATTGAGGTTTCAAATAAAAGTACATTAAAGAGGCCGCTTAAGGTTCCTATTGAGTGGTTATGTACATTGATTCCTGGTTTGTCGCGACTTATAATTACCCTTATTTGGTTGTTTTAAACGTAATTGCTGGTTCAGCTGAGGCTTGGGAAATCAGTCGTTGCATGATAAACTCAAATTATGTTCTGCAGGTTTAATAAACTGTCCTAAGGTTTGGGTTGTTACATAACCATATAACCATATAACCGTATAACAATTACAGCACGGAAACAGGCCCTCTCGGCCCTTCAGTCCGTGCCGACCATTTGTTTTCCCCTAGTCCCATCTACCTGCACTCAGACCATACCCCTCCATTCCCTTCACGTCCATATACCTATTCACTTTACTCTCTTAAATGTTTAAAATCGATCCTGCCTCCACCATTTCTGCTGGAAGCTCATTCCACACAGCCACCACCCTCTGAGTAAAGAAGTTCCCCCTCACGTTACCTGAAAACCTCTTTGTCCTTATTCTCATGTCATGCCCTCTTGTTTGAATCTTCCCTACCCTCATGGGAAAAAACGTATCCACGTCAACTCTGACTATCCCTTTCATCATTTTAAAGACCTCAATCAAGTCCCCCCTTAACCTTATGCGCTCCAAAGAATAAAGACTAACTTGTTCAGCCTTTCTCTGTAACATAGTTGGTGGAAAAACCTGGCAACATTCTAGTAAATCTCCTCTGTACTTTCTCTATTTTGGTTGACATCCTTCCTATAACTAGGCGACCAAAATTGTACACCATACAAGAATTGGTCTTACCACTGCCTTGTACAATTTAACATTACTTCCCTACTCCTATATTCATGCTCTGATTTTATAAAGGCCAGCACACCAAAGGCTTTCTTTACCAACCCTATCTACCATGTGATTCCACCTTCAGGGAACTATGCAACAGTTATTCTAGATCCCTCTATCTCCACAGCATTCCTCCAATTCCCTACCATTTACCATGTACGTCCCTATTTTGAATTTGTCCTGCCAAGATGTAGCACTTCACACTTATCAGCATTAAACTCCATCTGCCATCTTTCAGCCCACTTTTCCAAATGGCCCAAATCTCTCTGTAGGACTTTGAAAAATCTACTTCATTATCCACAACACCACCTATCTTAGTATCATCTGCATACTTACTTATCCATTTTCTACCCCATCATCCAGATCATTGATGTACATGACAAACAACAGTGGACCCAACACAGATCCCTGAGGCACCCACTGGGTCACCGGCTTCCAACCATGACAAAAAACAGCGCATCCACTATTACTCTCTGACATCTCCCATTCAGCCACTGTTGAATCCATCTTGCTACTCCGCCATTAACACCCAAAGATTGAACCTTCTTAACCCAAACCTTCCATGGGGAACCTTGTCAAGGCCTTACTGAAATCCATATATGAAAGACAACATCCACTGCTTTACCCTCATCAATTTTCCCTAGTTACCGCTTCAAAAAATTCAAGAAGGTTTGTCAAACATGACCTTCCAGGCACAAATCCATGTTGACTGTTCTGATCAGACCCTGTTTATCCAGATGCTTATATATATTATCTCTAAGTATCCTTTCTATTAATTTGCCCACCACTGACGTCAAGCTAATAGGTCTATAATTGCTAGGGTTATTTTTGATCCTTTATCTATCTTCTATGTGTTTCAAAGTGTTTGCATAGCACCAAACCGTGGAATTTTCTTTTCCAGGAGATGAAAGAGTTTGTTATGCTTATGTTCCATGGAAAAAGTTATTGATTGCTAAAGTTTCGAGTTCATGCTAAATTATCGTTTGTTAATTATTGGAGTTATATGGCCATTAATTGGGTTATCAAGGGGTAGGCTATCTTCAACATAGGTCCAGGACCAATATAATGCCATATGCGATGTTGACATTTGTGAACACTGTTTCACCAGGAGGCTGCAGCTATATCCTTAAAATTTGGCTGGAGTTTATTAGGTAGTTATCCTTCTGGCACTGGTTTTGTGCAGCAGGTTCAGTCGCTACATAATTGTGATGGTACAGGATGATAACGTCTGTAAATTATAATATATAATATTATGTTATAAATACTTGAGCAGACCAGAAGGGGGTCAGGGTCTCAAATAGTCACCAGGCATACCAGGGGACCTTTGATAAGGTAAGCACACATATATACAACAATGTCAAGAGCTTGGAGTTCTGGACTAGCAATGTTGTTAGTCACAATAAATAAATAAATAATTTGGTAGAACTTATTGTTCAGGCCATTCCAGATGAGAAAAATAGAGTTGTGTTATGTACTAATGGATTCTGATTCCAGATCTCATTCCACCAGGGCTGCTACAACATCACAGCAAGGGTATTTATGTTCCGCTGGGTCGCATTGTTACGACTGCAGCATGGTCCAACGAACGACTCTCCAAACATCTGTAATGACCCATTGCTGAACCAGGGTTATTTGTTAACTCTATTTTTTGTTCTGGTTATCTTTTCCATCTGGGTGAGAGATGGAAATATTATTGTTTCATTTAAAACATCATCAGCATGTTTTACATCTACGTTATGACTGTGTGCATTATGAATGTTTCCCTTCATTTGTCAATGAAGCAGGTCGGTTGTGGTTGTGTACACTCGTTTCAATGGCATGATATCACAGAGCTTTGAAGTCTTCACGTAGTCACTCATGTGACTCCGAAGTAAAATAGTAAGATTAAACGAAACTTACCAGTTTGAAGTTTGATCTTATTTTATGAGGAGTCGAGTTGAGGGACTATGTGCCCTCCGCTCCCAGCCCTCATAGATCTCATCTGGTAGTCCTAGTCTTTGTTATCTCCATTATAACTTCAGTCTTACTATCTGTGATTTCACACCGTTGCTTTGAAGATTGACGCACGAACGGCTGTACGGGGTTCTTCACGTAGTCCCTCAACTCGACTCCTCATAAAATAAAGATCAAACTTCAAACTAAGTTCTCGTTTAATCCTTACTATTAAAGCATTTGTACATGTTTGTGAACTAACATCATGTTTCCATGAAGTATGTTTCTGTCAACCATGCATGGTTGATCGATGCAGTGTGTCCACATATTTAGAACTGACTCACTGCGATGAAACCTTTGAAAGCTTCACATAGTCACTCACATGACATTGATATAAAATAGAAAGTTTAAACGAGAACTTACCGTATAAAGTTTGATCTTTATTTGTGCACACTCCCAACCCTGATTCTCATAAATGATCATCTTGGTAAGTCTAAGTTCGTTAATCTTTCTATAGTTTAAGTTCTGCAACAGTCGGTGGTTTCATACAGTTGCTCTGAAGATTGACACGCATGCGGGCTGATGGGCTCGTCATGTAATCCTCACTTTAAACTTCTCATAAAATAAAGATCAAACCTCAAACGATAAGTTCTTCGTTTAATCTTTCTATTTTTAATGCAAAATTCAAAAATGGTTCTTTCTCACTCTTGAGTTGGTGTAATAGCCTATTGCATTCCCAAGGAAGGTCATCTTTCTTGATGTTTTTGGCATTATCATACAGAAAAAGTTTGACACGAAGAAGTCTTGGATGGCATTTTGAAAAGTTGATGAATGGGTTTCACTCTGGCAATGATTTGGGCATTAACTATTCCAAAGACATGCATGGAAAAAAAATAAATTCAAACATGGTGGAACCAAGGTTGCTTTTTTTCTGCACATTATAACCCAGACCACACTGACAGTTTATTTCCTTCAGCTCACAGGTTGTTATAATGTAATTTGAAAAACTTCTTAATTTCTATTGATCAAATACTTTACACATTGTCCTTCACTACTTCTTCACCCTTCGCCATCAGTTTTCAGCCCTGGTTAGATATAGGAAACAAATTATAAAAGCCCAATTGGATCACTTAGAAGAAACTCATTTCAATCTGTAGTTATCAAGCATGCAATATATATTTTTTAATTCAATTATTATTTCACAAAATCTTATTGCTACCACCATGGAATAATTCTTATGATTTTTTAAAAAAATTATATTTCTCCCTGGGCTTTCTTTCTTGAGTTCCACAATTTAAGATCCTTCAGCTGATTGGTAATTTTGCTTAGATCATTTTAAGTAAGCCAAAGATAGACACAAAATGCTGGCAGTGGGACAGGCAGCATCTCTGGTGAGAAGATTGTGACGTTTCGGGTCAAGCCCCTTCTTTAGACTGTATCATATCCCAATTTACTAATATTCTTCATATTTAAATCGGGCAATTGGTCAGTTACATCAGCTTGTTTCAATATTTTACCCAATTTACTCACATATTCTTTCAGATTTAAATCAGGCAATTGGTCAGGTACATCCACTTTATTTTGTAGGTATAAAGTTCATAAGATTTTATGTCTTCTTATATTTTTACCCAGAATCTCAATACAATCTGTCTGGTGTACAAACCATGAATGCCAAATCATTGTGAAAGAGGTAAAAGATTGTAAAAACTGTGCATCCAATTGTTCATGTCACTCTGATATCAGGTGCATGCTACAATTTTGCCATTCTGCCACAGAATCTTATATATGGATCTTTCATCTTTTTAGGATGAATACATTTCCCTGACTGACTGATATTTCATGAAGTCTGTGTGTGCATGTTAGCTTACAGTAAAAGCCACTCCATAAACTGTTCGAGCATTGTCTTAATGTTTCTTTATTATTTGCATCCGATTAAAACATGTTCATTTTTTTTCCATTCTAAAAGAATAGATATGAATGACATTTGTAGTGAAAGGGGATATCTCAGAAAAACCCCTGAGATTGTGTCATTGGAAATATATCATGTGTGAAAATTCACATTTTCCTCATTTACACAGGTTTACGTAATCAGCTGATTTATTAGCAGTCCGTTACTAAGCCACTCGTATACTTCCTCCAATCTCTCCACGTTTTGGCACGTTTTCTCTATAAAGCAACCACAGTACAAAATGCACACTTAATTCTGAACTGCATTAGAATAGGTAATTCACTCTTTCTTACAAGTTGATGGATCATTCCAGGTATGTCAAAAAATATGATCAGCAAGCTTTGCAAAATGAATAATCATAATAAGATCTTTGTATATTACTGCTGTATTAAATTATTGCTTTGGTTAAGATATACCTTAATTTACTTTTTGTAATCACTATTAATTTTAACTAAGCTGTTGCTTTTCCTGTATTAATTAATATTCATCATTTATCAAGTTATTTTTCTTCCTCTTCCTCTACCATAGAAACATAGAAACAAAGAAATAGAAATAGGTACAGCAGCAGGCCATTCGGCCCTTCGCGACAGCATCACCATTCAATTATGATCATGGCTGATCATCTAAAATCAGTACCCGTTCTTGCTTTCTCCCATATCTCTTTATTCTGTTTGCCCTCAGAGCTCTATCTAACTCTTTCTTGAATACATCCAGTGAATTGGCCTCACTGCCTTCTATGGCTGGGGAATTCTACAGATTCACAACTCTCTGGGTGAAAAGTATTTCTCATCTCAGTCCTAAATGGCCTACCCCTTATTCTTAAATTGTGACAACCTGTTCTGGACTCCTACGAAATCAGGAACATTTTTCCTGCATCTAGCCTGTCCCATCTCTTAAGAATGGTTATATGTTTCTATAAGATCCCCTCTCATACTTCTAAATTCCAGTGAATTTTAGCCCAGTCGACCCATTCTTCAATCATATGACAGTCCAACCATTCAGGAATTAACCTGGTGAACATACGCTGCACTCCATCAATAGCAAGAATGTCCTTCCTCAAATTAGGAAAAATGTATCTCAAATTACCAAAATTGCACACAATACTCCAGCTGTGGTCTCACCAGGGCCTGTATAACTGCAGTCGGACCTCCCTGCTCTTATACTCAAATCCTCTTGTATATGAAGGCCAACATGCCATTTGCTTTCTTCACTGCCTGCTGTACCTGCTGCTTACTTTCAGTGACTGGATGTGACAAGGACACTCGAGTCTCGTTGCAGCTCCCCTTTTCCTAATTGACACCATTCAGATAATGTGTATAAGAAAGAACTGCAGATGTTGGTTTAAAATGAAGATAGACACAAAAGCTGGAGTTGCTCAGCGGGACAGGCAGCATCTCTGGAGAGAAGGAAAATGGTTTCGGGTTGAGACTTCGAGTCTGAAGAAGGGTCTCAACCCGATACATCACCATTCCTTTTCTCCAGAGATGCTGCCTGTCCCGAGCTGAGTTACTCGAGCTCATTTGTGTCTATCTCACCATTTAGATAATAATCAGTCGTCTTGTTTCTTTCCACCAAAGTGAATAACTGCAACATTTATCCACATTTGTAACTGCATTGCCATGCAACTGCCCATTCACCAAACCTATCCAAGTCATCCTGCAGCCTCAATAGCATCCTCCTCGCAGCTCACAACTGCCACCAGCTTTGTGTCATCTGCAAACTTGGAGATGTTACATTTAATTCCTTTTGTCTTAATCGTTAACATATATATTGTAACTAACTGGGGTCCCAGCACTGAGCCTTGTAGCACTCCACTAGTCACTGCTGCCATTCTGAAAAGGACACATTAATTCCTACTCTTTGCATCCTGCCTGCCAACCAGTTCTCTATCCACTGCCAATACCATGTGACTTATCATTTTGCATATTAATTCTCCTGTGCGGGACCTTGTCAAAAGACTTTTGGAAAGTCCAGATACAGTACATCCACTGGCTCTCCATCTTATCCAGTCTACTTGTTACATCCTCAAAAAATTCCAGAGGATTAGTCAAGCAAGATTTCCCCTTCGTAAATCATGCTGACTTTGACAGATCCTGTCACTGCTTTCCAAATGCTTGCTATTTATCAACAAGCATCTTCCCCATTACCAATGTCAGCTAACTGGCTATAATTCCCTATCCTTTCTTAAAAAGTGGGATAACATTAGCTACCCTCCAGTCCACAAGAATTGATCCAAAGTTTATAGAACATTAGAAAATTAGCACTATCCATCCACCGATTCTAGGCCACTCCTTGAGTACTCTCAGATGCAAACCATCAGGCCCTGGGGATTTATCTGCTTCAGTCCAGTCCAACAGTTTGCCTAACACCATTTCCTGACTAATGTGGATTCCCTTCAGTTCCTTCCTCCCACTAGATCCCCGGTCCCTAGTATTTCTGGGAGATTGTTTGTGTCTTCCTTAGTGAAGACAGAACCAAAGTACTTGTTTAGCTGGTCAGCCATATTCATTGTTTCCCATTATAAATTCACCTGTTTCTGACTGTAAGGGACCTACATTTGGTTCACTAATCTTTTCCTCTTCACATATCTATAGAAGCTTTTACAATCAATTTTTATATTCCCCACAAGTTTTCTTTATCGGTGCTCTATTTTCCACCTCTTAATTAACCACTTTGTCCTCTGTTGAATTATATATTCTCCTAGTCCTGTTTGTTACTTCCTCTAGCCAATATATATGGCTCTTCCTTGGATTTACACCATCCTAATCATTCCTTGTTTTATTTTTGTGCCAGACAGAGATGAACAATTCCTTTTGAGTTTGGATTCTACAGTTGAGTTTGTCATCCGTGCACTTATTCCAACCGATTTTCCAAGTTTTAAATTCTCACAAATCTTTCATTCTTTTTGCCCAATATTTTTAATCACATGGCATTACATTTGTCTCCAGGTCTGTATATGTTTATTTTGTGCAGTGATGAAACCCATTTTGCCTTGGTCAAATATAAAATATTGGAAATTGTACATCAATGCTTCATCTTGATTTAATATATGATTGGTTTGCCACTTTTATGTCTGGGAACGTCTTCAAATAGTTTAGCTTGATTTCTTTGTGCTTTTTGCATTGAGATATTTGTTATGATTTGTAGTTAATTTCACACTAACTCTGATTACTCTTAAAGGTGATTTTTTTTTTCATTTGAACATCAATAATAAAACATAATGGAAGATGGACCTGTGTTGGGGAAAATACACAGTGAAAGCATGAACTATGCAACTAATATAAATTGGTTCATATCATATAAATGATTAATGGTTACATCACTATATGAATTCTTAGAAGTACTGGATTCAGACATTTGAACAAAAGCATTGAATTGATTATTTTAATTAAGTTAATATTCTGTTAAAATAGTAAGGGAGCGTTTACAAAAACGTGTTTAGCATTTCAGATTTAAAAATCACTAACAGTAATTTTCAGTAATTGGTCACTGCGGCAGTGGTCAGCTTCTCGTGAAGAAAGGATCGCATTATAAGTGAATCAAGAAGAATCAACTACATTTCATATGACCTCACATATGGCTGATTATGCCAACAGAAGATAATTTTAGTAGTCAATGAAATACACTCTGGTGCAGAAGATAATATATTATCTGTAATAATGCTATACTAGTAAACATATCAAAATTTAATAAAATCTTAGAGTAGTTTTACAGCTGATTTGTTTGTAAGGTTTTCGTAAAAATTAAGAAAATACAGTACGTGATATGTAACATTCATTATTCAGTGATACAGTGTTTAGGCATATAAAATTACATTTTAGTTCCTTGTCCTGAAATTAATAATAAATTCAAACTATTTTAGCAGGTTTTTTTTAGATTTCTGAAATGCACTGTCACATGGAAATTCTGAAAATAAAATTACAGCCCACATTAGATTCTTAGAAGGGTTGTCCAATTTCTTTCTCCAAGAGCATCTACTTATAATTATGTTTACTGGAGGTAACTTAAGGTTTGAAAACAGTTGAACACATTTTGGTTCAATGGAAT
Source organism: Okamejei kenojei (assembly GCA_035221665.1). NCBI lineage: Eukaryota > Metazoa > Chordata > Chondrichthyes > Rajiformes > Rajidae > Okamejei > Okamejei kenojei. Next base: position 374,340 of record JAVHYY010000063.1, read on the forward strand.
TTGTGCTGCATTTGGGTGATTGGATTAATTTGATAAATTGGATTGAACAAATGAATTGATGAATGAGAATGCAAGGCAATCATCCCGATATGATTGAATGCAGTTGAGTCAGTTGGAATCCAAGGTACGTTAAAGCAATTGACAATAAAATTGTCGAATAGTTCCATTCATCTAATGACAAACCTCTGTTCCATATTCAGTAAATAAGCTGTGGTTTCTTTTGTATACAGAACCCGTACAAGGGAAATGAAGCCTCTAATGAATTGACTGACAGTCTAGCTGAATGTTTATTTTGTTAGACAGAGGTCATTTCCAGGGCTGGATACCAAGCTTACATGCCTTCCAGTGACAGAAGATTTGCTTTATGAACTTGACTCGAAATAAAGAAAGCAGGCTTGTTTTGTTGTTGTTGGAGGATTAAACTTGGAGACTATAAGAAACCCAATTATTGTTTTGCAAATAATAAAGAAAGAAGCTTAATCTTCTGATGGCTGATTTATCTCTGAGCATTAATCACAAGCTCACTGCTTTGCAAAAAAATTTACTGATTTTATTTTTATAAGTGATTCCCCAAATAAATGAGCAAGTGGCATAATGCAGAAATGTTTACAATCCCAAGGTACTATTTGAATATGAATTGTATTCAAATAAATACTTGATTGTAGTATATAATTTATCAACTTATCTTAATTCAACTTGCTAAGCCATTACTGTGCCATTAATTTAAGAACAAATATTAAATAATACTGATGGTAGAATCTTTAAATTAGTGCAGAGTTGTTCAAAAGTAATTGTGGCTCAAAATTCCAGGAAAAAGACAAGGGACAGATCATCTTTATGACTTCCCTCTGTCCTCATTTACCTCCATCTCCAGTGCCTTGAATAGATAAGTTTGTTTTTGACCAAGACTACATTCACCCTTTCCAATGGTTAACAATACACACAATTTGTCTTATTCACTCCTCTTCAGTTTTCACCCACATCACCAATATTATTTTTTTGTTTATCTGAACAACCTTCCCTTTCTCTGGAATAACTTTGCAAGTTCTGTTGAAAGGTTGATGACCTATTTAGTTTTGACTCGGCTTTTCTCTCTCGAAATTTGCTGCCTGACCTGCTGAATATTTCCAAAACTGTATCTTCTAATAAAGGTGGAATACCTGGGTTAGAATAGCTCAAGACTTGACTTGGCAAGAGTACCCAGTAGCTGAATTACTGGCATGATAACACTGAGAATAGCATTTAGAGGCTCAAAGGGTCTAGTCTTTATCTTACATTTTGTTTCTAAATAGTAAATATTAATAAAAACTACCCTTCAACTACAATCATCTATATTTTAGATGATTTGAATGAGATTAAACATATTATATTTTACGAGCATCACCTTTTAATGCCACATCTCACCAGCATTTTCACTTTAATATTCAAAATTGTGCTTCCCATTTTTATGGAAGACTTAATATTGTCAAGGTTTTTCTGCTATACTTTTATAGTGTTATGAATAACAAATACCATAAACATTGTATTGTATAATGCATTTGCCTCAGGGACACCTGTTTGGGATTATTTTTTTCTGGTCAAAACCGCAATCCTGAATTTCATGATGTAGATCTCAAGTTTTGTGCAAATAAATTGCTTAAAAAAAATTCACTTTACAATTAACACTTTAAACAAAATCAAAACAAACACGAAATAATAGAATAATCACCAAGGGAGTCCATACTAAGATTGAAATTTGCACTCACAACACAGCCTCGTCATAGCTAACATATGTTTGCAGAGTTAAAGGAGGGGAATGTGTGCTTTCATATCGTACACATAGAAGGTAAAATATCTACTCCCTGGAAACATGCACATATTGCTTTGTGAGATGTTATTTCTTCATTTTTTAAGACTTTGGAATACCAAACACGAATGGTTTGGGCCAAGTTATACTTCACTGTAATGACACACATCTCTTTAATAAAGTATACATTGTAATAAAATACATAAAATCCAGTTTGTAAACCAGTTGAGATTTCAGATCTCTTCACATTCCATAACTCAAAATAAAACTTGTATTGGTTGTAAACCCCCCCCAGGGCGGAAACATGACAATTCATTTTGTTTAAACCATGGGGTAGAAAATATGTTTGTTAATTGCTGCTTTAAATATGAAAATTGCACTCAGCTTCTAAAAATACATCTTCATTGTGTGCTGCATGCATGCGATGCTCTAACAAAAAAGTTTCCATGGTTTCTTTGATGGCATATCCTGAGATGGAACCTCCACCATGTAAATATACTGAGCAGTAACATTACCAACACTAATTATTTGCTGAGTTCTAAATATAAATTCTGGCTTGAAGAGATCACATTCCTATTATCATTTGGCCAATCCAAGTTGCTGGATGCTGCTAAACAAACTGCATTGAGAGCACCTTCAAATGTGTTTTTGCAGCACTTCCAGAGTAACCTTTTCACTTAGTTCTAGAGAATAATTAGGGATGGGCAGGAAATTATAGGTTCTAGCAAATAAAGTACTTGTGATTGAATGATGAACAATTTTCAATAATTGAGGTGCTCTGAAATTTTCCCTTTTTATCACTGCAAAACTTGCAGACAGATTTTTGTACCATTCTAATTAGTATAATAAAATGATGCTACATTAAATTGGAACTGTTTAATTTCCAAATAACACTCTCACGTATTGTGAGTAGGAATGTTAGACACTGGGGAAAAAACACAGAATCATGTAATTTATTGAAAACATCAAATTTATTTCTTGATAAATTATGCAAATATTATTTAGCCGATGCATCAGTCCCCAATTAATAGATTGTTTTTAAGAACTTTGGAAAAATTGTCACAAGGGAAGTCTGGTACCCCAACGCAATATTCCCACACCAACTAACGCATAGCCCCCAACTGTGCAGGCCGCAGCTGATGGTTTTACCGTGTGATGCCCTGATTTCCCCCCCTCTCCCTCACCCCCACCACTGTCCGCCCCTTGCCTTCTCCCCACTCACTCTTTCCCATCCCGCTCAAACCACACACCCGTCCCATCTCTGTTAGGGCTCTCTGGCGGGTGCAGCCATTCACGGCCATTGGGTTTCCATTGTAAACATAGATCACGCAGGTATTACTTGCACAGGCGCAGCTGCCGGGATGGCAAGGTCAACAAGGGGTATATTAAAGGTTGAAAATGTGAATAAACTCTTAAAAATATAAAAACAATTTAAACGTTAAAGAATGAGGTTCATTTCAGTCCATATCTTTCTAGTTACATTCTTGTTGCATTCTGAGCAGATGTGGACGGCATTCAGGTGGGGGCTGTCGAGGACCAGTGGTGGGGGGGGGAGATCTCCTGCTGCGGGTGTGAGGGGCGGGCTTGGCCGGGAATAGGGACAGCTTCAGGTGAGGGCTGTCAGGGGCAGTGGGGGGCAGTGTCTTGCAGCAGAGAAGGGGGACAGCTTAGGTGGGGGGCTTGTCGAGGGCCATTGGGCGGGGAAAGCATCCTGCAGCCTGGGGGGGGGATGGATCATGAGGGGGCTGTCGGGGGGCGTTGGGAGGGAGAGCGTCTTGCAGCCAGGAATGGGGGCAACGGCTTCAGTTGGGGGCTGTTGGGGGCCGTGGGGGGGTGGTTGGGACCAGGGGAAGGGCTTAGTTGCGCGTGGGGCTGTCAGTGCCAGTGGGGGATGGGGGGTGTGTGCATTCTGCAGCTGGGGGAGGGGGGAGCATCCGCAGCTGGAGGAGGGGGACCATCTTCAGGCAGGGGTTGTCGGGGAGTGTCCTACAGCCGGCGGAGGGGGACGGGCTTTCAGGCGGGTGGGGGCTGTTGAGGGATAGTGGGGATGGGGGGGGAATCCTGCAGCCTGGGCAGGGGTTGGCTTCATGGCAGGAATACATGGGCTGCCGGGAGGCAGTGGGGGGGCATTGGGATCTTTGTAGCCAGGAATGGGGACGGCTTTGTTGGGGGCCAGTGGTGGTTGCGGCCAGGGAAGGGCTTCAGCTGGGGCTGTCAGGTGCGGTGGGGGATGGGGTGGATCGTCTGCAGATGGGGGAGGGGGGAGCATCCCGGCAGCTGGGGAGGGGAAACGCTTCAGTCGGGGGTGTCGGGGAAGCTCCTGCAGCACAGGGGAGGGGGACGGCATTCAGGTGGGCCTGGCTCGGGCGGTATGGGGGAGCGCTGCCAATGGCCCTACTGCTGCCATGGCCTATGTGCCTGTATGTGGGTTAAGGGACCTTTTCTTGGACTAGTACAGGTATTGTGGGCCGGAGAGGGGAAAGGGTTTTTGGATGGCTTAGTACAGGTATTGTGGGCCAAATAGACTGCGGTGGGGAGGGGGACGGGCTTTCAGGAGTTGGGAACAGCGGGGAGCGTTGAGGGGGGGAAGCGTCCTGTAGCTGGAGGACGGGGACGACTTCAGGCGGGGGGTTGCGGGAGTGTTCTAATAGATGGGGGCATGGGGGACGGTCTTTAGGTGGGGGCTGGTGGGATATGACCTGCAGCCAGGGGAGGAGGATGGACTTCAGGCTGGGCTATGCCGCGAGTGGTGGGGAGGGGTGTAAGGCTGCCTGGCCTACTGCTGCCGGTGACCTACGCTGCCCCTGGACTACCGCTGCCACTGCCTACCGCTCTTCCTACCTCTGCTGTGGCCTGTCGTGTGCTGTGCCTATGCTTTTTGTCGTGGCTGTCAATGTCTGTGGCCTATCGTTGCTGTTGCCTGTCGATGCCACTGCCATTTTTGGGGGGGGGGGCCTATCACTGTCGTGGCCTGCTGCTTCCGGTCCCCACGTGGTCAGGTGGGGGGATCGTTGGGAGATCCTGCAGCTGGGACCGGGACGGCTTCAGGCTGAGGCCGATGGGGGTTGGGGCGTTGCGTTCTGCAGCTGGGGATGGGACAGTTTCGGAGGGGCGGTTGTGTTTTTAGTTGGGGGGGTGTGGGGGGGGGATGCCTCCTGGCAGCTGGGGGACGGGTTGGGGAACGGCGTCAGTCATGGACCAGCGGGAGCAGTCTGTAGCTGGGAGGGGGACGCTTTTATGGCGAGGGCTGGTGGGGGATGGGGATGGGAAGCGACCCACATCTTGGGGCCAATCAGACTTTTCTGGGCTAGAACAGGTGTTGTGGGACGAAGGGACTAGTTTCTGGAGGGCTATATGGGATATTTTGGGGCCCGATTGGTAATTTTTTGGGCGAGGGCAGGTGCGTGTGCGCTGAAGGGACTTGTTTCCGTGGGGCTGTTACGGACATTGTGGGCCCCGAACTGACTTTGCTTGTATAGATGTTGTGGGCCGAAATGGGACTGCAATTTGGGACGGCTTCAGGTGCGGCGTGGGTGGTCGGGGGCCGGTGACGGTGATGGGGGGGGGGGGGGTGGAGGTGCTGCCGTGGCGTACTCTGGCCTTTGCCTACCCATGCCACTACCGTGGCCTACCGCTGCCGCTGTCGTCGCCTACCGCTGCTAGGCCTATCGCTGCCGCTTCCCAACGTATTCAGACGGGGGCCAGTGTGGAGCATGCTGCAGCTGGGGATGGGGACGGCCCTTAGGTGGGAGCCGGTGGGAGTGCATCCTGTAGCTGGGAAGGACAGGCTTCAGGTGGGGGGGTGGAGCGTCCTGCAGCTGGGCATGGGGATGGCTTCAGGCGGGGGCAGGTATGAGGGCAGGGTCCTTGTAGCACGACCGAGGTCGGTGCAGGCGGGGAATTAAAAATAGTACAAAAATGACCCGTGGAAGGCAGTGAAAAAAGATGGCCCATCTTTCCAAATGAACTCCTGGAAAGGCCCCAATTGCGCAGGCACAGCTAATGACCCACCGGCAAGTAAAGGGGAGAGGGTGTGGTGGAGGAAGGGGGTGTTGTAGGAGAAGCCAGTCGTGTGTGTGTGTTGTGTGTGGGGGGGGAGGGTGGGGGGGGTTGTGGGAGAGTGTGGGGGAAAGGGGGTGTGTAGGGGAGAGTGTGGGTGTGTGTGTGGGGGGGGGAGTTGTGGGAGGAGGGAAGGGATGTAAATGTAGGTGGGTGGAGGAGGGGATGTGGGATGTGGGGGAGGCTATAATTAATAATAATAATAATAATAATAATAATAATATAATAATAATAATAAATATATAAATAAAGAAAAATAGATAGAATAGATAGTAATTCTGATTCATCAAAATACATCCCAAGTATTGAAAAATAATAAAGCATTATTTTCCTGTATTCACGGTGTGAGCATAACTAGGAAAGAGTTAAAGATATGTTCAAAAAAAATTTATTGAATGTGAATATTATAAACTTTTAAAGCATTATTAGACAGAAACAAATATTTCCTCCAACAACATGGATCAATACACCATACTGAATGCAAATTGTTAATGATGTAAAAAAATCACATGAAGAGATCTCATGCCTTGTCCATTTTTATTGATGCTCTTCATTTGTGGCAATTTCATCCAATTGACCTTCTGTAAAAACTTGGGCAGCTAATATGTGTACTCTATTACTTTTCACTTGGCAAATGGGAAAACAAAGCTGGAATTTAAATAGGGAACATATAAGGCTCCTATGATTATTTGTCAAGTTTCATTCAGTGTTACAAACAAACCTATACAAAGGATTCAATTTGTTGCTTATATTGGCTGTGTGATGTGTAAATGGTGGGTAAACAGTGTGACCCTACAGTCCTGCTGACACTGGGGTTAGACGATAATAAATTTGGACTATTCTATTTCTAATTACTGTCCAGTAACCTCAGCAGTGGAGGTGTGTGCAATTGTCATTGGATCTGTTGAGTTCAGGATGTAAGATGTTCAGCTGAAATAGGCTGACACGGACTCAATTGTCCAGGCTTTTGTTTTACAGCAAAGGCTGCTTGAGAGGGGAGGGAACATACCTGGAAGAACCTGAATACCTTGAAAGCCATATCTACCAGAAAGAGAACGTATCAAGAAAAACAACCTCAAATACTATGAATGAACCAATGTCAGGGTATAGATTCTGAGCTAGTTCTGATAAATATAATGAAGGAAGTGGACATGGAATAAATAGAAATCCTGCTACCATACATCAGTTTATTTAAGTGGCTAGGGTTTCTAATTACATGCTTACAAGTCTGTCACATAAGTGAATTGATAAGGCCCCAACCAGAAAATGCTTGATGTTTACAGGCCATGTTGAACTAGAATTATTGAAAACATGGACCTCTTTCAACATCGGTGACATGAGACGATCAAATTAATACAAAGAAAACAGGTCACATATTTACTTTTTTGTTATAAATTGAAGTGATACAGTATGGTTTCCACAATTGCATGACAAATGATAAATATCTTATATCAGTCTTTCTCTGGGGCTCGGGTAAATTCAATTGCAACTGTATATGGCAGTGTTATTTCATTTTAATTAATATTTCTAGCCTGAGAAAATACATTAGTCAACAAATGACTGGAAATGTACGGTATATGTATATAATGTTAGAAAAACATTATTATTTTAAGTGTGTAGGATCCATCAATAATGCAAGGTGATTAAGCAGCTCATTCCTCATTATGAGTTTTTGCACCAATTGCGCCCCGAATAATTAAGTGAAATATCTACTACTCCAAACTTTATTTTAGCTCCTGTTTTTCGGCTTTCCTTCTTATTTTGGTAACTTTACTCAATATGTTGTATGGTGTGCTATTCTGGCTTTAATACTTGAGTATTGAATGGAGCAGGTTGGTTGATGTACCCGTGAGCATAATTCTTGGATGAGGATAGAGTCATAATGTGTACAATGTGGTACATGGGCAACACCGCAATAGTCCAACTAAACTAGCTAGTCCTGCGCTCGTTTGGTCCATATCCCTCCTTAACCGGTCACTTTCCATGTATACCTGTCTAACTTCTTTAGGTTGGAAATTGTCCCTGCCTCAACCCTCCTCTGGCAGCTTGTTCCATACACCCACACCTTGGTGAGAACTATTTCCACTCAGTTTCGTATTAATCTTTTCTCCCTTCAGCTTTAAACCTATGTACTCTTGTCATCATTTCACATTCCCTGGGGCATGAGGGACTCGGTGTGTCTTACCAATCGTATTCCTCTCATGATTATCAAATAAAGAGAAAGAGAGGTCAATTTAGAAGAAGGTGGCTGAAATAATATCTGGAAACGGTTTTTGGGATCCTCAATTTCCTGGGTCGGCGACTAATCACTTGTCATGCAAATTGGGACTTTCCTGCAATTGGTACATCATAGGTATTAGATCATGGACAGGCCCTTTGTTCCCAGAATGTATGGGCGAACATGGTGCAAGATTCGATTTTTAACTGACTGACATAATCCACTCCCTCCATTTTCTCCGGCATATCAAAATGCATATCCAAAAGTATCTTACAAAGCTTAAATATTGTAGGCACATTCCACCTTATGCGAGATAAGCTGGCCCTGCACATTCATTGTAAATTTCTCTCTTATACCCCGGCCATCTCGGTAATTGTACTATACATCTTCAGGTCACCCTCTGTGTAATCTCCCTCTGTGGAATTACATATGTCTTGCTGCCACACATTAGCATTGTGACTGTCCCTAATTAACACATTTTCTTCCAAATGGAGTTTATCTTATCTAGGACTTCCTTAAGTAGCTCCATGACTGGAGGCTCAAGGCTTAAAGCTCATTGGATTCTCTCTATCTCCACTTCTTTAATATAAGTGAACAATATTTGCTATGCTCTAGTACTCTGGACCGTTGTCAGAATGGCTACAGTAGTGCAGAGATTTTATCAACGGTCTCCATCGCATCTCCTGCTGCTTGCCTCTTTCAAGATAATGGACTAGAAATCTCTATCTGTGTCCTTAGGGATTTATCCACCTTTAATCTCTTTCTTAAGAGGCCGCCAAACACCGTCCTCTGTCTAGTAATCCTCTGAATTGCTTTGTCATAGTTATCATTTTATATTACTTATTATACAAGAAATGTTGTAAGAAAGGGATCAGTGTAGGGGTTCATATATTTCATGGGATGAGGCTTATAAATCAGGCAATGCTGGATTCATGGGAGGATGAGTGAGATAATTATAAAGTTTGTAGTGCTGGGGTAGTTGAGTGGACCCTCATAGAGTGAGGAGAGTTTGAGTGAGGGGGTTGTCAGCAGATGATGGGGGGATCAAGTGAAGAAAATTAGTTATAAGAAGGTATCAAGAGAACAGGATCTGTTACAATGATCTTGAAAGGTTGAAAGTTTAAGCAATGTCCTACTACAAGTGTTTAATCAGAAGGCTGGTGATGGAGGTTATTTATGTATCACCTACTGCAGATTAGGAATTATTGTTCGGTCATTGCCATTCCAACATATAGTGATGTCATCAACTTTAATTTTAAGAGTGAGGAACCTAGGCAGTATTTGATTGGTAATACAGTGGCCTGTATAGGCTATCATTTAGTTTTAGTAGTGTAGAGAATAGCAGCTTGGAACAGGCCTTCGGTACACCATAAATCAGTGCGCGGACCAGCCATTCCATTATACATTCTGTATGCACGGATCGACACTAGCAACAATTTACTAATTTTTACACAAGCCAG